>VZRW01005915.1:0-44251 GCA_013398125.1 Aegotheles bennettii
AAAACATTGTTTCTTTTCAAAATGCAGCCGGAATGAATTTTATCTTTTTTTTTCTTTTTTTTTTTTTCTTCTTTTTTTTTTTTAATTTGGGGTGTGTTTTCAGTTACCCATTCTGAAGAATGGTCTTAGTGAAAACTAGCATTTGACTGTTTCACCTACAGGAACTGTTCCAGACAGAAGATCATCTCTTCCTTTTCCTCCCCCTTTCTCTTGTCAAACAACTCAGATGTGGACAATGAATTTTCAGTCTGCTCTGTGACCCTCTGACCATTGGTCTGCATCCATTTTGCAGTTTCTGCTGCATACCCGATCATAGAGAGAGTTTTTTCCCAGTCACAGCAGTGGTACTAACTGCTTTGCAAATGTAGCTGTGACACTGCTGCTTTCCAATTCCTTAACCACTACAGGAAGCTCAGAGAGCAGAAAAACATTGAGGCATTCAGATTCCAACCCAGAGACAGTGGCCCAAACCAATTAACTTTAAAAATCCATGCTGCAGGCACAGGTTCTATAATTTCTCCAATTTTAAGTGTTATCTTCTGATGTCGTGAAGCCCAAAGTGGCTCAGGTTTTATCAAACTGCTTTGGGGTTTGGAATTAAACCACTTGCCAAGTCCTTACAGGCTTGAAACGCAGTCAAAGATACTTTCAGCTACAGCCGAACCAAGACTGGAACCAAACTGAAATATTACCATAAATATCCTGACTGCTCTCTCTGAATACAGGCATTCTTAAAACTATTTAAGCTAAAAGACAACATCAGCACACAACAGCAGATAGGTATAAGCTTCCTATGAATACATTTAAGCTGAAAATTACAAGACTCACCTGAGTCCTGAGGCTTTGGTGTAATCTTTGTGTAGACATAATGTGTTTTTTTTAAATAAATGCTGGGCATACTAGTCTGCAGCCACACTACTGATGAGCAGCATTTTACTTCACAGAGTACTGAGATGTTAATCACTATTTGACATGAATAAAGACGACAGAATTAAACTTTTAAAATATTGGGAAAATGGATAGTTTAATTTTTTTTAATATAATGGAAAGACAATTAAAACCATGCCTTATGATTAATCAGGAAGTGTAATCGCTCACTGAGTAAGGAGACAGATTTATATGAAGCCTGTAATTATATGCACTGTTAGCTGTGGAGAGAACAGTATCAGACAGGTGACATTTTAGAGATAATAATGACTTTTAACATACTTGTTCTATTACGTGTTCAGAGTTCTTAAATCATTGCCACTCCTTCATGAGACATTTACAATTTGTCTTCAAATTTTATAAAAGTTTTAAATGTAATACAATAATCATATACCATGGCTGTCCTGTGCAGCAGGCAGTGTTTGAAAGGCAGAAACCAAATGCACACCACCGATAGCTATATTACAGTGTATACATATGTTAAGCTGCAAGTATTACTTCCGAAATCCTATGTATTTTATCCTTCACCTGGATGACAACATTGGAGCCAAAGCACCTTTAAATACTAGAGAATGAAGACAGATGTGTATCAATGCACATTTCTTTTAGGAAGCAACAGCAGCTGGATATTTCATCAGCACTCTTCTGTTGATTTGGTGGAGTAGAGGGAGTCTCTGACAACCTTTCCTCTGTGGGAAACCTCAGGCGAGACACCTAACATCAGTATCAGGCTTTTGCTTTATGCCTTTTTCTGAGACTTTGTCTGAATACTTCTCCTCTGTGGTATTTAGCTGTTAAATATTCACCCTTGTCTTTTGTGTACCTGTTAAACACGTGACCATGGGAGACTGAAAGAGTAGACAGGTGTGGTCCCACCAGCACTGAGTAGAGGGGAAGGATCATCTTCCTCAACCTGCTGGCAGGACTCCTCCTGGGAATGGCAGGACACCATTCACCGCCTTTGCCGCAAGGGCACGTTATTAGAACTGATAACTGGAATTGATCATTGACTTCAAATCGACTTCAAGGAAGATTTATTTTTTTTTTCAGACATAGGTCAAAATATCTGCCTGTATCCTTTCAGTTATAATGTGGAGTACAGTTACCTAGGGCATCATTACAGGATCTAGAAAACTAAGGTACTTTTTTTAAATGGAAAAAGAATGTGCTGTCAATTCCAGCCAAATCTGAGCCTTATCAGGTCACAGAGAATAATTCACAAGTTATTACCAGAATGCAAAGAAAATTTACCTTCCAGTTTTATAAACAGCTTATGAAGAATCTAGCTTTATTTACCGAAAAACCCAACAGCTTCCTTTTATGTAGACACCTATGCCTCTAATAACATTTAGCAAACTAAACCACATGGTGCCTTTTCAGCTTTTCCTGTAAACGCATCTGAAAATGTGCTCCCACTTTGTCATTTGGAGCTACCAGCACACCTGTGTGGAAACATGCTGGAAATAGACTCGCACCTCTCTGCTCTTGTTACACTCACAAACATATGTCAAAGTTGAATGATATTAAATGTGGATATGTTCATGTGAGTCTAAGCAAACAGTCCCACTGCTTTTAAAGGGATTTCTGGGTAGACAGTGGTTCACAGCCTTGAGGCATTTTTTCCATCATCATGCTCAGAAATCTCACTTGCTTCCTCCTGAATCTCTGCAGTAAGAACTGCAGTCTTCTCTTTTCTCTTCTTAGATGAGTGTGAAAGTGTTTCTACAACTACCAGAAAGGAGGTGGTTGTCGTGAGGCAGAGGTCAGTCTCTTCTGCTATGCCCACAGTGAAAGGACAAGAGGAAACAGCTTTAAATTGCAGCAGGGGAGACTCAGGTTGGACATAAGGAAAAATTTCTTCACTGTGAGGGTGATTTGGTATTGGAATAGGTTGCCCAGGGAGGTGGTGGAGTCACCGTCCCTGGATGGTTCAAGATGCGTCTGGATGTGGTGCTGGGTGATGTGGGTTAGTGGTGATGTAGGCAGGCAGTTGGACTGCGTGATCTTGAAGGTTTCTTCCAACCTTTATGATTCTATGATTCTACAATTGTATAAGCATGAACAAGAACAGCATCTATGGCACTATACGGCATCCATCTGTACACACTGACAAAATCATTCCAGTGATACCGGAAAAATACTTCTATATTTCAAATGTACTTGAAACATGTTGATAAATATGTAATTTACCTGCTCTGGTCCTGGATAAAATAACCAAGCCAAGGTGATCGCAAAGTAAAGAGCTCCTTGCTGGCATCAGGGAGCCTGTCAGATGGCCAGCGAAATAACAATCAAGAAAAGATCAAATCCTCCATCGAATTATCAGATGGAAATATTACCTCTAAAAATGCAAAGCCTTTCCTCATTTATCCTGATCATAAAGAATGACAGTCACTATTTGGGTATAAAGTTGAGATGATGCTGATTTTCCTGAAAACAGATGTGCTTCCACCACCTGGGAAATGGGGACTGCCACCTCCTTTTGATAATGGAAATAAATCTCTTCTCCTTGAAAGAATATACAGTGGCTTCAACAGCACAATATGGATATCTGTTTCTGTGAAATTAAGGAAAATAATATCATCAGATAAAATGCTGACCAATGGAGAGACCTACTACTTAGGTTGTTCAGAATGTGTATTCTACAAAATTCTGCAACCAGAAATATAAATATAATGTAACTAGAAAGATGCAAAAAAGATACTTATGTTTTTAACATAAAGTGCCTTTCTATTGCAGCCTCCAAACCTCAACAAACCACAAGGCAAAAGGTATATCATTTTATATGAAAGCAGCTCTGTAGCTTGATCACTATTTTTACTGAGCAAGCATGCCAAGAGAGAAAGCTTCACAAGTTGTTTGTTGCTTCACATGACAAATAATATTTTTTTTAAGAAATCGTTACTGACAATGAATAAATGTTAATAAAGACATACTATCTATTTAAATCAAGCCATTAATATTTCATTCCATTATTGAAACTAATGCTTCCTTCATTTATTGAAAGATATTATCAAAACTATTACATTTTGCCTGTTTTCCTAAGAAGGAATTCTGTTATGCACTAAGGTAAAAATATTGAGAGACAGGAATTGCTTGGATTATGATTTGATCATCTAATCCTTAATTCTATTACCACAGAAGAATAGATAATTTAAATAGTTTGGTTTTTTTTACCTCTGCTGATTTAACATGCATCCTTTACTAGGTACAGAGAGAAACAACATTAAGCCAGAACAAATTTCAAAGAATGTGAATGCTTTTGTTTACTGTGGGGCTCAAGGGTCCTTTCCCTATGAACATTATATTCCCAGCACTGCACTGCCGAGGGCAATGACACAGCAAAATGATTGCAGTAGCTCTCCAGGAGCATGGCCAAGTCTCTCAGATCCTTAAGCCTACCCCACACACCCTTCCTGTGGGTGTACACATAATGCTGAACATTGATCTGTGAGCACAGGACAGGAGAGGGTAGATTACAGAAATTAAGACAGCAACTTTGTGATGAATGTTAAGGCAAAGAATGCATTGAGTACTTCAGCTTTTCGTGGGGCTGCTGTCACTAAATCAACCACCTCATTCGGCGACAGGCCAGTTTTCTTTTGTATAGTTTCAGTGCTAGTGTAGTAATAGAATATCTTCTTGTGACTATCGATGTCCCTTGCAAGTGTCACTCTAGGTAGCTTCAGCTTTCCTAACACTATCCATACATGTCAAGACAATGCCATGGACAGTTCACCTTGTAGTCTCATCATGGCACTTTGCTCAAGTCCTCCAGATTGTGATGCACTCTCAAGTTAATCACTTAGAAAACTCCATCATAAGTTTTCCATGTGTATGCCAATATTGCATTCTTCTGCTGCATTCCCAATCCCCATACCACAAAGCACTTTCACTTCCCTCCCCCTGGAGATCAGACCCAACAGTGCAACTAAACATTTCTCAAAGTTGACCGAAGTGATCTTGAAAATATGAGGCCATCTTAATTCAGCTGTTAATACCAGATAAAGAACATGTACAATACCTTTTCTATAGGCTTTCCCAAAGTCCATACTTAATTTTCTCTTTCAACACATCTTGGATACATCAGTTGTCCACTCTTACACTGCACTTGAAATAAAGTCATACCAGATTCAGCTCCAAAATGGTTCTGTTTACAGTAAAATCCAACATAATCCCCATGGTAAAAGTAAACTTGATTCTCATAGAACCTTTGCAGCAGCACGTTATTTTTCTCCATTTCATTTTTTGACAAAGTACATGGCTCTAAAGAACAGACAAAATCACTGTAAATAAACTATTTTTGAAACTACATTATTTTGACTAGTCTAGACTAAAACCATAGATTATTTCCCATTGTATATGAAATCACTGCATTTTTGGATACTGCAGGCATGTCATATCTAAGAAAAAAAACAAAACAGACAAGCTTACACTTGCTTCTATTAAAACTTTAATCTCTAAATAAAAAAAGTGAAGTTCAGATCTGAAAGTTCTAGTTGACAATATTAAATTTATAAATTCTAAGTACCTGAAGTTAGAGAGAGTTGGGGTTGTTCAGCCTGGAGAAGAGAAGGTTCCAGGGAGACCTTAGCGGCCTTTCAATAAAGGGGGTTTATAAGAACGATGAGGACAGACTTAGTAGGATCTACAGTGACAGGAGAAGGGGTAAAGGTTTTAAACTAAAAGAAGGCAGATTCAGACTAGATATAAGGAAGAAATTTTTTACAATGAGGATAGTGAAACACTGTCCCGGGTTTCCCAGAGGGGTGGTAGATGCCCCATTCCTGGAAACTTTCAAGGCCAGGTTATACAGGGATCTGAGCAACTTGATCTGGTTGAAGATGTCCCTGCTCATTGCAGGAGAATTGGACTAGATGACCTTTAAAGGTCTTTTTCAACCCAAACTATTCCATGATTCTATGAATTATGGAGAGAAATAAGTGCTTGCTTATCTTACCACACCTACCTATACAAACTGGTGGTGAAGTCCACTGTCCTTCAGAACAGTAGATCCTCTCAGATCCTTGCAAAAAATGATAGTCAGAGCAACTATACTGAACCGAAGAACCACTGTCATACTGAGTCAGGGGTGGGAGAGTAAGAGCTCCATGTGCAATAGAAGGTGGAGAGTCACATTTTTCTTCAGGAGCTGGAATAATGTTAAAAACAATTGAGAAACATTCAGCTTAAGAAACTAACAAATCAGCAGCTTTAAATGCCTGTCAACACTAGCTATCTATCATCAACTCACTGTATTTTCTTTCTATTTCATTATGTCTCAGATCAAAATGCAATCTCCTGCTTAATTCCAACCAGAAGAAATCCCTTGTGTGCATTTAACTGTTTACAGCTGTCTTTCTACAGAGCTTTAAGTTCCCTGGGCTTGGAGAGGAGCTCTTCCCTCCTTTCTACCAGCCTTCCCCGTGAAAGGAAGTTGTTTTGGTTTTCCATGTTTGGATATATTTAACAATATAGCTGTCTTGTGCAAGGAAATCTGTGCATAGCTGTATTGTTGAATCCTAAACATCTATTATCTACAACAGATTCCAGGCCTCCATTGTCAAAGCAGATTGCTTCTAAATAGCTCTGAGATTGATTAATTAAAAAGGCAATTAAAAAGTATTGTTTTACCTTGCATAATGCATTTTGGATATTTCAGTCTTCCCTGGTTACACTGTGTCCTCCCAGGAGAGGGAATGGTAGTCTGGAGAAAACTGTATCCCTGTTTACATTCAAACTCTATGAGATCACCATGTAGGAAAATTAATTCTTCCTGTCTCCATTTCAAGTCTATGTTGTTGCTGTTCATATCAGTTACATTAAGAGTGCATGGTTCTAGGAAATAAAAGCATACTTGTATAAAAAGCAACCTTAAGTGATTTCTTAGCTTCCTTTCGTAGGGGTCAAGAAAGAGAAATTTAAATCAATAATTCTAAAATGCTTTCACATCTTGCAAGAAAAAGAACTATAGGTGCATAAAAAAAGAATGCAAATGTAAAGAAATGGGCTGAAGTAACAGAAATGGCATGCAAAAAAACCCACACCAAAACAAAACAAAAAACCAAACCTAAACTGGGAACAGTAAATCATAGAAAACACACATTTCAGACAAAACCTGGTTTCTACAAGCATTTGTAAACATGGCAGCCTGGGTTTACCAGTGAAGAAAAGAATTTCTTTACCATAACTTGAAAGGACATTTTAAAATAAAAATAAATCATCCATCAAAATTAACCTGTCAGATTTGACTGACAGGTTTAGTAAGCCCTTCAAGGACAGTAGTAGTTAATGTACAGCAAATTTAAACTGTTAACCTAAGGAAGTGCTTTTACAATTTTTTTTTTCCTTTTTTTCTTTGTTCTGTCACTGTTAAAAGAATTTAGATATTTCAAAAAAACTTTTGAGGCTTTGTGTTCTTCTTTGGGCTTTTTCAGGTTATTTAAGGTCAATATTGGTTTGGTTGCCTTCTGACAGGCTTCTTAAAATTTAGTGCCAGGATCACATCAGGTAGCCTAGCTTTGCTTTAGGTAGTTAACCTCATTAACTTTTGAAACCACTGTTCAACTTCAATAAAGCCTGACAGAAGGACAGTTATAAAAATAAATTTTTACAAGTTTCATGACAATCATTGCCTGATAGAGGCCCTTATTAATGCTTTGCTGAGGGAAAGGCAAGGAGAAGTCAGTTATTATGCATTCTGATGACAGCACCATAACAACGAATTGATATGGATGCTTTTCTAAAACTACCTACATATGTGCTCTTTCTGGCCTGATTAGGTGAGGGTTGAAAAGAAATCTCAGAAAACATGGAAAGGATGATATGGTTATTTGAGTGCTTAGAAGACAAATAATGCTCATAGGAAATGAGTTTTTATTATTTCACAGGACTTGTTGAATTTGAGTATTCGGTTTCAAGCATGTTGATCTGGACCTTTAAATCCAGATGAGGTACATTTTATTAATTTTTTTTATTCATTAGAACTCAACAGGTTATTTATTTGCATTTTCACAGTAGATTACAAACTTAAAGTGAGTCAATTTAACAAACGATGTTAGTAAAATAAAATCATTTCATTACAGGAATGAAGGAAAGATAAACAACTCTTATAGATCATCAGAAGTAGTATTCCTGCTAATATTGGTAAATTCCTAATGGGAGTTCTATACAGTGCGTATGTAAGACCAACACAGAAAAAAATAGAAAGAACTGTCAGATATTAAGACACATAATAAAAAAAAAGACTGAAGGTTTAAAAATTAAAGTCCAAGAAGTCACTGTATTCCTTGTTAATCATATCTAAATGCCATTTTGGCAATGGCTGCAGTCATTACTTCTAAACGTCTATTGAAGGACAAGAAGAAATTCACTGAACAGAGAATATGGGAGAAAAATTAGAGAATCCTCCTAGGTAACAGGGATAGCTATGTTCCAAAAAAGTTCAATTAAAAAGATTCCTCTGTTTTCTAAGTGGGTGTTTGTAAGAACAGGCCAAAGGATACCTAGCAGGAGTGGCCTAGGTGTACTTAATTTTGGTTCATTCTCATGTTTCTGGAACCTTTATTATAACTCAAATGAAAGTGAAAAGGTAGTCATGAAAGAATTTTCTAGAGGTTCTTTCCATTTTACCTTTCCATATTATGTATGACAAATCTTTCTTACAAGACTTACCTAAGCAAGTTGGTTGTTCTGTCCAGTTTCCTTGTTCACAGTAAACAGTACTAGGTCCATCCAAAAAATGGTAACGCTGACAACCATATTCTACTGAAGAACCATTTTTGTAAGTTGTCATTAATGGACCAAGAAGAACAGCATTTTTAATCACAGGAGGAGAGGTACACTCTTGCTGCATTTCTAACACAAGGTAGGGAGATAGGTAAATTAGATCTTTAGAACACTAGTGAAAGTATCAGACTAATAATAGAATGAGCAAAAAATCTGCATACAAATAAAATGTAAACCAATATAATTTCTTTTTCAAATTTTGTTTTCAAAAACTCCACACTTGCCTTACTGAATTGCAGACAGGCATTCTATTTCCCTCTACACTCCCCATCTATGTCCGCTCTTGACTCCTGCTGGTTTACACTCAATATAGATTAGTTCTTTACCTGTGATGAGATAGTCTTTATTTGTTGCTTGAAATATTTAGCCCATGTGTGGTTCAAAATTAACAAATGAAACTTCACTAGAACTATTCATGAAAGGATCAGCAAAATACTCATGAATTTGTGTGTTCAGACAACACTAATAGACTGAAGGTAAATGCTAATGTATGAAATAAAATTACAAATACAGCACAGGCTTATAAGTGTAGTTGATAATCACTAGAAACATGCAACAATGGCCTTTCATTCATTCAGATAGCTACATTGACATCTGCAGCACTTACAAACATTTTCAAGAGTGAGGAACTGTACTATAGCAGAAGAAGAGTAAGAGTAGTCATAAAATGCCTATAATAGCATTGTCGAGTATTGAAGTACCTTTTAAACTGAAAAGCAATGTTCACTTACTTATATCTTCATTGCCATACGTTTTGCTTGCCCTTATCGCTCCATCTTCCTTGAGTGATGGTGGTGTCTCAGACTCCTGTTTATCCATAGTTCCTACAATGATAGTAGAAACTTAGAACTAGTTTTCTCGGAAATAACTCATTTTCAAGTACCAAAACAGTGATGCACTATAAAATGTAATAAAAATCAGTGTTCCAGAGGAGAACTACACAACACAGATGCCAGTTGAATTCACCTAGCTCATCCTCTCTCTTTAATGCTTGAGCAAAAGGTTTCTGCAAATTATGCAGCACTCTACCTCTCCTGCATTTTAACGGAGGAGGGCATAAAAAGTTTTGCAAATATGGAAATTGAGGCTCTCCAGAAAATTAAGGCATTATTTGAAGAATCATCTCTGTTCAGTTGTCAGTCTTCACAAAAATACTGACCGTTACAAATAGGGGGTGATGTCCATTTTCCTCTTACACATTGGATTTCCTCAGACCCTCTTGTTTCAAAGGTACTCCGACACTGAATACGAACTTTGTCTCCATTATGGTATGTTCTTCTAACTGCAATGATATGGGCATGAGGAGGAAGTGGTGGTGGAGGACATTTATTTCTCACATCTGAAAATAAAAAAAAATATATTGTTTTCTCACTAATCAAAACTATGTACACAATTAATGTTACTACATAGCATGCAAATCTATCACATAAAAGATATTTTTGGTTGATCCAGAGTAATCACTTGCTCCCATTTTCTTAACAAAATGGGAAACCAGAGCAAAAAAGTTATTTTTACATTCAACAAATATAAAATAGACATTATGCTATTGCACTGCTATAAACAAATTTTTAATTTCCCCACATAGACTTAATAAATTGTTCTTCACAGGATTTCAGGAAATAGAGATTTCCTGACTGATTGATACAATATTGAAAGCAGTTTATGTATTCTAATGCTACAGAAGCAGCAATAATCATAGCCCATTTCCTATCCCCAAGTTAAGCTTGCAATTACTGTATCCTCAAAACTAGATTTAGGACACGTTTTCATTCTCCTGAGCACCCCACCTTCTTTGCACTCACTCGAGAAAAATTCCTGCCATATCATCAGAACAAATACAGGGATGGGTCATAACACACACCATTTAATTGAGAGACTCTAGTGCATTTTAAACACTACTGTATCTTCTAGGAAAGGAAGATGAATTTCACCTTAGTACTCAATCACATAGTCTTCTATAAGATTAGGTGTAAAGAAATTACAAAACACTAATTTTACTGAAAACTGTGCTTAACACATCTGTATTTTTAAAAGGCCAATCTGCAGCACCCAACACACAACCATTATTAAATAAAATTTCCTGTAAAAATATATTGGAAAAAGAATACCATAGATTTAGCTTAAATAAAAATTATTAATTGCCCCATCCTCTGTCATCAACACATGGCATCCCTTGTATATAAAGCAGAGAATTTGTTACCATGAAGTCATGAACTCAGAAGTAACCCTCATAGAGGACAATATCCAGATAAGACAGTGATCCACAACTATTAAGATACGTTGAACAATGCTATAAATTCTCAGTTAGACTAAATGCTGATTTGTACTGTTTTCTGCCCTATAATGTATCACAGCTGGTTCACTAGATCTTTCATTCTTTTGAAAAAGTATCTTTTCTGAGAATCTACATTATCCCCTAATGATTGGGAAAGCAACAGTAACTGCTAAAGGTGTGTTTCTGTCCTTGGGATGACCTTTGCAATTAATTCTCTTCAAAACTTGTACAGTTTGATGAGGTTGTAAAACTCTGAAAAGTACTGCAATCCCAAAACTCAGGAGGAATTTGTTACAAATTTTATTTTTAATGCTTCTCAAGAGGCATGTTCCCACCTCAAAAGGCAGGATTAAACATGCTTGATTAAACCTTCATGTAATCTGAATACTAACTTGTTATTAATTGTTGATTCCTGCTTCTCCAGGATACAATGTCAGCAAGAGACAGTATCTGCTCTATTGTTAAAGTCCACTAAAAACTAATTCCAATTATCATTCCCCCCCTCTCTGCTACCTTGGCTCCATGCCTTTCAGCTAATACTTGATTTCTATTTGGGCTGTGAATTGGTACAAAAGGCATATTTTATATTCATAAAGCATTTCATGAAAGAAGGTGCTAGTCTTTCACTAAGAATTTGACATAGTAAAACTATAAAAATAAGATACCTTCACACACTGGAGGTTCTGGATGCCATCCGAAATAGTAACATTGAATTAGGTCAAATTCACTGACAGAATAATTTTCCTCACAGAAAAAGTGAACTACGTCTCCCTCCTCATAGACTTTCTTCACAGGGTAGAAACCTCCATGTGCTATTGCACTCAAAGAGGGGCAAGTAATTTCTGGGAAGAAAACACACAGCAGTGAAAACCAGTCGAGGAAGGTTCCCCCCCTAACAGCTTATAAAACAGCCTTTTTGTAAATTTTTGTTAGTTTGTAGAATAAATCATATTTTAAACAGAATTATTTTCTAGTCCATTACATACTAGTGCAGTTTGGAGTAAGGGACCACCCATGTGTTAGACACATAGCTTCTTCTGTAGTGTTTCCTCCTGCAGTATAATATCCCTCATCACATTTGTACAGCAGCGTTTCATTCAATCGAAGTTCTTGTTGGGCTGTGAAGTAGCTGCCATGATGTAAATCTGGTACTTGACACGACTCTTAAATAAAGCATATGCATAATATTAATTGCTCTTTTCAAGTTAATGATCTAAAATTCTCCTTAGAAACACCTTAAAAGTAGTCATATCCAAAGCAAAATCTTTGAAATAATGAGCAATTAAAAATGGAGTAATTTACACAAGTTTTCCAGTCGTGATTTTGGAAGAAAGTTTGGATGGCAATGGATTTATTTTAAACAATGCAAGTTCATCTATACCAATTCATTCTACGTATAGTTTTATCTATACAAATTCACAAAATTAGCAGCATATCAAATCTAACAATTTCTTCCCATGAGGTACAGCTGAGAACCTACTTTAGGAGTACTCAAATGATAACTTGACATAGGCAGTTTGGGTCTACAGGTACAGCAAGGACAGCAGAACTGTATACATGTAAGGCAGATTATAAAGGAAAAAATGAACAATCCATACCAATTTTTTTAGTACAGCTTGGCTGGGAGGACCATCCTTCTGGTCGACACTGTATTGTATCTTCAGTACCACCATTTGGAGTGTGGTAGCCTGGATTACATTTGTATTGCAGTTTCTCATGTATTTTCAAGTACATTTCTGTACCATAAAAAAAGCCATTTTCCAAAAGAGGCTTGTTACACTTTTCTAAATAAAAGAAGACACCTTAGTTAGAAAGAAAGAATTAATGTTCTATGATAAATACAAGAAGGGAGTTTTTATCTATCCTCATCTAATCTTGTTTTCTTAACCTATTGAAGAAACTCTACCCTAAACATCAAACAATATATCAAACCAATGGTATTAACGTGGAACACAACAACCAGGGAATCTAGAGTTAGGTAAGCTCTAGAAGATACACATCAGAGGGGAAACTATTTACTAGTTTTCCCAAAATAAGGAAACTGGGCAACTTCCTTGGCATTCTTATAAAAACACATATGGTAAAAGCCTTTAAAATACATATTATTGTAAAAACATTCTATATATGAACATACATAGTTTCCATACATAAAAGATTCATCTTACCTTGTTGCTCTAACTTACGCAATTTTCCCCTCTCGTTATGCAGCTTCTGTTCATGTACATTCAAGGAAATCCAGCTACGAAAATTTCCTGCTAGAAGCAATAATGAGATCAATAAAGCTAACTCACTGTAACATTGTGGCACTGGAGACCATCCTTTTGCTGTACAAGTTACTCTTCCATCTTGAGTCCCAGTTTCAGTCGTATAACCAACCATACAAGAGTAAGAAAGTTTTTTTTCCTTATGCATAGGGAAATAGTAACTTTTAAAATCATAAAAGTACTGGGCAATCTTTCCATTTTCTATGCGTGGCAAATCACAAGGCTTATCTGCAAAAAGAAAGATATATTCCTCACTAAAAATCTCAGGCCAGATATGAACTTTCTTTTTGCATCTATTTATTTAATATCAGTTGGATTGATTCAGGCTTTCAAACAATGTGAATGAAATTCTGAATACTTATAACCATGGTCTTGTAAGACTCACTGAAATTACGAGACACTACAATTATATGAGCTTGCATTCTTTAGGTTCACATGAGTATCAGCTGTAGAGTGAAACTTCCTAATGTAGATTGGGCAAAACTGACACGGGACACATTTATTTGACTCTGTTTAGTACAGAAGGCGTAAGCATGGCGCTCTTTGCTACATAAACATACCAATGCCTGCTCTGAAATCCTGTGGCAACATTGGCAAGATTAGCTTAAGCCATAGTTCGTTTGGCAAACATCATCAGAAAACACAGCTTCACCAGAGGCAAATCATGCTTGACAAATTTGGTGGCCTATGAAGGGCTGGTGGATAAGGGCAGAGCAACTGGTGTCATCTATCTGGACCTGTGCAAAGCATTTGACACCATCCCACATGACATCCTTGTCTCTAAATTAGAGAGGCATGGATTTGATGGATGGTCCACTCAGTGCTTAAGAAATTGGCTGGATATTTGCCCTCAAACAGTTGTGGTCAATGGCTCAATGTCGAAGTGGAGATCAGTGACAAGAAGTTCTTTACTGGGTGGGTGGTAAGACACTGGAACAGGTTACCTGGACAGGTTGTGGATGTCACCTCCCTGGAGGTGTTCAAGGCCAGGTTGGAAGGGGCTTGAAGCAACCTGGTCTAGTGAGAGGTGTCTTTAAGGATCTTTAAGGTCTCTTCCAACCTAAACCATTCTGTGATTCTATGATTCTAAAAGTATGACAAACTGCCAGGAAGCAATACAGGAGCTGAACTTGCTGAAGAAAGAAAAATTAAGACCAATCAATGAATAAGAAGAAATTAAAGAACAAGCAGAACTGCAACTGAAAAAAACAAAAAACAAAAAACAAAACCAACAAAACCCCAGAAACCAAACCAGTAATAGGAGGAAACCTTTAAAAGGAGTTGTGCTGACTGTAACATTAAGATATTAAAAAAAAAAACCACCAGAAGAAAAAAGAACATAAAAAAACCCAAAAAGCAACGCTTATGATCAGATTTTTTTATAAAATTATCCACAATGTCTCAAAACTTCTCTCCATGGCATTACAAGGCTATCTAATCTGAAGAAACATGTTTTAAAAACTGAATCACCACCTATGAATCTCATTGTAACTGGGCAGAATTTTCCCACAACCTAGCATTGCTGCATTCAACTCTACACATATTAGAATCAAAACCAACAAACTATTGCTCTTTCAACTCAATAATGTCACTAGAATTTATTACATTTACTACATTTTTCTGCAAACTTAGTATTTTTACTAAGTAGGAGCTGTCAAGATTTTTTTAATTCCGTTCCTCATACAGTCACTGTATCACACCTAAATAAAAACAAAACAAAAAACAACAACAAAAAAAAACAAACAAAAAAAACCACACAAGAAAACCAACCAAACAAAAAAACCCCAGAAACCTGAGATTAAGTAAATAAAAGACAGAAATGGTTGATACCTACATAGCTTTTGACTTCCCAAGGGGTATCAGTGAAATTTCAACTGCTTTGCATAAGGACAAAACTCTAGTAAAGACAAAGGTAGTTGCAACTAACATGTTGAAGCTAAATATACATTAGCAGATACAAAATGAAATGCAAAAAAAGGGACAGCTTCTCAATTAAATGGAGGTGCACCCTCATTTACAGTCCACATCTTTGTGAACTTGCAGTTCAAGTGTATGTAAACTATATAAACCTAAGATTTCAACTAATAATGAAAATAGGGATAGGAAATGTGGAATCATGCCAGACTAGGTTCTGCAGGTTCCATTTAACTTCCACTTTTCTATTTTGTGGTAAGCCAAAACATTTCAATCACCAAAACACCTCAATATAAAAAAGTTTTAATAGTACAAAAATTCAATTTGTATAAATGCCTAAAAACCACTCAAATACATTTAAAAATAAACACTTTCTGAACAAAAGTCTGAACCTTTCAACATTATACCTTTGAAGCTTAGATATGAATCTGTAGCCCTGAGCTACAGTGACAGTTGAATCTCACAATAAAAATATGATTAAAAAGCAGTGTTTACTCTTGGTAAAGATATGAGAGACATTGTATTTAAGTTACCTAGACTGCATGTTCTAGATTCAATGTACATTTATTAACAATAGAATTCAGTGTATTTACCTTCTGCAAAGAGTTTGCCTGAACACATCGTAACTAGGAAGAAAAAGCAGCTTTTAAATCTCATCTTCATTACTGTCTCCTCATCAACAGTTTGCATCACCTCTGAAAATTCCCTAAGTATTCCTTTGTAAATAATTAACTGGATTTTCAAAGGCGTTCACAAATGCCTTATTGTCCATGGTATTTTGTAACAAGTTATTTAACTGAAAACACTATTTTCCTTTATTTCAGTTCTCTAAATACTGTAACACTAGATTTCCAGAATTCTATTTCCATTTGACGTGCTTCACATCAGTACAGAGCACAGAATTCATCATTTTACAGTGAAACTAGGCTACAAGCTGATGAAACAATCAAAACTGTTTGAACACTGTTTCCCTTCATAACCTCCTGAGTTCAAGTTTCAAGGGCATTCTGTTATCAGATTATTTACCTTGGCTAAAATAAGAGAAAACAGAAATTTCCCCTCCTCCAGCCTACTCCCATATAGCCAGACAGTTGCATTTTACATATTATTCATTCTAGAGGCTTTTACAGAGCCACTATTAGCTGTCTGTTGGATTTTGTTGTATATAGCTAGCCCTTTTTGAACCACTTTTTTAAAAAAAGACAAAACCCAAAGAATAATAAACAACAACAACAAAACCCTCCAAAACTCATTTACAATTCATTACCAGCTACCTAGTGGTAGCTGGTACTAGTTGCTTTGTTGGCTAATGGCTACTAGTTGACTTAGCATCACATTCCACCATTAGGATGCATAATCTCTAAATTCCAGGGTGAGAGGGTATAATTTTATATTTTTCATTTTCTTAGAATTGAATTTTCTCAGAGCAAAGCTAAGACACAGGAAAACAGAATTTAAGGGAGATGCTGCAATTAACACCATCTATTCACCCAGGTAAGATGCATGTTTTATGGGATGCTCACTTGATAGAAGAAAGCACTCACAAACTGCCTCCCCTAAAACATCAGGTCAGAATTTCTAAATTCACCCTTACAACATCCTGTTGTTCCATCATAATTTTGTAGGTTTTTTTAAAAAAATAGAAGTTACAAAAAAATATCATAGTCACACATGATCCATCACAACCTTACTAGAAAGTAAAGCTCCCAAAAAACAGTAGCCAGTTTTGAAATCCAGGCTACGCCTTCCTTCCTAATCTCTACCTCTCCAGATCAGACAAGTCAACATAACTGTATTTAATAGAATTCTACAATATTTAATCAGTGAGGAATACCATGCTATTTTTAAGATTCACAGTTGTGTAATAACAATACATACTGTACTAGTGAAATTTCCAGGGCTTATGACTTTATTGGACAATTGTATTTAGCAGTAGTACAAAATTGGATTTCAAAAGCTCTATACAATACAAAAACGTTACAGAAATGTTAACTGGAATTTGAAAAATTATTTTCAAAGGTAGATTGACACTTGCTTTCTTTCAAAGTCATTTAGCTGTCTACTACATACATGCTGTACAAATACATTTTCATATACATAATTTACATTTCAGGAGCAGGCAATACCAAGAGTATCCATCACCATCAGAATTGCTTGCAGAGGATCCACAATTTCTTGCATGTTATCTTTTCTTAAAACCCAGTCTGGTTTAATTCTGTGAAAATATTAGTGGCTTGTCAGTAAAATACTATATTGCCACAGCAAAAACAACAGATCAATTTTTAACCTCTTACCTTGAAACTGTTTTTATTCTTAGAGGAGTTACAGGAACAGAGGAAGTTCCACTTAAGTAAGTGTTTGTTTTCTGCTTCACAAGCGTTCTCTCTGCATCCATTTTGTGTTTACGAACTGTAAGCTTATATAGACTTTGAATGCAAATAACAGCTCTTGGTATGCTTCGGATTTCCTGAGAAAAAAGGGGAAAATAGCACACAATTAATCTACAAGTTCAAGAGCAACTTAACAAATCAAGAAAACTGTTTTATTCACAGAAAATGGAATGTTTATAGTTTAAGCTGAACTTCTACCCACAAGTACAGTGAAACCACTATAAATCCAGTGCACCTACAAGTCAGTGATCTAATGCTTTCAAATACTTAACTGGCATGTGACTTGAGATCTCAGAAAATCAAGCTCTTACGAGTCAGATTTTACTAATTTCTCATTAAATCCAATTTTCACATGTGCCGCTGGCATATGCCTTCAAGGATTGTTACAGAGACACAGTTTAGTGTTTGTATCCATCTGCTTAGCAATGAAAGAATGATGCAATGGTCATAGGTGACTGGATAAATTAAATGCTTATATCTGCCAAATAAACAGCTAGTGAATTTATAAGGCTACCCTAATAACCTTATTAGAAATTCTAGCAAGAGGTTTGAACAAAGGAAATTTCTTTCAGAAATAGGCTATATGATTCTGTTGCAATGGAGTATGTCAACACAATCACAGACAATTGCCTTGCCAACTGTTACTAACAATAAAGATCTTATTTTTATCTGAAGAGCAACAGTAAGCTTCCAGAAATAGAAGTTAACTAAGTGGCAACTAAAATATATCTAATGCTAAGCAATTGATAGCAAGTCATCAAAACCCTGTGAAAAGTAGGGATTGCAATATCATAATCTTGCAAGGATTGCAGGATTAAAACCTCAGTGTCTTACTGAATACCTCTAGGTGACCAGGGCACATGAGGCACAAAATAATGAGTGTTTCCACTATCTGGAAATGCATTTTTAAAAAAAAAAATTCAGAGTTTAGTCATAATAAATATTACAGCCATAATAGGTATGGTAGAGGGAGAGAGAAAAAAAAATTACAACCACCACTAACACACGCAAGAATCTCTTGTTAAATCAAATGATTAAACCCAAAACATTTAAGTCTTACCAAAGCTCTTTTTGAGTCCTTTGAAAGGATGGCCAACAAACAACAGGTCTTTGTGAAAATGCTTCCTCCTTTCTCTGAAATTTTGTCCCCAGCTTTCCCTCTATACATTTGCAGTAGATCTAGTAATGTATCTATAGAATTTTCTACTTCATAAACTGCTTGAGTAGTTCTTTCATACTGTTATACAAGAAAGAGACAAGACATGTTATACAGACAGGTCTTTAAAATACCTTTCAGAGAGAAAGGTTAGAGAAAAAAGCAAAAAACATTCTCCCCCAGATGGAATTTGTAGCTGATCTGGCATCCAAGTGATAAAAATCACTTCTATATGTTACACCATCATAATGGGTTAGGAAAAGCTACCCTCTTGCCTAGAAACACATAGAATATGATATTACTATTAAAAGAGAAGAATAAATTAGAGTAAGTATAGAGAAATTGGAAAGTAAGCTTAGCCTAAAAGTTATTTTTTCCCTGAAATAAAAGAATTTTAATATAAATGCCTGTAGGACCAATACAAGATCAAAAACTGTGTTTAAGAAATATTTTAAATTTCAAAGTAAACAATCCATAGTCAGTAACTACAGTACTAGTACAGTCCTGGAGCAGCCTTAGGTATTTATGAAAATAATCAGTTCTGTAAGAAATCAAGAAGTGTAAATACAGTCTATTCTATGACACGATTTTGGAAAAGTACCCTGTCTTCTGGAACATATACATTTCTACCTTAAAATAACTTCATCATAGCTTATACTAACTATTACAGTTTTGCATTTCTACACAGTTTCATGCAATACTTGGGATACCTTGTAATGTAATCAGTTGAAAGTAAAATTATTATTTTAAGCACATGAAATAATTTTCTTTCACCAAAAGGAAAATTAAATCATAATTATTACAAAGTAGATGAACTGGTTTCAAAATAACATAGTTAAGATTCAAAAACGGTTTTGCTTTTTTTCCAAAACTATTAATTTTGTTGTTTCAAATTTATTAAAATATTTTGTGGATAAATAAATACTAAATAAAGTAGTCAACAGCTTACAAACTTGCAAAAGAAAATATTAAAGTCACCTTTGAAAGATTAAGTAGAACCTGAATCGAGTATCTGATCACATCCATGCATGGAACACTCCGGTTGCAACTTCGGATCAGAACAAAAATAGTGCAGATTGCTCTGCTCTGGGCCATGTTTTCACAACAAAGTGGGGACAGCCTAGTAGCCACCTCTATAATAATTAAAAGAAAAAAAAAAGAGATAAAGAAAACCTCAAAGCTCAACCAATGCAATTTCTAACCAGGGTTCTCTCTTGTTTTTAAGTAGAAGCACAAAGTAGTAAAAGCTGCTATTATTGATTTAAACAAGTACTTCTAAATCAATAGTTTTAATATTCCAGACTAAAAATTAAGCAGATAAAACAGCATACAGGGGAACATATACTGATAGTAAATATAATTGACTTATGGTAAGACATAGTATTACCAGGACTGCCAAGAAAATAAGAGCAATCATACAGGATTTCCATTCTCTACAGAACCATTTTAATGTTGTTCTTAAATCAGTAATTTTAGTCTATAAAAAACCCCTCCATTATACTCTCTAACATGTTCATGTCTTACAATCATACAGAAAGTCTAAATATCGTTATGAACTCTTCTCATCTGAAAAATTCCACTTTCTACCACCCCAAAAATTTATCAGTTATTACAAAATGATATACTGACCAAGATGCTTTAATGCTGCAAGAATATAAGAGAGATGTTTATATTTCAGAAGGTATTCAATAGCAGTTGTAGTTCTGTTGCACAATTTGTTTTCTTCTCTGCTCTTTTTATTAGCCTTTTCTAAACTACGTCTTAGAGCTTTAGTTTTTGCTGTGTCATTAGTCTTTCTCCAAGAATATCCTCTCCACAATGCCTACAGAAAAGGAATTTCAAAGAGAAAAAAAATTGTGAACATGAGGCAATAGAACTTCCACTACCATTCCAAATCAGTTTTACACAAGTTTGACAAAGTATTTAATTAACTCATTTATTTTTAAGTATAAATATATATAACAAATATTTTTATATATAGAAAACCATAATTTTGCCATTCAGTGTTTAATCTTCCAAATACTGGATTTTCAAGACGAAATACCACAGCAAACATGCATACACACTCCACACATATTCCTACGTAAGTCACCTCAATGAGTAGCTGCTTAATATTACTTCACAATCTGTTTGAATTTAGCTTTGATATCTAAACTGAAGCTGACTTGGTTTGCAATTTAACTGATAAATTCACCAACCAAAGCAAACATCTTCCCTCTCCCTAAAAACCCATGAGAAAAAATGAAAAAATAAAACAAACAAAACAAACTGTAGTTTTCTTTAAAAACATATTTACCTGAAATCTCATTATTCCAGCTGCAAATTTTCTCCTACGTCTGCAGGCAAGGAATCTCCGTACATTTCGTTGAATTATGGCTGCTGCATCATTTCTGTGATTTAGCCAGCCTCGAATCACACGTTGTAACTGAACAATTCTTTGATAATCTCTCAGAAATCTCTTTTGTTGCATTTTTGCTCGGAACCATCTCTGTTTAAAATAAAGATACCTTTCTATTTATTTAAGACTTTTCCCCAAATTCCCTTTACCCATTCTAAACAAGCATTGATAAAAGTGAAGAACTATTTTAACATGAGCTTTGACAGATATAGGCACCATAAACATCACTTGCACCATATAACCACCATGGCACAGCTCTGACTGGGCTTGGGGTAGCTGAAATGCAAGACTGGCAAAATTAAATCTTTAACTAGGAGCAGTTAGGGAAGCATTCTGTATAGACTAGACTAGAATATTTTCAGTTGGAAGGGACCTACAACGATCATCTAGCTCAACTGCCAGACCAATTCAGGGCTGACCAAAAGTTAATGCATATTATTAAGGGTATTGTCCAAATGCCTCTTAAACACTTACAGGCTTGGGGCATCAATCACCTCTCTAGGAAGCCTGTTTCAGTGTTTGATCACCCTCTCTGTAAAGAGATGCTTCCTAACATCCAGTCTAAACCTCCCCTGGCGCAGCTTTGAACCATTCCCACGTGTCCTGTCACTGGATACCAGAGAGAAGATATCAACACCTCCCTCTGCACTTCCCCTCCTCAGGAAGCTGTACAGGACAATGAGGTTTCCCCTCAGCCTCCTTTTCTCCAAAGCAGAGAAACTCAAAGTCCCTAGCTGCTCCTCATTCCTTCCAGACCTTTCATCAGCTTTGTTGCCCTACAAGGACCTGAACATTCTTCTTTAATTGTGGGGCCCAGAATCACACACAGTACTCAAGGTGAGGCCTTACAGGCTGTCGTCTCTCGTCTTTCCTACTTCCATCACGATGTAAAGAAATAGGCTAAGACAGCAAGATTGAATGTCTGAAGGAAACAAACTTTCCTATCCATCCTCAGTTCTAAAGTGCTTAAGCCTCTAGAGACTGCTGAGATCCACTCCATTATGCTTATTAGGGTATAAGCAGCATTATGTAATGAATCATAGTCTCCATAATTTAACTTTATTTTTGCATTTGAATGAACTACAGCATTGTAGCGCTACAGCTTAGCTGACAGAGAAGAAATCAGACTTTGTTATACAAAAATAATTCATCCTTAATTAGACTAACCTGTATTATAAGAACAGATGAGATCTGGTTTTGTGCAAGTTTTAAGATGAGGTGAATCCTATACGCCCTTTGAATTTTAATTGCAGAGATATGATGATATGCAGCTGCTGTAAAATTAAGTAGTCTCTTCTTTTGTTTCTGTTCAGAAATCTGTAGAAGGAAAATAAAACAAGGAACATCATTAAATTTTCATACTGAGAGGCATCTATGCAAAGACCATAGTACAAATCAAGATAGTATTAGACGATGAAGAATTGACTCAGAATTCATTACCTCAGAACTAAGCAAGCTACCTTTCTTCAGTACTACGTCTCTAGTCTAATCAATAACAGAGAAGTGATTGTAAGCAACACGAATATATAGCAGAGAACAGTATCTTGTAAGTGTGTGTGTGTAGAAGCATCAGTTATAGGTAAGTCACAAAGATCTCAGAAGCTAAAAAGACACCCAGCAGTGAAAACTTATTTTAGTACTCAAGGACTGTGAGAAAGGGGTCAAACTGTATTTTGATCTATTCTGACCCACCGAATTTTCAAAGCAGTCAACAAGAATTTGAGTTCAACATCAAGTGATTGGATTTTCCTTTTTTTTGACAGCCAGAATTAATACTAAAACAACTCAGAGATACTTCATATCAAAAGTATCATTTTATAGACCTTTTTTCTGACTAAATAACCTTGTATAAATGCCTGCAATTTAATGACAGCTCTTCTAGTTTTGTTGTATTTCATAAATTAAAGTTTGTCTCCCTGCCAAGCCCTCAAATGTTTTTGGATAATTACAGCAGCTTTTTATTTTTTGTTGAACAAATTTCCTTCTTGCCTTGAAGCCTCTGTATGCTTTTTGCATCAAACATGCAGCTGGAAGCTTCTGAAAAATATTTTAAAGAATATATTGATAAGTAAATTTTTGTTCATTCCTGTCATGATCAATATACATTTTTATTTTAGTTCTAGATTTTTTTTTCCCCATCATAAGTGCAAAAATGAAATGGGAAATATAAGCAAACTCATACAGTACTACTTTATATAAAAATGCATTTCACAATTTGGAAGGTCTTCTCTCTTACCTAAATGGGGTCAAAATATGGGCAATTTTAACTTAATCCTTTGTAAGTAATAAAGTCAATAGAAAAATCTTACATTTTATCTTGTTATCAGTATAGACAGGGGTAATTCAACAACTGGAATTCTTCAAAAACAAGAATCAACCTCGTTGCTCAAGGCAAAAAGGAAATTTAGTATTTTCAAGATTGAACAGTTTTGATTTGAACAATCTTTGTTCTGGTCCCACCTTTTTTTCTTTTCTATACTTGACTGATGACAAAAAAATTAATCACTCAAATACATTGAAGACTTTTCAAACAACCATGACATAACAGAGTGAAAGTTAAACATACCTTTCTTAGAAGTCTGCTAACCCTGTACTGTCTATACGCCAACTGAATCTTAACTGCAGCATTCTTAGTTGCCAGAAACTGGTATCGAATCACTCGTGCAGTATGGGTTGCTCTCCATCTTCTTTGAATGGTAAGTGCACAGAACTTCATTTTCAGAAACCTAACGTGAAAATGCATTTTAGTTTTTTCTAAAAGTTGAGAATGCTTGCATTCTTGAAGAGAACAGTGATGGTTTATAAAATTATTAAGACAGATATTGTGAAAGCAGTTATCAACCAAACCTTGGGAGTAGAATAAGAGGATACCCAGCAATGCTGACAGAAAGACTGGTTTAAAATAGAAGGTACTTTCTTTTTTCTCCACAGTAGGTGCTTCAAGAATTGGGTTCCAAAGGAGGTTGGGGAGAAAGACAGGAATTTAATAGGCATTAGACAGATTGACATACAACAGGTTCATAAATGGATAATAAGGGGAATAGGTAAGGATGTAAGTTCTAGAGTCCGTAAGGTAACAAGCATGGATGCTAAGGGAGAACCTTAGAAAGTGGTCAGGTTAACATACTCTCCCTACACAGCACCTTCTACTGCTACTTGCAGAGGACACAATTCTGAATGAGATGAGCTATCGGGCTGATCTAGTAGAGAACTTATTGTAAAACTGTCTCACAGAAAAATAAACACAAACTAGTTTAACTCTTCCATTATGCATTGTAACGAAATAGCTTTACATCTTATTAGCTTTATACTGGAATTTTAACAATATCCGGAACATCCTTCCCGTAAAAAGATAAGCGGAAAAAATGATCAAGGCCTACTCTTTCTAGATCCCCAATATGCAAAATTTAAGTTTGTGAGGTAGCTTCCAGTCCAGAAATACATTTAAACATAAGAAATATCTTGTGCAAAGGAGTAATCCCATCTGCATCAACAGGATTATGTTCATGCACATTACATACATGCTGCAGGGTCAGAGCCTGAGAATCTACAGGCATTTGCTAGAGTGTAAAGCAGCACTAAGTAATCATATAATAAAAGCTTTGAAAAGTAGAGGAATGTATATCAAATTCAGTATTACCAGGTCCGCTGCTGTTTGGTTCTGAAGTGGCTCTGAATAAAATGTATAGCTTTTACCACAGATGCATATTCCTTTCGTGCTCTGTAGCCTCGAAACCAGGCTTGAATTACTTGTGCTGCTCTCATTTTGTTAACCCACCGCCTGGCTTCATATCCTCTGTATGATGCCTATAAGATATGTAAAAAGAAAAAAAATAAATTAAAAACTTTATTTTTTGGTTTGTTTAATGCAACAAAAAAAAATAAAAGGAAAAAAAGACATTAGCATGAAAGACTTTGGATTCCTATGTCTACAGTATTACAAATATCTAATTTCTCACATCTAGATGATGTTTTCTAAACAAAGTGAAATGCATTCAGGGAAATACCACAAATGACACTCTCTAATGTCTGTAAAAATAATTACATCATGAAGAAACAAATACAAGACTTAAAAAATAAAATAAAAAAAACAACAAAAACCACCTTCTGGGATTACCTGAATTCTAATGGCAGCTGTTTTCATTTGATGGTATCTTTGTTGTTCAATATTTCGTATCCGGTGGGCTCTGTAATGCTGCTGTATTAAAATAGCAGCAAACTTGCACTGAAGGTATTTCTGTCTCTGAATAAATCCACGAAAAAATGCCTTAAAAGAAAAAGACATAATTTGGAATATTTCACCACTTGCACACTATTGACTAGGAAGATGTTTGCATATTTTTAAGTACAGCTGTACCGACCGGCTTGTTAGAAAAACAAGTAAATTTATTTCTGATCTCCCAATTAATTGTGTTTTTTTTTTCTTTTCTACCTTTTAAGCAAAGCAATCATACTTACATTATTCAGGCTATATAAGTTAAACATTCAGAAAATAACTAAGCAGCTGCCAATTCCCTGATGGAAGATAAAAACATCAAACTAAATACTTCCCACTTCCTAGAGTGCCTCTGGGAAATCACAGATACAGTTTCACAGCAAGCTTCATGTGGCACCACTCAAGGTACCAGCTGAAAGGTACAGTAAGAATTCAATTTCTCTCCTTACATTCCTCTTCAAAACGTTAGCTAGGACCATTTAATAAATCTAAAAGAACCAACATGATTGATTTACTCATGTCTTTCTAAATAAGAGTCTTAAAGAACTTAGCAGTCATGTCTTTCTTGCCGTTTACTTCACTTTATACTCAGTACGAGTGCCATTAATTAAGCTACTAATATTTATAAAGGTGAAAGCTAGCCAGGACTAAAATATTCTTAAAAGAACAACAGAAACACACACAAATATCAGAACTCATTTGAAGTACTAAAATTCTAGGGAAGAAAAAAGAAGGAAAAAGAAATGTTACTTGATGAATACCTCAGCAAGGAAAGGCAAAAGAGAGCTGAACAGACTATTTCTGTGCACTGTGGCAGTAAGCTTTATACACCTGTCACGTAGCATACTTCAGAAATCGATCCTACTTTAACATATATCTTTAAAATGTTGTTTGCAGGAGCAGTAATCTTAAACACAAATGAAAAAAAACCCCTCACCCCAAGCCCACTTACTATACATTCAAAAGTACCTGAATTTTTATTGTGCTTTCTTTAATTTTGTGAAACTTCTTCTTTTCAATGAATCCTCTGACTCTAGCCTGCACAATGATAATGCTCTTCCAGGTTTGTAAGTAAGTCCTCACAGTCAAGTGGGATCGATAGCATCGTTGTAAGACAACTGCTGCTTTTTTATAATTTGTATACTGTGAATTAGCTTTATGCATTAAGTAATAGGTTTGTAATGTAACAGCCGCTGTTCTAAGTTGAATAAATTTTCTACGTTGCACAGCCATCTGAAGAAAAGACTGAATCTTTCTTGCAGCTCGTATTTGTCTTGCTAGTTTTCTTGCTTTCATACCACGGAAGGCAGACTGAATAATTACTATTGCTTGTCTCTGAGCAGAATACTCTGCTTTCTGTAAACGAGCCCTGTGACATGCTCTGTACCACCGCTGAATAGCAACTGCTGAACTCTGAATCAATTTATAGTGAGTCCTTGCTCTTTGGCATCGGAACATAGACTGGACCATTATTGCTGCTGCTTTCTCGTCCAGAAAACGCTTCCTCGCTATGCGCATTTTTAAGAACGATTGTATGCAACGTGCAGCAACATTGGTTTTATACAACTGCCTAGCTTTTTTAGCACGAAAAGAGGATTGAAGACAAATGACAGCTTTCTTTATTTTTGCGTAGTTTTCCATGTCAGCTTCTTTTGCCATTTTGGCTCTGAACCTTTGCTGTATAACTCTGACAGCCCAGTGCAATTGTTTATAATATCTATGTTGTATGTACATGCGATAAGTAGACTGTATTACAATTGCTGAAACATGCATGATTTTCAGTTTCTGTCGTTCTTTCATGCCTCTATATGATGCTTGAATAATGAGAGCAGAATTCTTCATTGTCAGATATTTCTTTCTTTGATTCTTTCCTTTAAGGTAGGATCGATAGTAGTTCTGTATAATAATAACTGCAATTCTCATATTTTGGTAGGATCTTCTATTCCTGTGCATTTTGTAGGCTGACTGTATTGTACTAGCAGCTAAATGCATACGCTCAATATTCTTCCGCACCCTGACACCTCTGTACACAGCCTGTATTTGAATAGTTGCTCTGCGAAGAGAAAGATACTCCGAAGTATGCTGTCTTGACAGAATCAAAGCTCTGTATCTCCTCTGGAAGACAAGAGTAGCTGCTTTAAGAGAGAGATATCGTTGACGCTGTCTAAAAGCTTTAACATTTTTCTGAACAATAATAGCAGCACAATGCATTTCTTGACGTTGCTTTTTTGCCCGCATGCCTCGAAAAGCCTTCTGAATACAAGTCGCCGCTTTCTTTAATGAAGAGTAATGCTGTACTGCAATTTTCTTTAGATTATTGGCTCTGTATCTCTTCTGTATTAGCTGGGCTGCCCACTGAATTTTTCTGTAGTGGTGGTATTGTCTATACATTCGGTAGTTTTTCTGTATAGTAAGTGCTGCCTCATGTCTTTTCTTCAAGAAGCATCTTATTTTCATTCCTCTATAGGCAGCCTGAAGAACTAAAATGGAATTGTACAGTTTTAAGTATATTTCTCTCACACGTTTCCCTTCCCTGTAAGCACGATAACGTTGCTGTATGGTTACTGAAGCAAGCCTGACAGCTTGATAAGAAATGTAGATTTTACGCATTCTTAATGTTGCTTGAATAACTGTAGCAGCGTGATGCATCTGCTGTATTTTTTTTCTTACCACAAAGCCTCTATAAGCAGACTGTATAATAACAGCAGCACTAAGGACAGAGAGATATTTTTGACGTTGAGTTTTTGCTAGTTTTGTCGCTCTGTATTTTCTCTGAATTACGATAGCAGCTCTCTTAATGGAAAGAAAACGTTTTCTTTTGAGAAAAGTTCTAAACCTTCTTTGAATAAACTCAGCTGATTCACTCATGGTTCTTATAAGTCGTCTTGTTTTCATACCACGGAATGCAGCCTGGATACGAAGTGCAGCACTTTTCATAATCATATAGTTGTGCACTTGGGTATTTCGCTCCTTACAAGCACGGAACCACTGCTGAATCCGCCTAGTTGCCAGCAACAATTTTCTGAAATCCCTCTGTTGTTTGTGCATTCGGTAATAAGACTGTATTATTGCTGCTGACTGATGCATAGCTTTTAAGTCTTGTCGAACCTTCATGCCTCTACAGGCAGCCTGAAGGATGACAACAGACTTCTTTAGTTCCAAGTACTTTTTACGTTGTACTTTGCCTAAACAAAATGCTCTATATTGCCTTTGAATTATAATTGCTGCCATTCTCATTGCTTGATACTTTACATTCATGCAATGCATCCTAAACATGGCTTGGATACAAATAGCTGCTCGATGCATACAGTGAATTCGTCGTCTATCTCTTATACCTCTATAAATTGCCTGTATTTTAACTGTGGCTTTTTTTAAAGACAAATATTTCTGCTTTTGACATTTAGCATGAATAATTGCACGATAATGGCTTTGAACTACTATAGCTGCAGATCTAAGTCTTTCATAGTCCTTTTTGAGCAGGTAAGATCTGAAGGCAGCTTGTATAGTTGTGGCAGCTTCGTTTAGTTTGTTCAATTGTTTCCTCACAGTCATCCCACGGTAAGCAGACTGCAAGACTAATACAGCTGCCCTTGTTTTTAGATAAATTGCACGTTGGGTTTTTTTCATACAGTAAGCTCTGAAGTATTTCTGAATCACTAGAGTGGCTTGTCTTAGGTTCTTATATTTTTGCCGATTTATATGCATTCTATAATAGGACTGAATAATTGTTGCAAATTTATGTTTCTTTTGAATTGTTTTTCTCACAGCTTTCCCCCTCCATATTGCCTGCAGACATACTACAGAGTTACGCAGCTGAACATATTCTTGCCGTTGTTTCTGGCCTACAACACTGGCTCTGTAATGCTTTTGGATAGTTAGCACAGCATGGTTTATAAGTCTGAATTTTTTCAGAGCCATGAATTTTCTGAAGGCAGACTGTATCTTAGTAGCAGCAACACATTGTCCTTGAATCTGCTTTCGAACCTTCCAGCCACGAAAAGCTGCTTGTATAGAAATCACTGCTACTCTTGTCATTAAGAAGTTCATTCTTTGCCTGTTACCAGTCTTAGAAGTTCTGTACCACCTCTGAATCACAATGGAAGCCTGAACCATTGCCTTATATTTCATTCTTGCAGAATGAGCTCTAAAAGCAGTCTGAATTTTAATAGCAGCTCTACATTCAAGTTTAAGCTTTTTGCGTGCTTTATAACCCCTGTAGGCTGCCTGTATGTACACAGCTGCTGTTTTAACCCGCAAGAACTCCTGCCTCTGACTCAGTTGCTTTTTATATGCACGATAATGTTTTTGAATTACAACAGCAGCACTATAGATTCTTAAATAATGTTGCCTGTCCCTTCTCATTCTGTAGCGCGCCTGGAGAAATACTGCAGTCTCCCTCCACCTTTGTATGTGTTTCCTGACAAGATAGCCTCGAACTACAGCTTGAACTCTTATGCAAGCTTCTTTCAATCTCCTATAATCTTCTTTAAGTTGAAGAGCATATCTATGAGACCGATACTTTCGCTGGACATAAAGCGTTGCCTCCCTTAGTGCACAATAACGTTTATGTGCTTGCCTCATCTTTACAAAAGCTTGAATCTTCACTGTTGCATCTTTCAAGTTTTTAAACCTCTTCCGGACAATATAAGCACGGTAACTTGACTGAATCTTTATCACAGATCTCAGTATGTGAGCCTGTTTCCTAGCTGCCATTCCTCTGTAGGCAGACTGTAGGACAATAGCCGCCAGACGCATTCTCTGAAAAGAAGCAGCTGCTTTTTTAGAAGCGACACGTGCCCTGTATCGAGTTTGAATTAGAGAAGCAGCATTTTTAATCTGTTTGTATCTTCTTACTTGTTGGTATTTTCTTACATGTGACTGCAATGTTGTAACAGATTTTTTTAATTGCAGAAACCTTAGTTTCTCTTTTTTCATTCTCCACAGTGATTGAACAACACGAACTGCTTTTGTCTGCCTGTATATTTTACGTGCTTTCATGCCTCTAAAAGCAGCTTGGAGAACTATCACTGCTGCGCGCTTTTGCAAATAGTACTCTCTTTCAATTTTTCCTAGTTTATAAGCCCTGTAATATAGCTGAATTGCCACTATTTTTGCCCTATGTTCCTGGTAAATACGCCTAGCCAGCTGACACCTGTACCAAGCCTGAATTTTGATAACACTTCGCTTAATACGTAGATACTGCTTCAGATCTCTGTGCATCCTGTACCAAGTCTGTAGAACAAGGGCAGCCCTATTTCTTTTAGCCAGTACTGAAGATTGCCATTTTCGGAAATAAGTCTGAAGCACTGACGCTGCTTTAGTTTTCTGTTGAATTTTGTATTTTCTCCATCTTCTGAATGCAGACTGAATAGTAAGTGCTGAAGTCTTTAAGAGTTCGTATCTTTGACGATCTTTTTTTGCCAACTTAGATGCACGCAGATGACTCTGAATAGTAACAGTAGCCCAAACAATTCGTTTATACACAGCAACAGACTTCACCATCCTTATCCTTGCCTGTACAAAGATAACATAGTATCTTAGGTGTAAATATCTTTTCCTAGCAGAGTATCTCCTCCAGCAAGCCTGCAAGAAAAAACAAAATATTTAGCATTTTCTTCACAGTATCTTGAGTTAAACCTACATTTGAGAACTATCAACCTCAGACTTAAGATTTCTTTATTTCTATTTAATCTCTAGGAAGACAAGCCCAGATAGCTACACAAAAGCAAAAGTCAAATGCTTGAACCATTGCTTTTTTAAAGCGTTTCTAATTCTGGGAAAAAAAAGCTAAATTTGCCCTAGCAAAAAAAGGTTCTGTTTTAATCTATTTGATAAATCAGTAATTCTCTAATTTCCATTCCAAAAAGTTAAGAATGTAATATTTAGCTTTTGGTAATAGGTGGTCTAGTATCTTGAGAAACTGAATTTACTGCCCAACTACCAGTTGGTAACTAATGTCTGCCATTCTGAATGTGGCCAGGAGAGGGGGAGAATTACATTTTCATGAAGACACCAGGTGCTGCAAGCAGCACAAATGACCCTGAGCAAGTCATTTTCTTACAGGTTTCAAAGGGTTTCCTTGCTGTGTAATCTCACTTCAAATCGTATTACCTGAATGACTGTGGCAGATTTACTTCTGGCTTCCTCCAGTTTTGTCTTTTTCAGACTTAAAAATATCATCCTGGCTAAGTATCTTCTCCAGTGCTTCTGGATGAAAACTGCTGCATTCACTTTCTTCAGGATGTGTCGACGAGACAAGAAATTTATTGCAGATTTCTGAATTATTCGAGCAGCTCTGTCTCTTTCCTACAAAGAGAATTTCCACTGAACAGTTAGGATTGAAATTTACACTCAAATTTTTGATAAATTAAAATAACTATCTAAAGCTATATTCTTTAAAAAAACATTTGCTGATACCACAGCTTTTCTTTACTCTAGTAAAGGAACTATTTTTAGATAGACTATTTATTTCAGCACTGAGTTCTTTGTAAAATGGCATTATCACTTAAATCTGTACCCTCCACTCTTCATAGTTCTTACTCTGTTATTCAGTTTTTCAGCACTCCTAAGCAACTCATTTTTAAACCTCAATTTTAGTTCTCATTCATAAGAGTTCAAAATAGCCTTACTAATGGGGCACACCAGAATGTTTTACAGCTATATTTAAATATTATAAGAGTATAAAGACAGTCATACAAGCCCACATTCATCTAGCCCAGAGTAATGCCTGTAATGCTTAGGGGTTTTGGTTTTGATTCCTCCTCCCCTACCAGCATCTATACCATCAGTTATTTAAAACCAGTTAAAAAGGGAATGCTTTGTCATCATCATTAATGTGCAGTTTTTATAAAGTAAAGAAATTGGAGATGAAAAACCTACATAAATATAACTTCTGCCCCCTTCTACACTACAGATTCTTAAAATATTTCACATTGAATTAGTGTCTCATTTAGACACATCAGTGGCATTTGTCCACGTTAATAGTGTCCTAGTTTTAAAATAGTCACAAAATCTGGTATAACTAATAGGAAAGCAAGATACAAAATATCAGAACTCATGCAACTCAACACGCTGGTGAAGCTTAGCTCCTGAACAAAAAATATTAAACCCATGCAAAAGTTAAATTACTTTTTTCATCTTGTAGAGATTAACAGGAATTAAAAATTAACTACCCCTTTTTTGTTTTAAGGAACAAGTGCAACTATTTTATATTTGAAGTATTGGGAAAAGGGCTTAAGGGGTAACATGCTTTAATCAGAACATAAAGGAAAGAACAGTAGTCTTTCGATAAATTTAATTACTTCTGAATAGTTTTTGTAGTAGATTACACACCACCAAGAAGATCATAAATTTTTATAACAAAAATAGTAGTCATTAATTTAAGTGCCAATATCATTCTAATAAACCTATATACTCTAAATAGTGAATTTATATTCTTTATTTAGTATTTCTCAAAGCAGACACTACTAATATAGCACAGGCAAAGCGTACCTGAGAAAGCTTCAATTCCCTTTTCAGCCTGTAATTCCTCCAAGCAGACTGAATTAATCGAGCAGCTCGAGTTTCTTGCCGAAGATCTAGAAGCCGCGCACACAGAAATGATAGGTAGGTAATAACAACCTACATAAACACAGAACACAGGAAGTTAAAGGCTATACAGAAGATCGGGACTTTTTCATATGTTTACATCAACTCTAAAAACAGCTTACCTTCTCATCAGGAATTGTGTTTGACATGTCTGAGTGATGAATCATTGCTGGTATTCCACCCAGGTCAGAAACTGCAGCATTGACTAGCTGGAAGTTTTTCCTTTCATTGTCCAAGAGTTCCTTGTATAGGACTGAAGCAGTTACAGCTTTGCAAAGAGAAAATGTTTGTCAAATCAGATTGTACATAAAAGAATTAGATTTAACATGAACTGCTGCGCATCAAATAACTCACTTTGGTCAAGCATTCCTTCCATAACATTTAGAGAAGTATCAGAATCTGAAGAAGATGAGTTTAGTCCCACTGTATGAGTTCTTGAGCATCCTACTGTTTGAGTTGTACGTTGGCAAACAGCTTCCAAAGGCACGTAACATGGATGATAATGATGAATCAAATAACATAATACTCTACCATCTGAGAAACACACTGTGAAATTTTCCACCTGTCAATTACAGTAAGATACAAGTTCCTTGAATTTTTGTTACCTGTTAATTGGTATAAACTGGATACAGAATTCGTTATCTTGTACTTTTGAAAGTGACTAAGTGCAAATTTTTTTTAATTAAAACAATACATGACATTACTGTTTCCTTTCAACATGCACTGTACAGTAACAGTGACATACAGCTGTGAGAAACCAGAAACAAAGATGTGTGAACCAGTATACAGTGAATCTCAAAGAGGAACATAAAAAAAACAAAAAGAAAGCAATCTTTCTACAGAAGGATCCCTAAGAAACTTCTTCAGATACCTTTACACTAGGTATTCAGTGCAGAAATAAGTTATGAACTTGCATCAGTCTTAAGTGCTCTACTTTGCTCATCAGAAAAAGTATCAGGTGTGACTGTTCTGACCAGATGCAAGTCTCTGAACAGGGCTTCTCTTCTTGGGAAGAACAAACATGTCCCTTCTAAATAAACATCTCTTTGAGGAAAGAAATCCCCATTACCCCAAACATTAGTTTAATTCTCACAGTTCCTGTAAATGGTGAAAATTTTTTGCACAAATACTTTTAGGATGAATGTTCATTAAGGAAAACCACTCAGACAACCCAATATTCCAGTAAAAATGTTACGTTTTTGAAAGGCATTTTTATGCATAAGATTAAGTGGAAGGGGAGATCCTTTTGTTCTAATTCATCTAATCGGAGAGCTGCTGCTAAACCCACAGAAAGATGGTTATTTCAAATCAGATTAAACAAAGTATGGAAGTATATTTAAGGCTAATTACCATTGGCTGCTACTACATATTTAATAGCTTGAAGACTTCTGCTCTATAAAGAATAATGACATTTTTATGACAACAAAGGATGTATTTGGGGAAATATACACAAAACTATTTACCTTGATACTGTAAAATCCACAAACAGCATTAACCCATGCCATGAGAAGCTTCACATTTTCACTGTAACTCTGAAGTGAGGAGTTACTATTTTCTTGTACCCTACAACCATTTGGAAAAGTCTTTAGAACACCCAACTGTGTTTTTCTCTTGTATGCATTCCTTAAAAACTCAATTTCTTCCTTTAACTGTTCCACATTAAGAAAAACATCCACCTATTAGGAAGAAAAAAAACCTTATTTATGTTACGGACAATCTGTTGTGTCATGCATTACAGCAGCTGGATGCAGAGGCTTTAGATACTGCATTTTAAACAGAAACTACTCTCACTACTTCGCAGTACATGCTACACTGAATCAGTAGTGGATAAACTGGACTTGCCAGCATAGATGGCTGTGTCCACTACCAACTGCTTCAAATAAAAGAACCTAAACCCACACTCCACTGTTCTGTGTAAAAGTTCCTTCATTAGTTAACAGTTGCAGGAAACAGGGAAATTCCCTGAAAACAGCCTGTGTAATTTCACCACACTTTCAGAGAAAACAACAATTTCCAAGTCTGGCCTGCATTTCTACTGAGTTCATGTATCAGTGTTCCTCATTTTAGAGATTCTGAGGACTTGAGCTGGTGTGAGAAGGTCTGGAGGACAAGTAGCATATCCACAGAGCTTAGATAAAGCCACTGCTCACTGAAATTATTTGTTTAATCAAAAGCAATGCAACTGTGATACATGTATACAGGAAAACGAATTGGAGAAAGGTATCTACTCAATACTGTAACAGTAGTTAAGTAAAAAAACAGTAACATTTGATTTTAATTATATTCTTCTGACTCTGATAGTTTGGTGGCTATAGTCTTTGACATCCTTGCTTTAGATATAGTTAATTGTACTTATATTCCTGACTACTTAGGAGTGAAATTCCACCTCAACTTGTATCTTATTTTACCTTTAATACTTTATGTTCCTTTCAATTGGATTTGTCAGCTAGATACTAATTTTCAAAAGATATCCAACTCAAGTTAAATCTTAAAACTATTTTTACTTCCTCTACCAATTTTTCCCAGTGGCTTTGAAATGTTATTGCAGTAATTCTTATTTCAAGAATGTTTCTTCAAATTGACTTTCAGACACATGGAAAACGGTAGAAGTGCTTCAGAGCCTACTCTACAATTGTCTATAAGCGTAACCTCAGGATGTCCCTTTCAGTTAGTAAGAGCTTACCAGCATTTTGAGACCAACATTATTCCACTCTTCATTATCAATTCTGTTGCCATACAGCATAAACTAAAGAATTAAGCTTTTTCCAAAAACTTGTATGAAAGTATGTATGAAAATGCACAGTTAAAATGTTATCTAAACTATTTGGGAACACTTAGCAGATTTAGGTAAAGTTTGCATGGCACTGAACATACAAAACAGAGCGTTTAATAGTCTAAAATTTCATTAGTAGAGGCTTTCACAGACAACAAATATTCCCGAAATACTAGTGTTTTCTTTACCTCTCATTTATAATTAGTAACAAACAAACCAAACAACTAATTGAATAATACCTGGAAGGCAAAGACAATTTTCCACAGGAGGGCTAATGTTCGTTCTCTGTGTCTATCCACAATATCCCTGGAGTCAATTGAAGCACCTATCAAATAAAATAAGGAATTAAAGTGTGCACTAGTCTTGCAATGCAACTAAAATAACCCTGATTTCTAGGCCTTACCACTTTCATCTTTCAAGTGAATTCCTTGTTCTTTAAGGACATTAAGAACAATGTCAACATTATGCATCTTCTGTAGACGACTTATTGCAGGAATTCTCAGTTGTTTTGAAAGATTCCAGTTTTTGGTGAGAAGTTCCATTGTTCTCCTAACAAAGGGAGTTTCACAGTTTAATGACTTAGCTGAGCTCATATTAAGTATTACATAAAAGAAAATAAATAGTTCAAAATAGTACTGTATCAACGCACACAAGACGAATGCCACATTGTAAGTCCACAGCCAGATTGGTTACAGCAAAATCAAATTCATCAAGTGGAGTCTGGATATGACTGACATGTAGTCCTAAGAAACCAAGATGGCGGCAAAGGTCACCTTCACCACTCAGGAAGTCCCGAGAAAATGCAAGCAGAAGGTCTTTGCTAGCCTAAAAAAGGAATAAAGGAAAAAAAAAAAGGAAGATAACCTTAAAACTGCAACATAATATTTGTCAAAAATATAATTTTCATCCCTTGTTCCCCAAATTGCATTCCATATTTCCTTACCTAATACTTAAAATAGCCAGTTCACACAGCTTTAATTTTTATAGTATGTGGCTACCATGTCACTGAAAGCACCACCAAACTCAGGAACAGTTCTTTCACAGTCTGTACAAACCCCAGAAAAAGTGATTTTATTTGAACATAACATATTTGTTAACTAAAAGCTTTGGAAAACAGATGTTGCATAGTCTGTCTTATCACAGCAAAATAACAGATAAAACATATAGAAAAGCCCATCAAACCGACTTGCACTTTAAGATCAGCTGCAACATGCTAGAGTGATATTTTAAAATGATGCAGAAGCTTAGATTTAGAGAGGGAAGTCAGATAACACAAGATAACGGAGTCCTTCCTACAGGACCAACACCTCGAAAATTTTCTGGGTAATGCCTTTACATGACCATGAGATGATGTGTTGAGAACGTTCCTGCAAAAGGCTGGACAGCCAAGACTTAAAGAAAAGTACTTAGATAAAAAAAAATAAAATACACATATTCTACATTCTGTCTTAGGACCATACTGAAGGGAGACATCAAATCACAGCTCTCTTACCTTGAACTCTGCATCTTTACAAAAGAGACAAGGGTCATGGTCAATCATTCTGGACCGTTTGGCACAATCCAGAAAGCAAACTAACAGCAGCAATTTTTTCAGTGTGAATTTTGACAAAGCTTCTTCGTGACCTAAAAAGATAGAACCCCTTAAGTGCTAGTTCAGACATTAAGTGCTAAAAATAACCTATTTTCAGAAGTAGTAGTTACCTTCTCGGTAAAGGTGAGGCACAGTGGGATGTCTGTATTCAGCTGCAATGTCAGGGTTCCAAAGCAAGCGATTAAGGATAAATATTGCTAAACCTGTAACATCACTATTACTCTCCAAAGCTATCAGTTCTCCATAAACAGTCTAACGTGAAAGGAAGGGAAAAAAGCAGAAATATTAAAAATCACCTCAAACATTGTAAGGATTTTTTTTAACAACATACATTACTGAAATTCTGAAGTAGTAAATGGTAATTACTCTCCAAAAATGAATCAGTTTTTTAAATCAGTCACTGAAGGATAAAAGCAAAGGAAATTTCAAAATATCCTGTTTCATTTCAAAATATATATGATCATCTGCATCTGAGGAATCAATCAGGAACTTCCTTAAGACAACCATAATTTTTTCCAGTTTAGTAAAGAGTAAAACTGATAGGAAATTGTTTTTGTGATACTGGTCAGGGAGTTAACTTCCACTTTCCCCAATTAAATATTTTCCTTTTTAATAGGGTAAGCACCTTTTTAAAGCAAGTCTGTTGTAATAAGAGGTGTAAACATGCTATAACTGAATTGAACCTACCTGGATTATTAAAAAAAGTACAAACAAAGTACAAAGACACCTGAAACATCCCTTATTTAAAAAAATAATTGCTAGATGTCCTATAAACTTTGGTTATAGACAGTAAATTCTGCACTTACCTCCAGACCTATACGCAGCCACAAAGGGTTGTAAGATAAAAGCCAGTTAAGGACTTTCTGCCTCTCTCCTGCAAGAGAACATCTTGGAATATTATATCCAGGAAACACTTCATATTATAGCAAAAATTTCTATCAATCAATTCTAGATTAAATTCATTTAATGTGTGACTAATCCTTTTTCCACTTACAATAAAATAGAGGATGCAAAGTTTTAGTATTCTTACCTACATCTTTCCAGAGGTGTCTGTCTCTACGAACTAGCAGACGCCTAGTTTCAATCTCAACTTCCAACTTCTTAATAGCTTTAACCATTGTTTCAGAAGTAAACACACGGCAAGCATCACGTCGTAACTTATTCAGCTTACGATGAGCCGTATAAGCCTTTAGAGATGCTTCATCTTTTGTTGGTGCTTTAGGAACACTGGTTTTATGATGGTTCTCTTCTCCCAAGATAAGAGCAGCTGCATTTACTGTTTAAACGCACACAAAAAGTATGCATTCACATTTCACATAAAGGTAGCTTTACCCACCTCATTTATTTTTTCCTTTGCACTTTGTTATTTTCCTTCTAACTAATGATTTTATCTCTCAGCAAGCTTATCAGCTGATTCACTAAACATATATTGTCAAATATATTAGTCAAATATGAAATAAGCATTGTTATATTAAATAAGCGAGCAGTGCTAGGAATTCAGTTCTAAGATCAATTGTTCCATCTTCAATTTTTTAGATTGAAGCTAAAGATAGAGGAAAAAATACAGAACCATTATTTCAGTAAAGTGACACTATATTGTTTTTCAGCAGGTGAGGATTCCCCACTCAACACTGAGGGCCACAGCCACACGTTCTAGTGCGTACTTCTTGTTGCAGAGTACACTCCCCAGTCAGGTGTGTGGTATGCTGTGCTTGGCGTCAGAAAGTGTGCCATCCACACTTATCACAAGGGGAAAATATGACTCTGAAAAGGGCTGGATAGTTATAAAATTCTGCTGAGATGGACAGCACTGTCTCCAATGTGAGAACTCATTTTGGTTTAGCATAGTCCATACTTTTAGCATAAGCACCACTGAAACATCTTATCAAATATTTGGCTTACGATTACCACATTTTAAAGTCAAATGCTGAAAAGGGAAACACAGGCGATAAATAAAAATCAAAACCCAAAAATCTACTCTTACTTAAGAGCTTAATGTTACAGAAACTAAAGCAACAAGATGGGACTAGTGTTAAGCCAGTATCCACTATTCATTGATATTAATAAAGCACACTATGTAATCTTTAAGAACATTAAAAGACAGTGAAAATTCTTGTACTCTTACCTTGTGAAGCATTGGGTTTTACATTGAAGTCATCAGGGGTAAGTACAAAATTTAACCACCAGGTGAAACCTCGCTGCTGCTTCTCCTTCCAACGTTCATCATAAAACATGTTCTTAGCAGCAAAAGGCATTGGGTGCCTAGGGATGACTTAATAAAAAAAGAAAAAGGTAAGTCTCTCCAGTCCTTTAAATGTTAGATAATCAACATGCATTGCACTGTGGAAAGGATTAATGTTTGACACTCCATTTAGCACGACAGCAGAAAAAAGCAGGCTGTTAGAATCTTCAGTGACTTGCAGTTCAGCCACCATTAAAAAAATTTCAGTCAAAAAACATGGGTTCATTTATTAAATCAGTAGAACAAAGACGAGTTTTCTAGAACCCAGGCCATTTGCAATGCACATCCTGGGGCGAAACCAAGTTGAGTTGGATTACTTTCAGAAAGAACAATTTTATAGATGTATTTTTCTGATCAGATCAGCTTTCTATTATTAGCTCTGCAAAATCAGTATTTTTTTGGTAACACGTTTTTCTCTTCTTAGGTATTCTGTTGTATTAAAATTTTATCAGACACGGAAGAGGCATTTCATTGATGACCATCAGTCAGCTAAGAACATATCTGTAATGCAGCTTTTACCCTTGCAGGCAAAAGTCGAGGAAGGTAACATTTACCTTCAGCTGGCCATGTGTTGCAACCAATGTTCTTTTCAGTAGTCAAAATGGAACATGCAAGGTTACATATATTTTTCTACTAGATATTGATTAATTGTAGGTATGATCTTCTATTTCATCTCAACTCTAACCAGTTGGGTCTTACCAACCACTAGCAATACAGCAATGGTGATGTTCAGTTCAATGTATACTGATTTACTAAATACCAGAAGTTTGCCTACCTGTTTTCAGTGGCTTCACAAATGTCAGGTGAGACTGAGCCAATCCAGGGATGGGTTGACTAATTCTGTTGGTAGTTTTAGATGCTTTCTGAAGTGAAGAACCTACAAGCATTAATACACAAATATCACCAACAGATGTATCAGTGAAAGTTAATGTCTGAAGGCTCATATCAGTTATAAAGTATGGCACTGGAGTAATTCCCTATGAATGCATACAAAATACCAGGAATCTCCTGTTGATGGAAAAAGCTGAGCAAAGCAAAAGGGAAAAAACAGTTAAGAGTAATTAAGAGCTAATGTATTTCACAGTTCTTCCATATACTCAGGAAACCTACTGTTTGCAAGTCACTATCATATGGCTAGAAACACTAAGTGGCAAAAACATTCATTAGAACATGTGCAAATGTGTATTCTATAAGCATCTGTGGTAAGAGGTACGACTTTTAAGGCCTCACTCACCTCTTCCCACAGTTAGATGGCATACTAAACTGATATTCATTTCAGAACTGCCTGACTTGTGTTAGGCTGGCATCAAGGTACTATCTAATACTAGCTGTTAGTTGTATTGCAGGGACTGGATGAAGATTCTACAAATTAAATGCTGCTTTCCATTACAGACCCTCAATTCATTCTCTATTCCAGAACATGTTTGGGAATGGAACATTTAGAAAACTCAAAATACACTGAAATACAAGAAGTCAAATTCTGATCTTGAAGTAACAAAGTATTGGCAAACTATAAAGGCAGAAAGATGTAACACACGGCTGACAACAAGCTAATTACAGATAGTAAAAAAACAGGCAGCAAGAATGAAACCTGGAAACTACATATTTGAAAACAGGTGACCACAGCAATGGAGTCAAACACTCACAATAGCAAGTGTACATATCACAGAAATCTCCTGCAGTAAGTTTCTAGTAAATTTGAATTACATAACAAGGGCTTTGCTGGAGAACTGCCAGGTACTTTCCTGTTACTGTCATTAACAATATTTAGAAAAGAAAAAAGTAAACTTGAAGCCAATTACTCTGACCTAGTATTCAAATTTTTAAAATACAGATAATATCTGACAAATTACCAAGGCCCACATTTCAAAGATACGCAATATTCCTGGCTGTTGCTAGACAGTTCAGTTCACTATACAAATTTTATAATCAAAGGCATCTTTCAGAAAGTGGTAAATGAAGGAAAACAAAGGAAACACTGCTCACCAGCTTTCTTTCTCTGCCCTACTCTCTCTCGGTTTGTATGTTTGAGGGCTGCTGGTCTCATAGTAGTATGTGTTTTATTGTCCACCCTAGATGTAAGAATTCTTTTTCTTTCCACTTCTTCCACATACACTGGAGCCATAACTCTACTATTTTCTACATATACTTCACTTTTCCTCTTACGACACAAAGTAGTTGATCCAGTAGAAGATGAACTAACTTCGTCATTGTGACACTTATTTTCAGCTGAAACGGGACCTATGACTGGAAGGTGTTTAGATATTTCTGGTTTTGTATGTATAGGCACCACATTAGCACATTCCGTTATTACTTTACTAAGGCATTTTTTAGATTTTGGCTGGATGGTTTCCATTCTTTTTTCTTCAGCAGTACCAGGCTTATTTTTTATGACAGTGGCAGAAAGAACTGGACGCTTTTTTGGTTGCTCTCTCTGAGAAGAATTGCGAGTTTGAAGTTCCTCTGTGCAAGGAAAGTTGAAGTGAATTTCTGTGGGTTTGTTATAACGAAGTACCTGTGGTTCTACCTTATGCATCTCAAAGACTTCATTTAAGTTGTCTTCTATATGAACATGTGTTTTTGTCTCTACATCTCCATTTTTTTTCCATTTTGAGGGTAGAAATCTTTTTACAACATAAGTCTCTGTAGTAGATGATATTAAAGCTGCCTCAGTCTTAGGAGTCTTTGATTGATTCTGTGACAAGCTGTCTTTTACAAACTGATCAGGTGACAGGATTGGAACAGGCTGCTCAGTTATATCTATATCCACTTGATAATTGTCATTTACAAAAGAATCTGGACTTAAAATTCTCCTTGTACTTAAAAATGGCACAGACGTTGAGTGTTCTGGAGTGCTAACTGGTGAGAGTGTGCAATTAAGAATTACTTCATCGTTTGAAATTGGCAGTTGTGGTAATCCAGTAGAACCCCATGCACTTTTAGATTTAAATTCATTGTGCTCATTAACAAAGTCCTTGACATTGCAGCTGTCTATTTCAGGCGATAACTCCCCATTTACGGCGGCAGCAATATCCGAGAACATAGTAGATCTTCTCATTGCAAGTGGTGTGCCAACAGTATTATGATCCTCCTCCAGCCTTGGTGCAATAGGAGATATAGGTAATTTATTTTCTGACCCAATAAAGTCATTTCCTGGGGATATACTATTTTGCACTGTGTTCTGATTTTCACATGGCTGAAGTGGGCTTCTAAGTCTATCCACCTTCTGGGAAACTTGAAAGGTTTTATTGACATTTTTAACTTTCGAAGTACTTTTTTTAACTCTTATTGAAGCAGATGTTTCTGAAGAGTTTTTCTTTTTTATAGTATTCCAAAGACTCTTCTGAAAAAGGAGCATAAGATAAAAGTTAGCATGTTGACTTTCTACATACTTTCATGTGCAAAAGTAAAACATTCCTAGTGTACTCATTCAAAGTCTAAAAATACTATAAAATGAGTATCTAGTCTAAAACTCACCGTAAGTTATTTCCAGACTTGAAAACAGCTTTTTTTGGTCATGTTTTAGTTTTATTTTCTAAGCTCTAATGCACCAGTATCTACTTTCCAACCCAGCTGGAAAATTTTGAAGACAATGGGCATTCCCACAGACAGTATAACTTATCAATTTTTAATTCTCCTTCACTAAATTTTCTATCAATAAAAACAGTATCTGTGTCAGCTATGCCAAAGTAATAGAACTAAAACACATAATAAACACACACTCACCTTTTTCTTCACAGGCTGCTCCGCAACACCGAGGAGCACGGCTTGATGCTTTACAATACCATTAATAATAAACGTCACCAGTTCTCTGACTCTTCCTTCTTCTAATGGTGTCCATGTTACAGAGACAAAGATTCTTTGCCCTGGCTATGGGAGAAAAAAAGAAAGTTTTAACATCTAGCACTTAGGTACACTTATATAACATCAAAGATAGAGTAATCAGATAAAATGAGAAGCAGTATGGAGAAGTAACACATATTCTGACAACATGAAACTATAAACAATTGTTAAATATTTAAACACCAATTTTTCCCCTCTGACATGTAAATTTAAGTAACCTCTATCCAAAATGTTGTCATGCTAAAAGGGCATATACCTCTCAATGAAACTGTAATGGGAAGCCAGCAAGAACACACATAACACGTGTGTAGAAAGGGCAAGATTTGAGTAAAGGTAAGCAGAAGTAATTACATATATTTTGCACATCTTAACCAAATAAAGTAATTTTTAGATAGTTATATTTGGACTAATAATCAGGGGTTTATTTTTAGGACTTTAGCTGAATCAAAATATAATTATTATTTTTTTTAGTCAAATGACCTCCAAAAGCCAGGTGTGACAGAGTTTCCCTGAACAAAACCGAAGGCACTGCAAACACACGAGGAAGAGGTGGAGCTATGTACGGTCTGTCTGAAGATGCTTCTTGCACAACGTCCTCTACTGAAAGGTTTCAGTGTTGTGCTGCTATCGCTGCTGCCAGCCCAAGGGACGGTCCCACCTCAGGTGGAATCAGGAGGGTGCAAATAACCGATCTCTCCAGCAGCTGGACCGGGAGTTCCACCTCCCGAGGCACATGCGTTCAATGACAAGGTGAAAACCACCTGCTCGTACAGCAAAGCCAGCCAACAGCAGCTCGTGTTGCTCCATTAGCGTAAGGAATGGCAATTCCAGAGCCCCAGGGACGCGCCCGCCCGTTCCCACCAGCGCCCGGAGCCGCGCGGAGCCCC
>VZRW01005915.1:45159-64098 GCA_013398125.1 Aegotheles bennettii
AATAATAAAACCTTCGTGCTAAGAAAGCTCTTCCCCTATTAAAAAACAAATAAAAAACAAATCACGCAAAGCCACGTATTTTTCTAAATAAATTTAATTTACAAAAGATTTTAAAATAAAAAGTAGAATGAGATGCACACAAATGTGATGAATAAAACCTGCCTCATCTCTCTGTTTCATGAGCTTTAAAGGGAAAGGCGTCCACACAGAATGCTGTTTCCACACTGTTTAAAAATAAAAAGAGGGCAGAAATCAAAACTTAACGCAAGCGCCCCTGCAAGAAATCCTGTGAAGCAAGCAATGTTAAGACAAAAGTTTACTTTTCCATAACAAACAAAATCACACATAGGACTGAGTACTTCTACATTTACAGTACACTTCCTAACTTTTCCTTACAGCAAAGAATTCCCCCTAAAAAGATGACTTTACTGAAAGACTTCCATCTAAAATATCAACCTATACAGATCACGTTTAAAACACACTATATCTCATATACCAGTGACAAAATATTGAGTTTATTTCACCTTATTCTTTCATATAAAAGGACCAACATTTAAACATGAACAAAATGGTAATGGGGAATTTAAAAAAAAAATGCCATTGTTATCCTTAATCCATGAAATCCTTTTAAACCAAGATTTCTTATGAACCATGAAAAAGACCCTTATGGGCTTAAGCAAAGTGACTGCCCTGCATCATATTCTGCCAGTGTCATTCTTCAGTGTATACCATGGAATAACCAAATCACTGTGAGATGGGATTGGTGAAAAAATTCACATGTGAGAGCAGTAACAGGGACCAACAGACAAATGCACTCCATTTCCCTTCAGCTTCAGTCATCTGGAGAACACAATCTGGGTCAGTTATGCTTGTATCAGTGCTGCTCAACACAGAAAAATTCCACACTGTTTTTGTTTTCAGGGAAAACACCCTGTTTGTCTACAACAGTCTTCTCAGAATTCATTCATAATTCTACATTCATGAACTCCTACACAGAAATTATTTTAAATTTAGAAACTTGAGGGCCATTTATGCCTTAGCACTCCGTAACACCTCATGTTTGACCAAGCACATTACGAGATGATTCCTTTGAAGTCGCCGTCAGAGTTCTGGATGCTTTTTCACATTTGTTACTAGGGAAATAAGCTTAGCTCTTTGATGATACCAAATAAATCTTTTGTCATTGTGTTCTGGCATGACCAATCTCTAAAAACAACTACCTGAATTATAATCCATACTGAAGTAGCACTGTATTTTTAAGGAAAACACAGCCTTACAGAAGATTTATCATCCCCATTACAATTACTGATGTTCAGCATAAAAAGAACCCATGAGAGCCATACCTCTGCAGGAAAAGTGTCAGTGCTTAAAGAGGAAATTCCAATATAAATAAATAAACTGAACATAAAATCCACTTAAAGAATTAAAGGCAGTAACCCAGTCAACAACCAGAAATCTGTTCAGCAGAACAATACAGAAATCAATGTTTAAAAAGGATGAGTGCAGAAAGTTCTCAGACCCACGCAGCAGTTTAGAGTACCAAGACGGACTCCACTCTTCTCCCCAAAGGTCAGCACGTGGAAAAACACAACTTCTTGCAATGTGCCACTGATCGTTTTTCAGAGATTTTTTTAAAGACCTGCTTTGTCCTTCTTTGGCAACAAATGGTCAACTGAGTCAATGACTGCCAGATAAAACATAGCCCTTATTGTAAAAGCGCCCCCCAGATCATCAGGACATGCACTCTTGGATGAGTACATACACTTATTAAAATGGAGGTACCAGACACTTACGGAGTTTCAACCCATGCAGCTATGAGGCGCAGATCTCTGCCCTTCAACTCAGGTCCTCTTAAGAGGAACTGTCCTCCAACAGGCAGAGATCTGCTACTTCCACCTACCAAAAGAAGTACCAGTCCATGAAAACTTACTTTGCTCATATATGATTTTTAAATAGATGTAAAGCCATAAGAATTATAGCTCATGGTATTAAAAAAATAAAAACTATGTATCTAGCACATAAGATTTCCTATTTTTTTCACTGTCAACTGGCAATGATCGAGCCTGACCAGCAGGTAAAAACACTAATTAGTAGGGTTATCTGCAAATAAAAGAACGCCAAAGAACTAGTAGGTCATTTTTTCCAGCAGTGACTAGTAATTCTGGTCACCCAAACAGCAAAGATAGTGCTTGTCTTTCTGAAAAAGGACTCATTTTATAATCTGTTTCTTGTTGGGCACCCAAAAACATGAAGCCCTTTGGAAGATACTGACCTTAATGTTTCCTGAATAATTAACTGAACTAGAATATATATAAAAGGCACAATCATGAAAGAATTTTTAAAAGGACATTATCAAGTAAATATGCTCTAAGTTCTGTTTTAGTATTTTCCCAGAGTGTCTTCCAGACTGGATTTTAAAAGAAAAAATTAGTTACAAATTATTTTAAAGACACTGTTTTGTCAAAATCCTACAATACGTTTTTCTACTGTAGGACAGAAAAGACAAGAAATAACGAAGAGTTAGGCTTTTTAGTCTGAGAACTGCACTGACACCATTGGTGTTGGGTTATTTTTAATGGTACCATTACAAATGCTGGAAATCAAGTTTCACGGCTACACGCAGTAATAAGAATATGATACATACATGTTGACTTGAAAACTACACATAAAGCAGCAGTTTTCAAGCCATGGAGTGTAAAGATGACAGAAATGGTTTTATTTTGAAAGGAGGTGATGGCAGTGTTAGAAAGCAGGAAGGGCAGTACTTGATAGTGTCCTTTCAGAAGGTGGCATTCAATGGCCTCATTATTGCTGTAATTTGCTTGTATTCAGCTTCTTATCAGATATATTTACAGCATGTCAGGCTGAACATTCCCAGAGCACAGCTCTAAATTTTGCTTTAAGAGATACAAACATAGAACAGTTAAGCATACATAGTCCTGTTCTAGAAACTGAACTTTTAAAGTTTAGGACTTCTATTGTGCTTCTTTGGCTAAGTCCTATTTAAATATCGGTAACACTTACAATTCTATAACTCTGCCACTGTTGAACAGCTAACAGAAATCTTTGGTGTGTTTAAGTTAAGAATCCTCTAGGGTACAAGCTTCAAAATATGAACATTCAGGCAGCTCTGGCCCCTCTCCTGCAAACTGCTCAACACTGAAGTAGATAGGAATTAAAAGAATCTAACACCAAAGTATTTGAACAGGATTTAAAATGATCCGTGCCATTTAGAGTTCTTGGAACTGGGGTGATAAACAACCTTTTCACCACAGATCACTTGTGCTCAGGTCATTGAATAAAGTTAACAGTTACAATAATAATACATGTACGTCCAGTCTTCCATTTTACAGTTTCTTTAAGATAATAATGTAAGAATAGGAAAAAGTGGGGAAAATTTTACCTTAATATGTAATTCTTGTGAGCAATAATGAGGACTGTAAAATTACTTCAGATGCTTTCTTTGGCATAATATTCACCAAACAAACACAGAATAATTATTTTTAAAGTAGGCTTGAAATAGAAAGCTTGATGAGGTGAAATTATACTACGTTTCATGGCGAGTTACACTAGACTTGTAGTTCTAAAAGGTTCCTTTGAAAAAACCCTTATGTCTATTACAGAAAAAGCAAAAAATAATTAAAGACATAAAATACCCTCAAGAGTTTGACTTTGTTTCATAAACACAGTACAAGAAAGTGAGAAACAAAATTTCATTAGCAACTCACATGAGAATTATAACTCCTGATTTTGTCTTTTTTTAAAAAAAAAAAAAAATGAAAAAAAAAGAAAAAAAAAAGATAAAGAGTACTGTTCGGGAACTAATAGCCTTTAAATTCCTTTTCTATCACAGAAAACCTGAAAATGGACATGCTAATGTGAGACCCTGTCATAACTTACGCTCTAACAAGGATAAACCATGCCAATCCTTTATGAGTGTCCATAGATTAAAATGACCTTGCAAATACTCCCATTTCTTTCAAAGTTAGAGTGTGGGGCACATTTTAGAACACAAGATTGAAAAAGCGAGAAAAAATGCATCTTAAACTTATAAACTAACTGTAGAAAATCAGACAATACCATTGTCTAGATCTTCCCACATAATTCAGTATTAGAGATCTAGGAAGAATTAAGAGGCCAAATTTAGGCAGCCTAATTATCCTCGGGGGATCACCAAACACCCCATTTAGTGTCTTCATAGAATATCTGAATCACTTTTCAGAAGAATCTATTTCCTGTGTCCACTGACGAGGGTCCAAAGTCCAGCAGACTATAAAACCCTCCAAAAATGCTTGAGGGTTCAAGTAAAATTATGTTTTCATTTCTATGTGGAACGTAATTAAAAGTTTGTGTTTTATATCCCTGCCTGCCCTTACAACTTTTAATTAATTTGATATAGTCTTTATTCTTCCACAATGCTATTAGACTTAAAACATTAACTGAGTGAGATGTAAAAAGGCAATTTTTAAAAAATTAATAGCCAGATATGTAATTACATTTTTCAGCCACTATCCTTAAAAGATATTTCAGAGCATAATTTTTAAAAGACCATCTATAAGATTTTTAAAAACTCTTAAAATCACAAGAAACACTCTTTCAGTATGCATCAAAATGTGCCTAAATGTTCAAATATTATGTAAACAAACCTGTTTTTCCAAAACTATGCAGAAGACTCATGAGTCCAAATAAAATATAAAATATAAATCTTAATTGCCATATCAGCCTTCTTTGGCTAATGGCTTAGTAAATTAGGTGGAATGTTATGGTCTGATCATGAATGTTCATTGTTTGAAATATTCTGTACAGTAGGAGCTGTATCTAGCCCCAGTAAAGTTCCAAGATATGACTGGTCTCTGGGATCCAACATTTGCTCAGGCCTTACAGGGTGAACAATATTTGCAGGTTGTGGAGTAAGAGTGTATTTCTCTAGAAATGACAGATCTGTTGCTCGTTGATAATCTGCCTGCTCAGGTTGTGGAGGAAGAATGCTGTGTGACTGAGTAGTGTGCTGTACTAGATCAGCTTGTGGGTCGGGCATCTGAACTGGTACCAGAGTCACAGGCACACATACTTCTGTAGATACATTCTGTAGCAAAGTTTTGGCTTCTGATTGATATGCTTTGGACTGTTCCACATACTGTTTAGCCTCAGTTTGATAAACTTTGTCATCAGAGGTGTACTGCACTGGTAAGGAGACTAGCTTTTCCTCCGAAGAAGATGTCAATGCCTCTTCTGCAGCTTTTGATCCATGAACATGATCAATATGATATTTTAGCTTGTCTTTTCGCTTAAATGTTGCATTGCAGTGTTGGCAATTAAAAGGTCGAGCATCTGAATGAATAACCATGTGTTTTGTCAATGTCTTCTTAATCCTAAAAGACTGATTACAGATTTGACATTTGTAGGGTTTCTCGCCTGTAAAGACAGAGAAGAATTAGTTATTCAGAGTAACACCATGTCACACATAAATATGCAAATACATACATGGATTATGGCATAGAGACCTAGTATAAAACAATTTTACTGAAATTTTGGAATCAAGGGAGCCATTCCAAGTTTGTTTAGAAGTTATATTAGCATACCCTTCTCCTTACATACAATTCTCTCAATATTTGGGATTTCTGTCAGGTACACACTTAGACAGACAGAATATAAATCAGATATGAAAGAACAGTCTTTAAACTGTTTGATACTGGTATTAAATGAGCTCAATTTGTACTTATACACATTTCAAAAGGACAATGATTTCCCTAAACACAAGGCAGGAGAAACAAAGTCAAACATATACGGACATAAACCTTTCCAAAGATATTTCAAATCCTTGTTTAGATTATCACTTGAAATGTAGCATTTGGACCACAAAAATTATTATAATGTCTCAGTACATTTGGCAAGAACATACACCAAACTAAACTAAAGAAAAACGTATAGAGAGCATACCATAAACTTGTACTGAGGATTAACAGCATTTCAACTGATACATTCAGAAGGTAGTATTCAGGAATGACCAACATATAAGAAAGAGTAAAAAGTCTTGCTGCTTCCTGCTACTCTTGCCCTGAATGCTCAGTAACCATAATTAAATAAACAATTCAAACAACTTTGATGCATGAAAACACATGCCTACATGTTTTGGGGTTTATTTTATTTTTACCTGAATGTGTTCTAAAATGCATTTCCAAACTTGATTTCCCTTTAAAAACTTTCTTACAGACTTCACACTGGTGAAATGTTGCTTTATATCTTTAAAGAAGAAAACACACTTCATGTTAGATAGCTTTATTATTAATTGGCTAAAAAAGTAAGTATGTAGACAGTCCTTTCTGAAATCTTTAATTGCAAAACAGCTGAGAATCAAAGTTTTCACATTTCCTCACTTATTTCTTGGCACCTGCGTACCAGTAAGGTCAACCAGACTGTTTCAGATATTCAACCGTATTCTCTGCTATGACTGGCACTTAGTATTCAAAGAGCAAAAGCCAAAAAAACTTCTTTTCTGACCCTCAAAATAGCCTTACATAACAGGTTTTACCCGACATCTACAAGAAGCTTTCCCTTTGGCTCCTACACAATGCTAATGAGTACAAGCAGTTAAAACACATCATTTGAAAAACAACTATGTCTCAGTTTATTTAAAAATCTCCAAAAGACTTATTTGTGGAGCACAAGAATTTAAAAACCCTAAATTATAGTTATGTCTATAAAGACATAAACTGTTTCAAAGTTTTTACCTACTTTCAGCCACTAATTTGCTCCAAGCTCCTAAAGTATCTCAGAGTACGATAGCTCTCACAGTGCTTAAATGATTCACTTTTCTGCAATGACAATATTGCAGCAAACCATCAATTTAGAACACTGAGACAGGTAATTGACAGATTAAAATTTGATCTGTTTTTATTTCATTTACTAAAATAAGCTACAAAGAAAAGATCTTACTTAATCTGTGAAGGCAATTTTCTAACATTCGCTTCAAACCATAATAATATTTCTATCAAGACTGAGGTTAACAGGCATGACAAACACACAGGTGACTAGAATTGAGCACAAATATGCAAGTCCCAACAAAAACAGTTACAGTACAGAAGTAATTACGCAGTTAAAAAACCCCACACTTACTTCTGCCAGACTTTTTCTCCTAGATGAACACTTTTATAATGAACAGTAAGGTGATCTCTACGGCCAAAACATTTTCCACATTCCTCACACTGATGTGCTTTTTCACCTACACGGGCAAAATTAAACAAATTTTGGTTATATTTTCTGAAATTTATATTAAATGTCTAAGAGCTGTAATTGTAAGATGTACAGTAGACCCAAGTTCACAAAGTCCAGCCATTGAAGCTCTTTCATACCTTACTCAGAGAAGGATTCTCTGTTACCAAAGAACAAAATTCAGTAAGCAGGTTGGTTCTATCAGAGTAAGAATCTTTCCCACTTGTTATATATGACTACTTGTAATTTCTACCACGCAATTCATGTTCATGAGTTAAGGGACACTTCCCCAAACACTCACTGCATGAGAGGTACAAGTGAATGACTAGGAATCTATTCTCTTCATTATGACCCAAAATGTCATTCAGGGGCTTTAAAAGAGAAGCTTAGTTAAACATACCAATTACTTTCAGCTACTCATTCATTTTTAGAAATCAAAATTACATCACAGTATTTATCTTTTTAATTATCCTGATTTACATAGTTACCTTTTTTCTTTTATGCTGCTGTTTAAAAGTATCTTGATTCTTTTTAGTCATCTTGAGATCTTCCACAAAGTGGCAGAATATTTCTTCCCATGTAAGTAGGAGGAGTGTGGACAGTCAAAGAATGTAACTTTCTAGAGGGGGGAAAAGCAAATAGAGTAGAAAAGAGGATTTTTTTCTTTTTGTACTTGAGTTTTCAAAGATTTCTTTATTTTATAGCAGACATTATGATTTTATACATCAAAGAAGAAGCTGTCTTTCAAAATAAAGGCTCAGGAAGTTTAAACTCTGATCACTTTCATATTTTCATGCTGCCTAGAATGTATGTTGCCTCCTAGAAGGCCACATCCCCTTTGGATTCTGTCTTGAAAAAGTCGCTAGCGAATCTTCGCTCTTCCTACATTTGATAACCTTTCTGCACTCAGTGCAACAGAAAGAGTTTTTTCTTCCTCCTGATCATTCCCATTTGGCTGTTCTCAGGGTTGACTCCCACCACCTTCCTTCCTTCCCTCTTTCCCGTAACAGAGACTTCAGAAACACCTCTTTGATATTACATTAAAGTGATCAGTGTACAAACTTTGACAGAGACTGTGACAGCTTCTTCTGTGTTGCGGTAATAATGTTTCACACAATTGCTATTAAAAAAAAGAAATCTGAACTCATTAAAAAAATCCTCCTTTTTCACTTTTGCTTTTTTTATTATTATTTTTAAAGCAACTCACTGTTACATGTTTTTGACTGTCCCTCAGCTTTCTATGTTAACACGGAGGAAACATTGGCTTTTAAACCTTGAAAACATGTAAGATTAACCCTATTTTAGTGGACCTTAAAAATAGTGAGAGGAACTCTTATCAGACCTAAAACATTGCATGTACTGAAAAAAAAATAAATCTATAATTAATTTTTTATTTGATTTTATTTCAAAATAGTAATTTCAAAGCCAATTTTAAAAAAAAAATGCCTACCTGAGTGTATTTTTTTGTGCTTTGTCAGATGGTCATGCCGAATAAATGTTTTCCCACATTCTTCACATTCATATCTCTTGTCATCATGGTGGACTCTTAGATGAAGTCTGCAGATTTATAGTCATAAACATACCCGTAAGGTGCAATTTTTGTTAACAATCTGTACTGCTAATTCAATGCAAAAATACCAGAGAACAGTCTTTAATGCTTCACACAAATAACAAGAAATAACTTTCAGATGAGGTATGCTCAAACCACTGTTAGGAAACAAGAGAGAACAGAGTTAAACTCTCTTATTTTACATTACTTTAGTGGGGTATTCTAGTCTTCTGCTTATTTTCCTTTTGAATAACAAAGAAAGATGCAAAACTTTTAGATGTGCATGAAAGTCAAATTTGATGCAAGATTTATATTGGATTCTGTGTTTAAGCCACTAATGTCTTGCATTAAAAATTAAATGACTTCTCACAGTTTATTAATGTATTTTCCATATGTAAGCATGTTGAAAACATTTACTCATGCTCTCGGAGTTGAAATAAATTAAAACACACACACTATGAAGAATTACTTTGAAAATATTAATATATATATATATCACCAAATAAGCAAGACAGTTTAGCAGTTTATTTAATAAAAATCTGTACCTGTAAGAGCTTCCATGACGAAAACTCTGCCCGCAAATACTGCAAAGATGAGGCTTCTCTCCACTGTGAATTCTCAGATGTTCTTTCAAAGTTGTTCTGTTTAACAAAGGCAATAAAATTTACTTTTAAGCTATGTCACTGCCACTTTAAAGTGAAAAAGACTATATATTTCTCAATTTCTTTAACCCCGATGGATCACAATACATCCAAATAACTACATTAATTTATTCAGATACACACATATATATGTTTGGACAACATACATTGAAGAAAACATCAATTTTGATGCTATTTTCTGTGTAATATTTCCTTGTTACTACATGCATAAAGGTAGAGCCTGAAAGTCACACTTGAAGGAAATCTAGATCATGGATGTTAATTTAATTTAACTTATTTAAATACATATATATATTTATACACACATATATATGCATACATATGTAAGTCTGTTTTTACTACTGCCTTTCTAATGTAAAAAAAAAAAGTGCATGCAGGTGAGAATTCCTCTCAAGTAAAGGAATCGGACAATACAATTTACTGTATACTTAGCTGCTATGAGAAAATCATTTGATCTCCTTCCAGTACTTACTATAATATTATTTTTCAAATACATTTTTATGGTTTACACAAAAATTTTACCTTTTCTAATGAAAACAACAATATTTAAATACTCAACTGCCTTACTTAATGTAAACTAAACTTGAAGTGTGTAAACATACTGACTTTTTTTATACAGAAATTCTTCTTGCAGTTCAGAGTGAGTTTTATAGAATTGAAAGGCTATCTGTGCTTCATAGTTTGTTTGTTTACTATTTCATTATTGCATTAGTACATTTTCTTTCAACACATGCATACCCTATTGACCAAATGACTAGAAAATACACACTACCAACAAAACCCACTAGGGACAAATCTTCCTGTTACAATGCTTCCAGGGGTCTTTGTCAGCCATTGGAAAAAAAGATAAAAATCAAGAAAACATATTGCATTACACAAACTCAGAACTTTTCATATGCCCAAATAGAACCTAACTAGAGTCACAGTTACTGAAAAGAAATGGGAGGGAGGGGAAGTCTTATTTCTACAGCTTTCCAATATTCTTTTTCTGTACTGGAATTTATAAGCCAACTTTCAGAGCTTCCACTTTTCAAAGCACTAAATTAACATTTTTTCCTTCATTTACAGAAGCAGCAGCAAAGGTTGTACAGTATTATTCCACTTTCCATGAGACTGTGTTTATAGAAGTCCAATTTCTTCTCAGTCATTCTCACCAGTGTTCCTCATCTTCCTATCCTCATCAGTTAATTACCAAAATACCTATGGCAGAAAACTCTGTCCCAAACAAATGCAAGATGTTTTTGCACAACACAGGAACCCTAAGTGAAGTGAATCAGAGGTAAGACTTTCTTAATATAGTTCTGTCTCATAACTAATTGCCTACAGTTGTCAACCTTAAAGGTCATCAGAAAATCACACGCTACCTGTGGCTCTGACACCACCTTTTAATACACTAGTCCTCTGGAATAGTCTCATTTATGTTACAGTCTCAAAGCTAAAATATATTCAGAATCTAACAAAGTGGGCTAAGTATTTCTCTGTTCTGCTCAAGTTCAAGTAGTCACACAACTCCTTACCGTTCCCTCACAGACTTTCCACAGATGAAACATGTCCATTTTCTCTTCCCTCCATGTGTACATTCTATATGGCGTTTCAGATTTCCTGTATCATTAAACTGGCGGCCACAAATATCACAAGGAAAAGGCCCTACAAGGAGACAGACACACACAGTGACACACTTAGAATTATTAACCGTCGGTTAAACCAAACAAGATGCACGGACTGTTTACTTGTGAAAACCCTGATCAATTTACAAAGCAAAAGTTTTGTCTAACAAATGATTACTGTTTAGTACAGTCAGGATACTTTAATTAAACTTTGTGCACTTCCTGCTTAGATAAGTTATTTTCGATACCTGGTATTTTGGCAAAGTGAAACTTCAGAATTAATAGTCAAAAGTAATTAAGCCTACTTAGACTGTTCTAAAAAACAAATTCCCATTACTATCACCAATCTAGTTAGTACCCACCAGAAATAATTATTAGTAATAAAAAATGTCTTTGGAATACTTCAGGAGGAAAGAAAAAGGTCTTTGGAAAACTTCAGGAAGAATCTGACTCCTTAGCTGTGAACCAATACCATGCAAAAAAATTTTAAAACAAAATTAACCTTCATACTCCTTCCCCCCCCAAATTTTGCATTTATTTAGGTACAATACAATGCCTCAACAAGACAGCTGAACAGAAAAGTAAAAAAACAACAAAAAAGCCAAAACCCAATCCCACACAAAACTAGAAAAAAGAGAACTGGAAAAGGAGGTGAGGTGGAAACCAGACTGATCAGGACATACAATGGTGGAGGAAGGTTTTCATTTAAATCTATTGTTTACATGTCAGAAGGAGGTTTCTATACCGAGATGGAATTTTTCTTGATGTTTCAGTCTTGCAAATCGGGATTTAAAGTGCTCTTCACAGTAGGTACACTTAAAGGGTTTATCCTGAGAGTGAAGGATCATATGCTCTTCTAAGTGAGGCCTCCGAGTGAAAGATTTCTTACAAATCTAAAATGATAATACATTTTGTCAAAGATACATCAGTTATAATCAGATTTTTTTTCTATTTATAAACTCTAACAGTTCAGTTTATCTGCTCTCTGCAGCAACGTAAGATTAAATATGTATTATTCAAAAGCATGCTCTATCCCAACTTGTAAAGCCTTGCAGTCAACATCAAAAAATCTGTGTTTACATAAACCCTAGTGGATTGCACTATATAAATTAGGATGCAGACCCATGGCAGCCAAAATAAAACTACTAGCAACTCCTACATACAGTTACATGTTCTATCCCCCCCTTCTTTCTACTCACTCCAGCTCTTACCAGATTCTTTTCCTAGCGTGGTTCAACACAGTCTGTCAGCAGAAAATAACCCAATGCAAAAAAACACAGATAGCTTTGGTTTGGCTTTGGATGCTGAAACAGCTCAGTTGGACTGCAGTAAAAGCTGATGTAGTATAAGCTACTGTAGAACTAGTCATACCTGTTCATTTATTTCCTCTGGGAAATTCCCTGACAGCATGTTTTGAAGAGAAAATGCCAATACCAACAAAGAACTATAGCTCAAAATATATTTTAGAGATACAGAATTTTTGCAGTGTTAAAATTATGCGAGCTTTGCAGTATTGTTTTCAGATTAATCAAAACCTAAATGTACAAGAGTGATTAGCAGTCAATAAAGTAAGCATGCAGTTCAATTACAGAATGGAGCTGCAGCTCACATTTAGGCATTTGTACAATTTAACATCAAGGTCCTATGCTTTAACATAAATCAAGATGACGCTCACTGATTTCACTGTGAAACTCTTGCCGTTATTTGCAACAGCTGAATTTAGTACTACTTAACTCCCATACATTAAATTGTGCAATGAGTTTGTCAGAGCACACCTGAATAAAACTCTTTTAGCCTCAGAAAATCAGAAGCAGCAGCTTTATTTGTTTAAAAACCCATTAATGTTAAATAAAAGTGTAAAAAAAACCCCCATGCCTGTAAAAAGTGTAATAGCCTTCTTGATTTTCTTTAGTGTTAATGCTATACTGTTTCTATGTATTTGCTCATATTCCTCAAGGAGTAAAGCGTGGTCACCAAATCCTGGTGTTCACACATGCACTACAGCATAAACAAACAACCCAAAGAAACCCTGAAGCTTACATCTGTGGCTCCTCAGCCCTCGAACATACTAAACAACCTGAAAACAAAGTTACAGCTCCTAAGGGTTCTGCTCATCCTCGAACTTCTATAAAAGCTAAAATCCTATCCTTGCTTTCAGGTCGAGTCCATTTTCAATGCACATGAGCAGTACAAGAGCGGTGGTTCACTTTTTAAAAATTTCTACTTAACATAAGCTGAACATTTTCAAGAAAAAACAAAACAAAAAAAGACAACCAAGCCACAAAATGGAGTTTACCAAATTATGAATCTAGTAAGAGGACTTTCCAAGAAACAAACATCAACAATGTTGCATGACTGATTCCTACTAGTTTCATATCTAGTACAAACAGAATCTGTAATGTGTGCACACAACATAACTTCATCTGGAAGATAACACTCATTGGTCAACCACGTAGTATCTCCAACCATGGTACCATCACCAGAAGATGAACACTAAAAATTCCTACAGCCGATCCCAACCTCCTACTGTATGTTTGTAAGTGAAAGTTTGTAAACAAAGCAAGATCAGTAATTATGTTACAGCACCTAAACTACAGCATACAGGGACATACAGCAGTCTGCATAAACAAAACAGATGCCCTGAAAAACAAAACAACAGTAAAGTAATTCCCTTTTAAAAAACCAACAAAACCCCGCATTTGAAACCTTAAAACATCATCTGCCAGCAGACGAAGAATGGAAGTTCTACAAACTTCTTTTTACAGTAGATGTAGTTTCACACATGTACCTCTCCTGGGGAAAATCAAAGAAAGAATTCTATGATTTTACAACTAGATACAAATTTAGTACAAATCTCTAATTCTGTTGATGTGCATATGCAGCTAAATGAGAAAGTGTTTTGTATTTAACATATACTTTCCTCACTATTGAGAGCCTTCCAAAAAAAGTATATTTTACAGTCAGTGTTCGATGTGCGTAATTAATGGAAGCAAAGACTCCATTTTTAAAGTATTCATAACACTCGAGTCTAACAATCTGCAAATTGATGTATTTTAACAATAGTAATAGCTGATCAGATGAAAAAATCGTGCCTTCAATTACTTTAGAATTCAATTTGGTATTATCTACTCGGTTGCAAGCTGTACATACAGAATAAAGTTTGGTCTTCAAATCAGGACACAAAGAGGTAATTTATACCATGACTTGCCAAGCTTACTGAGATGTCACAGAAACATACCATACTTTCACTTAAGTCATAAAACAACATAGTACCTATATGAAAAAAACAAAAGTATTGAAGTATTACTTACATCACATTTCCAACCTTCACTCTTTGTCTTCTTGATAGAAAAAAATTCTTGTACATTCTCTGGATGAAACCTAGGTGAAAGACAGAAGCTTAAACTAGTCATAACTTTCTAAGATGAAAATCATCCAAATACTAAATATTCATTTATAAACTTTATGTGTCGTGAAAGCTGATCACAAAACCAGTAGAACAGAATACTGATAATTAAGCAATGCCAAAGGTGTAACTGGCAACCAGTGTCGACTATAGACACGTGTAGAATCTCATACAACAATTGGTAATTGCAGAGGACAGTTTCAATTATTATGCTTTATGGATGTTTACAATGAAAGAGAAAAAAAGTGGTATGTAAATACCTTATAATTAGACCTGTCATAAACAAACTAGTCACCTAAAAGAATCTTCATGGAAATGGTTTATCCATCTATTACCATCAGCAGTATAGCATCAACATCTAAAACCAAAGAAGATATTCTATTCTTCCTCCAAATTAAAAGCCACACAGGTAATTATTAAGACTGTTGTGTTCTGACTGACCGTGCCAGCTCATCCGAGCATTCTAAAATCTGTAGTAAAAACCTACGGTATAACTCCCACAGAACTGCTACTGCTATACACTCCTCATGGCACGTTAGTTGATAGGGCTAATCCCCATGTCCTTTGAAAAGATAATTATTTGAAAAAGCAGTTAGAGAAATAATGCAGAATATGATGTGGCATACATACACTTCGCTCTTGAACTAGAGAAAAGATTCTTCAGAAATGCAAGACAAATTTGCTATACTTGCCTCTTCACATGCTTTGCTAAAGTCTTCTTGCTTGCATGCAGCTTATTGCAGTAGGGACATTTGTGTTCCTTTTTATGAAAGTCAGTATCACTGGAGTGTTTCTTTCTGTGCACTGTCAGGTTGGACTTCGTTGAATAGCGCTGATGACATATATCACACTCAAAAGGCTTCTCACCCGTATGTACACGTGTATGGCTCTCATATTTGCCTGTACAGCAACAAAAAATCTGTTAGCATAAACTGTAACAGGTATCACCGAGAATATACAGATCTGGGATTTGTTCTATATCTCTGTCAAATGTGGTCAAGACCTATGTACCTTCCACACACATCTCAAGATTTGTGCCGGTTTACACCACTGAAAACTGCAAGGTGATCATATATGCATTTGATTCCAGGTCCCTCCTCACACTTCCACACTGAACTATTTTTAAGAAAAAGAGTGAAAACAAAAGGGATCTGTACTACAGTTAAATCTGAGTGAGGGTTATGAGTCCCTCTTGTTCAAACCTACAGCATATTCTGTCTTTAAGTACTGAAAGTTATACTGCTACTACTCTTTCATTACATTGATTGTGAAGTACCTTTTCAGAACAGGGAACAGAACAGCCTTGCAACAAACTGGTGTTTTTAAGGTATTTTCAAATAATAAAACACTGAATGAATGATGCAGACCCTTGCAAATTATCTGTATTTGGGACCCAAAATATTACCATAAACAAAAATACTACTCTCCCATTTCTTTTGCACTGCTCTGCACTGCTATTCTCTCTCCTGTTTGCCAGTCATTTTCTGAGGACAGAATTCAGTCCAACACCGAGGATCTACCTACCCAAAGTCAACAGCAGGCTCTCTGTTTTGTACTACACATTTTTTTTCTCTGCAGAATATGCATCATACTTCTGGGCGTTAGATAAAGAAAAAAAAAGTACTATAGTTCCTAAATTTAAAATACAAGTCAATTGTCTACAGTAATACAAGCTCATGAAGAAACACTTTGTGTATCGCTTTTTGAAATGCTATTTCTCATGTATTTTTAAGCACAAAACTAGAATTCCAAGTCATGAAAGTGCAAAAAGGGCTTCCAATGTGTGCAAAACCAAAATGTACCATTACAACCCTAAATATTCACAAGCCATTTATTTTTGCACAGTAACCTTCCAATATTAATAACAAAGCTCTCAAATTCAGAAAACTTCCTGTGCTGTTTTAAGAAATGGCATTACAAGTACATTTAAAGTCCCATGTTTTAAATGTTAAATAGCCTTTTGTGATATGTGACCTTGCACAATGTGTTTCACCTCAGCAAACTGTGTGTGAGTAGGACTTAACACACACACCAGAACCACTATTTTCACAAATTCATGAAGTTTCAAAAAGATGAAAGACACAATGCGTCTACTGTAAAAATGCCAAAAATATGCCTAACACTATGAGGAATTGTTTCTTTCCTAATTCCCATGACTGAAAGGAATACCTTATGTGACCATAATTCAACATTTATTCCAGCTGAAAGAACACCAAAATTCTGGAGTACGGTAGTAATTTACTTTTAATGTGAGAAAGGAGGACAAAAAGCTGGAATTTTCACTCTTTTGATATCCCAAGTAACTACACACCTAGATTTGACTGTAACATAAACGATCCTAAGAGAACAGATTAAGCTTACAAGTGTTACTTGGTGTTAACCACAGACCAGAAAAATCAAGCTAAGTCAGAATGACTAGGTGTTAAACATTTACACATCATGTAGAACACAGGAATTTCAGGCTGTTTGACAATGGTGCTGGTTTACTTCAGCAATGACAATTTTGTTAATTAAAATTAATTTGGCAGAAAATACAAGTTTCAGACTTCATTCAATTTATCATTTAATATCTTGCTGTATTTCCCTCCTTTTTTGGTGCTGCTTTTACATACCATGTTAACAACCAGAATCCAGAGCAGTGAAAGACAAATAAATTTAGCATTTGCAGATTTTCCAAATAATGCACTCAGTTCATTTATTGAAACCATTTAGCACCACAGACAAAACAATTTAGTAAGTTCAGAAAACTTAGCAGCATACTGGATCAGTGAGACGATCCAGAAATTCTGATCTTCACTCTCTAGAACAGAAAAAAAGCTCAGTTTATTTCCCATACAAATAGCACCACCACATGGCAAAAAGGAAAGAGATCAACCTAACTTGCTCTTACCTATTCGATCAAATTTTTTGTCACACTTGGGACACTGCAGTAGTTTTTTGCTACCGCTTTGAATGATGACTGGAGCTAAGCCTTCAGGAATATTTCTCACTGAATCAACTGCCTCAGAACCCTCTTCAGTATCATTCTGTTCTTTCTCACTTTGTTCTTCAGACTCTGAATCTTCACCTGACATTTCCTCTTCCTGTCCCTCTTCATCAGCATTGCACTCACTTTCACTGTCTTCAAATTCGCTTCTGTCAGATGTTTCTTTATCAGAACTGACTTTTTCCAAATTGCTGTCAGAGGCATCGCCACTGTCATTGTCACTGTTATCAAATTTAGCTGGACATCTACGGTTCCTCGTAGAACGTCTAGTGGAAAAGTCGGCCCTCTCAACCATTTTTAACCCATGCTTTCTTTCCAGTGAGAGGGATCTGTGGGTTCTAGCCAAATGATTTTCTAAGGACTTCTTGTAACAGAAACTTCGACCACAAAAAGTGCACTGATGGCTATTTAACAGTTTACCTGTCAGCTCATTAAGTGTTTCTACTGGTGTAGGTGCATCAGTTACCACATCAGTCTGTACGCTAGAAATACCTTCATTATTTAGTAACTTCACTGCATCTATGATATCTAAAAATTTTGCTGCTTCCAGCACTAATGGAATCTCATTTTTATATACAAAAAACTCAGAGGTGTAGAGAAACTCAAGCAAATGCTGAAAGACAGAATGAGTTACATGATCTAACGTGACAACATCGGTGCTCGGATTTTTGCTCAAACAGGCATGAAAATAACTACTCCCAACAGCCACGACAACTTTGTGAGCACTAAATTCTTTTCCTTCTACAATTATGAGTAAATCACAAAACGATGGCTGTTTCTGTCTATCATCATTTAAGTATTTAAGCAGGTTTTTGTTGTACTGCAATGAGCTTAGGAGCTTTCTTTGTTCTGGTGATGGGGAAAGTTCTTGGGAAGATTCAAGCTGATCCGCAGGAGCTACTGCTGCAGACTTTGAGACAATTTCTTGCGCGCAGTCTACTACAAGAATCTGTTCTGAGGTATCTTTCTCATGCCCGAGATGAACCTTTTCGTTTAGACTTGCAGCGAGTCGTCTCCTTTTCTTCATTGCAGAAGCGCAACTTTAGAATCAGGAGCTTCATAGGTGACTGCCAAGGAATTCTCGTGGCGGCTCGGTTCTGCTCCAGAGCTCGAGACCACACATAACAGTAATTTCATAATCTGCAAAAGAATTGCGACAAGCACGACCTTGAGCACTTACAGTAACTTCCCTTTTTAATTAATCCTTTCCGTATTTCACTCTCAGTTTCATCTGCTCTGGATGCTTGCAGTGAATCACTAAAATGCCCAAGGCGGAGCAGGGCTCGGTGTTACCCGGGGGAGCGCCAGGCCCGCTGTGAGCCCTGCGGAGGCGCCCGGGGCTCCCTTTGCCGCCTCCTCGGCGCATGTGGCCGGCGCACGGCCCTTGTTGTCACACCCAGCGCGTTCCCGCCCCGTTTAACCCCAAGGCGGCCACAGGGCCCCTCGGCCCGCCCGGCCCGGCCCGGCCCTCTGCCCGCGCCTATCGCCGCCAAGTGTCAAGCCCGCGGCCGGACTCC
>VZRW01005915.1:64402-173303 GCA_013398125.1 Aegotheles bennettii
GGAAATGGCCCTGAGCGGGAGCCGAGGGCAGCGCCCACGCGTGTCCGTGACGGGCGTTCCCAGCGCGCGCCGCCTCCGGAGAGCCCGAGAGCGGGCGGCGAGGGGCGTCTGCTCGGTGCGGCCCCGCCGAGGGACGGGCGGGGGCGGGGGCCCGGCCCCGCTGCGGAAGCGCCTGAGCTCCCCTCAGTGCTGGGAACGCGGAACGCGGGGGCGCTGCGCTCCAGCAGCAGCCCAGGATAAACACAGACACACACAGACAGACACACACACACACACGGCATCGGCACAGCAGAAGACATTCGTCCCAGTAATTACATTTGTAGCTTTCCCAAGCTAACGGACCTGCAGTGACAGCGTGGCACCGAAAATGAGTGTTTCCGAGACCTTTAAATTAAAGAACCATAATGCTAAGGCAGGGTTGAACTTCTTCCAGCAGCGTGTGTTGTGTGTCTGTGATCTGTGCGTGGGTCCTGGCTGTCACAGCAGCACAAGCACCGCCAGACTCTCAGGCATTGCGTTTTTCAATAAAAGTACCGGGAATTCTCCGAGCGTTTGTTGCCCCCGGAATGTTGCTGGGCTGTCTGAACTCACAGGCCTCACACATTGTAACTGAAGTCTACAATTGCTTAGCTGCATGTTTTTCACTGTAGTGGTATGTTAAATCATGTTTAACATACAGTTTCATGTTTAACAACAGTCAATTATTTCAAATACATTTTAAATAGTATCAATTCTTTCATTCCATTTTTGCTTCTGAGGGAAAACAATGGCATCAGCAAGGGAAAACAGAGCGATCAATGTTACTGTGCTTTTCTTGCACTGAAAGCAAAAGTTCATAGAATCATCAAGGCTGGAAGAGATATTCCAAGATCATCCAGTCCAACCATCTACCTACATCACCACCCAGAAGTTACTTATCCGCGTGGCATCTGTCGCCTGTGCTTGCCCAGCTATCATTTCTATAGAGTCATAGTTAAGCAGTACATAAACTGTAAAAATAAGTGTCTCTATTTTGATTTTGCATGGAAAAATGAAGTTTTGAGAGCAACACGCTGTAAACTTTGATCCGAGCCTTGTGTTTCACTCCAGTCTGAACAGCAAGTTCATAAAACCATCGTATTGCCAGGTAACTGGCTTCTGGGGGCTCACCACTTCCATAGCAGATATCTCCAGGTTGGAAGCACAAAGCTACGTGCTTTATGAGTTTCCATGCGTGAAATACAAAAGGAAAATGCACTCCATGAGAACTGTTTTGCCAGCAAGTGTAACCAGGGTAGGAAACTCTCCCATGCAACAGGCCTGAGGCTTGCTTAGTTGTCACAATACTGTAGTGGGATTCAGGTGTTTTTCAGTCTGTAATGACTAGACTGCCATGGACCAGAATTTTCCTTACCTGTTCCCTGGCATGGAAAAATTAAGGCAGATTTTCAGCATATCTATTTTTTTTTCCTGAGACTTTATAATTCTGCGTATACTTGGGAGATGCTTCAAATGCATGAAGTTGAATTGCTAGTAGAAGCCATTTATTCCCAGTTGAAAACAAATGTAGTGCCTGTCCTTAGATCTAAATAAATGAAGAATTATGGCCAAATAAAAATATTCTGGGCATAATTACTTCCATCAGCAGAACTCAGAGCTGGTATCAAGTCTCCCCACAAAGTAGAAGTTGCACCTCTGCATGATAGCATGAACTTTGACCCAGTCATCATTTTCTTCCCATTGTACTTTAGGAAGTAAATTCAATGTCTGTGACAGTGTCATTTATTTCTTCTGTTATTGGGTTTTGGGGTGAGGCTTTTTTTTGTTGTTTTGGTTTGGGCTTTTGTTTTGTTCTCTAGCTAACAACCTGATTTTATTTATTTATTACAGATACTATTTACTCTGTCGAATACCATATGGTTTCTTGGCTGACTATGAACCATCTACATCTGTCCCAGCTGCCAAACTCTACAAGTTTAACAAGCATTTTGACTTACTTAGAACAAGCCTAGGTAACACTTTTTCTCTTTTGCCATTTTATGTTACGTGAAGGATTTAGTTCAAAGAAAAATCATACAATGCTAAGTGATCCATTACCATGGCTGGCATTGCTACAATAATTACTCTCTGGAAACAAAATGTCATTGAACAGCCAGCTGGTTATGGTTCTTTCAGCATTAATTCTTTTATAGTTAAAGTGGTACAGGCAAAAATTAACTATATTAATCCTTTTTGTTCCAATGCTTATTCATGCTAAATTTTCTTGCCAGTTAATAGTATGTGACATAGATACAAAAGCTGACTTCTGCATTAAAGACAGCATCAATAAAAGAATAAGCACTTACCTATGTGAGACTTCATAATTTGCAAATGCAGCTGTTTAGCTTCGTCCAAGAAAATAGTATATTCATCAAATAAATATTCTTGAATTGTTGAAAATTAAGAAGTGGCTTTGTGCAAGAGGGTTTGATGTTGGAGAAGGCAGTTTCATCTGAAAATACTCATTCTCTAGCTCAAAATCTTCACTTCTGAGATACAGTGAAACTAGAAAATATAAATTACATATATTTGAATCAAATACAATTTAAGCAATAAACAGATAGGAAATCAACTCTGATGTTAAGCACTTACCTACCAACCAAGCAGAAATAAAATTACATAAAAATAGCGTGCAAGTTTTAAGACCTGGCTGAATAATTTCAATTTATTCCCAATATTTTCTTTAATTCATATAATTCTTCAATAGTTCACTGTAAGTATCCAGTTATAAGTCTAGTGACATAAACATTCACATCCCCTTCTAAACAGCTGCTTTCACTTTGGCCATAACATTTATCTAGGGTAAATGTCCCTATTTCTAGGAATTTTAGAGCTAATCTGCCATGGGTTCTCAGTGCATGGCACTGCTGAAATATGACCCATGCTGTCATTCGTCCTTTTTGTATCCCAAATGTGTCAGTGATGGGTGGGACCTAGGGAGAAACCAACAAAGCCTATACTTCCTCTACTCTGAGGTTTTTCTGGATTTTATTGCCAGTCACCACATACACACAAATGTTTTAAATTAGGCTGTGAAGTGAAAGGGTTATAAGATTGTCTAGAGACTGAACAAGTTTTCTAGCCAACAGTGCTGAATAAAGTCCATTGCTGGAACCATTGCCAAGAAATTCTTTCAAATAGGCCATGAAAAGACCACCCTGGTCTCTCAATTTAGGTCTCTCTAGGGTACTAAACAACTGGAGGCTTGTTGTGCTATTATGGATGTTTGACACATGAATCCTGTTGATCAGGATTCTCCTCTTGTCTCCTCTCTAAAATGTACAGCAAGTGAAATGTGTAGAGGAGATCGGACCCATTCTGACTGTATCAGACTGCCTCTTATACCGCTGCTTGGGCTGTGTTCTCCTGAGTCTGCTCTTGGTCAGTAGGGATTGATTAACAATGATCTTGGCCTATGCAGTCTTTTTCTGCGGGATTAATGCAGCGTGAAAGTTGTAGAGAGCTGTACAGCTACAGACCCTACAAAGCAGATTTCCTCCTGGAATACTATTCCAGTGCAGCCCCAAGGTGAAATCAGAAGGGGCCAGGAACAAGAAACTCACTGCTGTCACAATAATACAGAGGTTTTGTTAAGTCTGAACTCAGTGCTAGGCTTACCCTATAGGTAGACTCATAGATGCACGGTGTTCCCTTGGCAAAATTTACCAGCTGGAGAAGTCCTTGGGTAGAGAGAAAATGCCAGTGTACACTTCTGCCAGTGCTTGTTGTGCTGTCACCTGTGCCTGCTCCACCTGATCCGCTCGTGCTTGCTAGCCCATGTTGTTTTGGACCATGCTTTCAACAGAATAAACTAAATATTTTGCAATAATACACTACTAGCATCAAAGAAGTATTTTCCTATAATCAAGGCAAGAATTGGGGAGAAACTTAATCTCTGTTCAGATGGCATATGTGACCATCTGAACTAAAACCAGACCAACTTCGGGCACATAACCTCAAGAAGGCTTCATGTGCCCGAAATCATCTTTATTTTTCCAGCCATATCAGCTTTATGAATAAAAGGTATTGCCTCTCCTGAAACCTTGCCTTGTTTGTCGCCTTAGACCATCATGATTGCAACAATATTATCAAATTTCCAGTATAACAAGCAAAACCAGACTTTCTTGTACAGAAATAATCTTGGCTCTCAAAAATCCTTGTATTATGAAATGTATGAGGTAAACGTCTTGAAAAGGTTTCTCTGTGTCTTACATTGCTGCATTTCCATTGCACTGCAAAACAAGAGACTTGTGAATGCTGCTGGAGCGCTCTGAGTGCTGGGGCCCTGTTACAATACAGAATTTCCATAATGAAGGGTACCAGAGAGCTGATGTCACTGTCGCTTTTTTCAGTCAACCAGAAACCAATTATCCCTCGCTGACAGGCCCAATTAAATCATCAGGTAGAGGGAAATGCCAGCTATCCTCCCCTAGAGTTAGGTAATTGGGGCTTTATTATGGTCAGACCCGGTGCTGTTTGTTGGGCCACAGGATACAAGTAAGAGCTGTTCTGGTCTCTCTCTATCAATCCTTTCCACAGGCATTCATGGATTTTTACTCCTAGGAAAAGTAGTTGCACTTTGCATAAAAATGCCAATATTTTAATATATATTCTCTGCCATAGTAGGAACCTGAAGGTCAAGTTCATAGTGAACATGAAATTAGGAGTTCTGCCATGAAAGGCCTCAGGTGAAGGTTTTGTACTGATTTATACTTAAAATCCTAGGTCTTTTATCTGCTACACTTGCAAAGACATAGAGAGTTTTCAACTCAAAATACTTTGAAGCTTGAGAGCATGTTAGACATAGTATTAGGCTGATGTACTGAGTGGTTGAGTAGTTTACTGTATGGACTCAGCAGAGCTGAAGCAAAGGCGCACTGAGTGTGCCAAGGTCCATCCTTGTTTGGGTTCACACTTACTTGTGGCCCTCCAAGGTCTCAAGGAATGCATTGCTTGTGATGACACGAGGAAGAAGCACTGACCTAGCTAGCTCATTTCAAATTACCAAGTTTAAAAGCTTTAATATTGTAAGCAGTCCAACTATGTTAACACAAAGTTCCACATGAGCTAAATCCCCTGCATCTGTTACCCAGCCTCGTTCATTTAGGGTATAGCAAGATGAAACCAGACTGTTTATGCCTGGACATAAATGCTTTGTTGAATTTCACATGAAACAGAACTGTGTTGCTGGAGAGAGCCATTTTCTGCATCTTTCCACAGTGCAGCTCTGTCACACACCTCTCTGTCCCATCAAACGGAAGTTCCTTTGCCAAGTCAGAAAAGAACTTTGCTATACTTGCAGCACCTCTGTTCATGCTATCAGAGCCAACTTATGGCTGTTTGAGCTGGATGAGACAGATGCTGTCACATTTGGGCCATACAGTCATGCACTTGCAGAACACTTACATTGTCCAGTAGGAAGCAGAATCTGGCTAAGATACCACTATATATGCATGTATAAATGTGTACAGTGAGCTCAGTATTTTTTATTTAAGAGAAAAAAGCATTTGCTATTGAGGATAGTTTCAGAAATAAAGCAAAATGCATAGAAGTTTCTGAATGGGGTAAAAAAGTAGAAGGCTGATGATGGTATTTTGTTGAAAAGTTAGCACATGAAGCTGGCAAATTACCAGCAGCTTTTAAGCCTTTGTGTCTGCAGATAATATCTGCTGTGTAATTATGAGGACAGCGAGAAGCAGTCAGATAGGCCTACCAGCTCCGTGTTTATCAAGGCTTTCCAGAGCTCTTCTCCTTCCCTTTGTGACCAACCTTCACATGGTTACAGTTGTCAGGCAATCAAAATTCAGCTCTCTGCTAGACAGGCTGAGTGCTTCAAGGTATAGGAGGAGATTAAAATGCTAGTCTGTACTCTCCTAATCACTATCCATATAATTTGTAGGTGCTATTTGTTTTGAATTATAAAGTTAAAGGTACATATAATCTACAATACCTTACAAAGACACATGATTGTAAAAACGAAAGAATATTTTAGAGTTATATGAACATTTTAATTGTTCATTTGTCTGAGCCCAATTTGCGTATTTTATGATGCATTGCCAGGTTACTTACAGTTAGGATGAAAGGCTGAAGTTATGAACTGATGTTGCGTATTAGTCTGCTCACTATAAGCAAAAAATGTGACATAATAAAAGTGTTATATCTGTTTCTGAAGCCTCCCTATCATGTAAGTGAGAATTTCAGGACCCTCTGTTATTTTAGGTGTCATTTGTTATCTGATTTCTTAATTATATTTTAATAGTAATTACAGTATTCTCCCAAGAAAATATAATTAGATTCTGATATCAAGAGGCAGATTACAAGTAAATTAATTATGCTTTGAGGCCACTATTAAAAACCTGGAGCAAGGCAGACTTGCTTCCAGTCAAAAAAGCAGTACTTAGAATTTGCACTGTGCAAGCACAAAGCACAGAAGAAAAATGTTTAACTAAAAATAAAAACAGAATTAATTCTGCTTTGTTAGTGATCCAGTATGCATAAACAGCCAGCAAAGAAGCTTGTACAAGAAATCTCTGGGAAAGTTTTTTAAAAACCCATACTAACCAAAATAAAAAACAGAACAATTAAATGACAACCGAGTTAGTAAAATGTCTGTATTAATGCAATAGCATGATAAGGTCTTCTTGTATCATTCCAAAGTAAGCGTAACACTATGAAATAATCCTGTAACAAGCACCTTGTAACAATGGCCTTCCCAAATGAAAAAAAAGAACAAAACCAACTCACTGCCTGGAGTGTCACTGAAGCTAAACCCATTTCAGTGAATTTCAGTACAACATTATGATCAGCTGTACGTCTCTCTTGGTGTGGTTAGTTATCCCAGTATTGGTGTGATTTGATTTTAGAAAGAATCATGCTTTTTCAGTAAAAACAGCTGAGGGGAGAACCAGTTCTAAAATTAGTTTTCCTCTATTAGGAAAAATTGAAAGAGCACTGTAACACTTCTAAACAAAAGGCTAGCGGCTTCCCTTCTGGAGGAGTTACACTTGCTCATATCCTTTTCTACAGTTGAATTTTGTGTCACATGTCTGTTTGCTAACAGTAATGCAGCTTTGCCAATCTCAGCTGCAATGACCATGGGTGCTCCAAGAACCATTGGGTTTGGTGGTGAAAGGTCTGACAGATGCTTGGATGCTTCTACATATTAAAGATCCACTATTGCTTTTCCTCTTATGAGTGCTTTTTAAATTCTGCTTACACTAGTGTGTTTTATTTGAATCCAGATAAGGAGAAGAGACTTCAAAGTGAATCTGGGAGTGAGAATGCTTTCCGCTCCTCTGAAAATATTTTCCTTTTGTCAAACCAAACCACATATTGAAATCTTTAATGTTTGTTTATTACCTTTAAAATATTTGATATAAGAAGTGGCTGGGATTAATTGAAAGGTTTGGTTGAAGGAAGCTTAATTTAGGTTTCAAACTTTTGAAAACACTTCAAAATTATTTTAGTTGTTCAAAGGAAAAAATAGCAAGAAGGTTATACCTTTTAAAATTGTCAAAACATTTTTCCAGCAATTTTTTAAATTTTAAAAGTTAAAAAAACCCCACAACAAAACAAAAAATCAGAACCCTTCACCCTCTACCTCCTAAAAGGCTCCAAAAACTCCTGACGAACTCCACTTCGAAGACTGGATGGTTGAAAGAGACCACCATCTAACTTCATATTTTTGGAAAACAGCTCTCACATTTACAGTGGCATAAAGTCCAAACCACTTGTGCTTACTTTTGTTCATGATAAATGTGAGTGAATAAATTTGTCTTATGTTATTGCTAGAGAACATGTCAGGTTTGCATCAAGTTTGGCCAGATACAAACATTTTTCTTCCAGTCTTGAGTTACAAATACAACATCTATTTTCAAAATCAGTGTGGCTTCTGACACCTAGAAATATCTGATCCTAAAGAAATGCCAAGTTGTTACAGAGTCATATTAAGTAATCACAAATAGTGTGTGGTCTATTAGACTAGTTATTTCCATAACTACTAATGTAATGAACAGTCAGTACAGTAAGTTCTGAATGCCTGGCCTTCAGAAAACTGATTCAATTTCTTGACCAATTAGTCAATTGTATGTACTATATCAAAATGAAATTTGGTGTAAATATTTACTTTAGGTTATTGATTTCACACCTTATTTAAAGAGAGTATGATATAAGGACGTTATATTAATCTACTTCATTAAATTAATGCTGAAGTCTGGCTTTGCTGCTGCAGGAGTGGAGGAGGTCAAGGTTAATGTGTCTCGTGTTTGATCCATTCTTCAGTAGTCAGATGCTGCCAGAGATGGTTTAATTCACTCTGATTAATCTTAGTTAAGAAAAGATTGAGCTGTACAAACTGTGTCGTTAGACTACATTTCACTTCTACCATTTAGCAACATTCAGGGCTACGTTTTCAAAAGAGCTCAGCATTTGCTATTCTTTAGGCATGTTAGTTGTTCCTATAGGTTAGATGAGGACCTTCAAAAGTCCTGTGGGGATATGGAGTTTCTCCTCACTCTGCAACACCAGTGGTTAACTTTCTCAATTCTGAGTGCTGCTGAAAGCTAAGAGGAAATCTCATCCTGCTGGCAGGAGGAGCTCCTGCAACAAATACAGGCCTTTAGATGGTGCTTGCTGTGAGGACTTGTTTGCCACTGCAAACACATCTTTTCCAGTAGGTGCTTCTGTATGGGACAAAACAGCTTGCTTATAGTTAAGGTATTGAAAATGCAGGTTCTCATATCAAAATGGTATTTCTCTGATAGTGATAACTACTTTAGAAGTGCTAGCTTGGACACTCACGTATTCCAGAAAATTCAGGGACTCAGATTTTGAAGTCCAAGACACACAAAACTATGTTTCATAAATGTCAGTGCTAAAGTCCAAATCTGGGTGCTAAGGCAAGACCTCTCAGCAGCTGCCCATGCACAATCACATTCACCCTGTATTGGAGGAAGTTACTATAAAAATGCCTTCTTTTACTTCAAACAAACAAGTCAAAAGTCTAGATACTCAGGAAAGTAGAAAGCACTCTGTGAAATTCACCCTATGTGAAGATCTCAGCATGTCCACACACAAAATTTAAGATGCAGTTCAGCAACTGAATTCAACAACAAGCCACCTGATGATTTAAGGGGCCCACTGGATACTAACAGAATACAAATCAATTACAGTAGTGACATCCGCTCTTTTCCCCTCTCACATCCTACCTGATGCTTAGAGATGAAGCTATACCATCTCCATCCAGGGGACATTTTCCCTTCCGTACCATGGGAACATGGTGACATCATGTCAACATCTATGTTGTCTTCACTGAGGCCGGTATCACTGCCAGTGATTAAAATACGTGTGAAATATTCTGAATCAACACAAGTTTGGAAGCCAGAATATTTCATTTTACCTTGTGAACAATATAATTCAAACCAACAATCTTTCAGGATTTTGTTTAGTACAGAACTGTAGCCTTTAAGAAATGCATTGGCATTAAGATGAATGCTGTCTTAACCAATCCTTAGCAAGAACTTGATATCCCTTTGGGGCACTTACTGTTACCTACTGTTCCCATAACATTATCTAACACTTTAACACAGAGGCCAAGATTTCCAAGGATTTTTGCCAGGACCCACACTGAGACACTTCAGAGATTCCTGCAGGGAATTCTTGCTTTGCACTTTCTGGAAGTCACATCCTTCAACTGGAAACATGAACATCAAAGAGCTCTGAATTGTCAGATGTTTTTCAAAAACTTGTCACAAACAGTCAATACAATGACTGAATAAAGTAAAGGAAAAAAATATAAGAAATACTAGAGATCAAGAAAAAATAAAAAGCTTCTCTATTTGCCTGTTACAGATATTACTTTCTGGTAAGTACTGTGTTTTGCATTTCCATTGCAAATTGCAGTACCTCACAATGATTTATCACTGAAACAAATGACACTCGCCTTACCTGTGAGCACAGTGAGGCAAAACTGGGGAAAGAACTGGTTTCCTGGCCCCTAGCCCAGTGCTTGGCCTGTGAAACCAAGTAGGTTTTCAGCTTTCTCTATTCGCCAAAACCAGAATTCAAACAACAGTTTTAGAACCATCTCCTCATTCCCAGCCTCTCCATACTACTGTGAGTATCATCCTTTCTGGTCCCTGGGACAATCACAGTATTTACCAAAAGTACAATGTTCACATATATAGTCTGTGTTAAAGTCAAGCAACCTGGGTTACTACTCTTCTTTTCCGGATTCTTGCTCTTTCTCCTCCCCTATACTGTTGCCTGCTGGAGTTTTTGGGTCTGAATTCCTTCTGAAACCACTTAGTATTGATCAGGTGAAATGAGGCGATATACTAGCTTAAATCTTTTCCAAATACCTTTGAAACTGTTGCTTGCTTGTACAACTGTCTCCTTTGAAACAGATGGGATTTTCAATTTAATTCAAATACTTACAGTTTTAGGGCTTTCTGGATTGTTGCATGAGTTATCTCACTCTGAAGATAACTAAAAAGATAAAAGATTTGTAAGTCTGTTAACATGTCTACTCCACTGAAGTGGAGAGCATATAGGTAAAAACTAAATTTACAACTCATTTAGCACTTAATATATCAGTGCTTCTGTAAAACACTATTTGACTCATTTTGCCAAGCACTCCTGTGACCTTGACACTCACAGGACGATTATTGGTACAGACAGAAACTTCCTGATTAGATGGTTCATTAGCAGCAAGGTACAGAATACTAATTCCAAATTTTCATCTGCATTGACAAGGCCTGACCTAGCATTAACCTGACAGTGCTTCCCTAGTGATATCAGCCACACGCAGTACAATAAAAACATGTTATTTTGCAAAAATTCATCAGAGATGAGGATAGGGGAATCACACTGTATTAAATTCTGCAGATCCCAGGAGAATCCAGTTGTACCTTACAGAATCACTTTGTTTTGCCTACCTAAGTGTAAAACACTCAGGAGAGGCTTCATATGAAAAACCCAAACAGCTTATACTCCTTGCCAGAAACGCAGCATGCACCTTAATGAGTAGCCGACTACTTGGTCTGACTACTTTACTTAGTAGGAAAATGGCTGCACGGAGAAGCAAAAAAGTAGTCATAATTCCAAAAAATATATTACATTTTTGGAAGCAATAGGCTTGTCAGATCTTGCAGAATAATTTTACTTTTTCAGATAAAGCCCTTCAGTTTCAGAAAAAACATTTATAATCTGCAAATTGGCAGAACTGGAAGCTCCTGCTCTGCTGAGTCTTCTGGAAGAGAATGCTCTGCTTTGAGGTGCTACTCAGGCTGAGGAAGGAGTAAAGGGAGCAAAGCAACAGTTCAAGGGAAAAAAAAAAAGATATGTTCACCCTAGTAACAATGAAGAAGAAGCTCAAAAGTAGTAATATTTGCAGACTAACATAAGAATTTAAATATAATCATAAATATTTATCCGTGGAAAAGCATGGGTCAAGGGAGTTTCCAGTTGTCTCTTGTAAGCAGTTAACTTTGCAAGTGTTCTGGGAAATCAGTGCACATAGTTCTTTTTGAAAGGTGCCTAATTAAAATGCAAACAGATCTATAGCAGTTTTGTTAAGGAGGTAAACAACTTCCTGTTACAATACAACTCTCTATTCACAGGAGCTTTTAGCCAAACCTTATTCACATTGGTTTGTCTGTTGGTTTGTCCATTCATAATTCACCAAAGAGCTGCAAATTAAACAAAATATGCTATCTATGAGCTTTTTTGTAAAGAGGGTACAAGTATCACAAACAGGAAGATCATCTGGTCAGGTCCATTGTTCTGGCATCTGTCTGTCCATCGCCCTGTTTTCAATAAATACTTCAGAATGTATTTTAATGTCCAAATCATGATGTCAGACCAGAGTGACTTCATGCTCTTGTGCTCTGTAGTTTTTCATAAAATCAAATTTTACAAAATTTTAAAATCAAATCATAAAATCAAATAAATTCTCCAAGTGGTGAACAGTGGCATGTATCTGTGATGAAATTCAGCAAGAACTTAACAGTAGGTATAAACAAGGAGCACTGCTGAATGCTTGGAAGAGAAGCCAAAGACACTAGGAAAGAACAAGCACTGTTTTATAAAGCAGAAGTTTTCTGCATTAGGTATTCAAAACTGGAGACTGAGCTAATATAGGCTGAAGCTTGTGCAGAAAATCTAATGCTATATATAGAGAATCACAGGATCACATGGGTGGGAAGGGACCTCCAGAGGTCTCTAGTGCAACCACCTGCTCAAAGCAGATCTAGTTTGAGCAGGTTGCCCAGGCCCTTTTCCAGCCGAGTTGTGCATATCCAAAACCTCTCTGGGTTTAGCTCAGTCACTCTTCTATGAAATCACCCACCTGGCTCCTGACTAATTACCAGTGTTTTAATTGCCAGTGAACAAAAAGGATTTAATAAAAGCTTCAGGTCAGCCAGCAACAAGCATTTTGTAAACTGACATCTCCCACTTTCAAGGGAATTTTACACTTTATGTGAATTATTTAACTGTTCTAATTTCTGTTTGTTTTGTAGTTTAGATTAAAACTACCATAACAGAAAAAGAAGTACCAATTACTTAAGGAAATCACCTATGTGTTTGACCTAGAAGGCACAGGATTGTGTCAATAAAAATTGCACTTCAAATTGGAGCAACATTGAACAATCAGAAAACAACATGCCTAGCAGTGAGGCAGAAGATACACAACTAATTAGCACTGCTGTCATCTGAAAGCTGAAACTGGTGCTTGTATCAGGCAACAAAGGATGGTAGATAATGAAGTTCGTTGGCCAGAGATTCAGTAAAATATTTTAGAAGACATGACACTGACTAGTATAGTCTGATACCACACGGCAGCACAATTATTGCAAAGAAGCAATCGGAATGGAAAAGGGCAGCATTTAAGTGAAAGAAAATGGCAACACAGACCCTTTTTCCCCTGAGAAGATGGCATAGCCTCTGACTTATATGACTACAGAGTCTCATCAAAGCTGAATTGTACTGAGAAAGTATGGAAATTACATTGAGAAGTTATGTTTCACTGTGTACAAATGATGTTCATGAAGTACCAGTGCTGCAGAAATTTGAATCCTCTCCTATAGGCGACTTCAAGGAGTTGAGGCAGTGATAAGTCAATTTAGTTTGCTCCCCATTAAATTCTAGGATATGAATGGCTCATGATAAAGAAACATTTGAAATAGGCATTGAGAAATGCAAAGCTAAGTTTCGAACAGGGTGAAAAAGCAGCTCTTTTGGCTATCCTGAGAGCAGTTACATTTTAACAACTTTCAAAAGACCTAGGATTTGTTCATACACTTGCTATATGGCTTGTAATAACCACAGACTTCCTTGGCATATTGTTTAGTTCAAACGTCAACATACGCATTTACACATTATAGGTGTGTTCTCAGATCAGTGGCACATCTTCATGTCTGAGGACTGATAAGTTTGCTTGGAGCACAGATTTTATATATACTTGTGTAACTTTCAGAAAAACACCCAGATTTAATAGACGAGACTGCTTCCTTCAAATGCTTACCACATATTCCTCAGAACTGAAAATTTAATCTTTTCTTATCAAGGATTTTTGGCTCTTTATTTCTAAATATTTGAAGGATTTATATTTTTTTAAATTGACTGGTATATTGAATCTGTGGGTCTTCACACTAAGTATATTATGACAGTTGTTGAAAGTATGCCTTCTTCCTTAAACTTCCAAATTAGTACACACAGTGTTTCCTTAGTAAAGGTGAAATTAATTTAATCAGAAGTTATAGTCACCATAAGATGACTTATCAAATTCCCATTTGGAATAATTTTTAAATGGTTCAGAATGATAATGGAAAATGTCGTTCTTCTAAGTTATATAGTAACAAACATAAATAATAATGCACTTCAAGCAGGCAATCAGCACTGAGCTCAGCTGCATGATTTAGCCCAACAGAAGAATTACCAGATGGCAGAATAGTATTTTCTTGTTCATGTTGTAATGCTTATATATTTTACTAGATAATTTCAAATAGAAACTAAATAGACAGATGGCAAGAAGAGGAAAACATCCAAACAACTATAAACGTACATATAAAGCAAAAGGGATTACTAAAAGGGAAAGAGCTGAAAAATACAATTAGCCATTTAATTACATTTAACTTTATAGTTATCTAAGTATCCACTAGAAACCCAGTTCATCGTGCTACTCATAACTCATGACACTTGATCAGGAAATACAGCCAGGGCTGCCATCAGAGAGACCAAGGCTCTTTGAAGCTCCCTGAAGAATGGTGGGTGAAGCAGGGGGGCTCAGAGGAGCTGGAGGCTCCTGGGTCAGGGCTCAGCTGGTGGGAGGGTGGAGGGCAGCCTAGAAGCAGAGGCAATGGAGGTGCTGGTGGCAGAAGGAGCAAAAGAGGGTCTGAAAAGATGCACCACAGGGTTATCTCAGAGTGAGTGGTAGTTGCACATGAATGAGGTGGGAAAGAAGGCAGTGCCTTGTAGCAGGAGAAATTTTAAAATTACTCAGTTCACCACGCTGAAAGAGTGGATGTGAAATACCTACTCATTATAATCAACTTCCTTAAAGTCATGTTGGCATCAACAGTCTGCTCCCGACTCACCTGATGCCTTAAGCATATGCTTAAGTCTGTACTTAGTTCAGTTAAGCATATATGTAAAATTAAATGCATTACCAAAGTCTTCCTGAACTGGGGATTAAGATTCTGCTGGATTGGGGAGGGCAAAAGACAATACCAAATTTATTGAGTGCTATCTGTTTTACAGTAGTATAACATATCAATGACCAAGCAGATTTTTCAGAGTTGTTCCTGTACTTGGAAACGCCTGGTCTCTGCGCCGTGGCAAGGAAAGCAAGTGCAAAGCACTGAGAGCCAAGGGCCAGAAAGGCTGCTAGAAGTGAAGATGGTGGGAATAGGTGATTCACCACCAAATAGGCAGCTCTTCTTTTTCTTGGGCTCAGAGCGTGAAAGATGCTACAGCAATCGTTGTTATGGTATAGCTTACCCATAGTAAACACACAAATAGAATGTACCCGAGTTTGCAAGGTGCCAGAAGGCCAAAGGTTGTACTGGGATTGTAGTTTCTGAACATGGCTGCTGGGACTGTTGCTGCTTTCCTTCTCTTTCCCTTCTGCCAGCCCAGGCCAAGACTTTAATACCTGTGAACAAAGTTGTAATCAGTGGATGAAGCATTAGACACAGAGACAACTTTGGGCAGAAACAGGCATTGCCTGTGCTGTGCAGCAGTGAAGAGCCAAAGCGCCACTGCCGTGGCAGCTGGGGGAGGCTCCTCTGAGCATGGACAGCCTCATTGCACTTGCACCAGTCACAGTTGTCCAAAGCTAGCTCTGTCTAGAGAGGAGTGGAGTCCATCCCCCGCCCCCACCCCTTCTCTTATCGATCTTACTATGTTGTCCCCCCGAATCTGTGAGTGGCAGGTTCCTCTGTGAGCAGTTCAAAATTGTAACACAACTCAAGGAAGCTCAGAGGACCTGTACCAGCTCCCAGTTGTTACACTTTTTAGTGATGGCAAAAGCATCCAGTGTAAACAGTAACAACAAAAACAAAACAAAAATGTTTGTGGAGGAGAACAGGCTAATATCTAACTACAAAAAAGATTGAGAATGGAGATGTTTCATCTTTTTACTTTGTGTGCTAATGAGGGAAGATACAGAAAAAATGCAGTAAGCAGAAAGTGCTTGTTAGGCTGACTTGATGCACGAAAGCATAAAGCATTTATGCTATGAATCAGAAGGAGTGTGATGTAATGGAGCTTTAGTAGAAGATGATATGTGATGTGTTTTGCAGCATTAGAAGCGCGTGGTGCCTTACCTGCGCCGTGTCAGCCAGGCAGGGCGCTCCGAGCGCTCCACGCAGCTCAGCCGCAGCCAGCCAGGGAAAGACTCCAGTCCAGCTCGCAGACAAATCTACACCAGATTTGAAAAATCACTCGGACCTGCCAAAGTGAAACCTTAACAAGCACAACTGCCTTTTGAATCAAAGTCTGTAGGTTTGCAGTGAACAGGCTGATGAGGGGCACAGGCAAAGATGGCTTGTAGGGGACTGGGTGCCTTGGGTGTTACCTTCGCTTCAGAGCTGAGGGGAAAGCAGTGAGGATCAGCAGCAGCCCTGTGGACAACAGACAACTCGGCAGAGGATGTTCTATCAAGATGAATATGGCTCATTCAAGAATTAACTCTCTACTCTTCTACTACCTCAGTTTTTTGCTGCTCATCCATTTAAAAAGTAAGATTTGTGATTTTTCTTATTGTTCTGACATGTCCTCTGGGTAGATGGCTGGATGTGCACTTCTAGCAGGGAGCTTGTGTTGTCAGAAGGCTTTAAAAATTTGATGGAGATGCCAAAAAGATTTGGTCCGTGAAACTAAGTTGTATGTATGAACTCGTTGCATGATAGCTTTCCTGATCTTCATGCTTAAACTTTTTTTTTTAAGAGAAAAATAAAAGCATGTTTAATACTTTCCTTCATGTATTGAAAGTTCAGCATTAAAATGTTCTGTTAAAACTGTATCTATACTTTAAACTCTGTGTTTTGATACTAGTGAATTTCAGTAAATTCAAACCTATCTGATTAAAACCTAGACTAGTTTATCCTTTGCTAATCCTATTCATGTTATGTATTTTAGTAGCACCCATTGCTTTATTATACAAGCATTTTTAATTACAACCTCTAGAGAAATCAGTGATTAAAAACTGTGATATATTTGGTGTTCTATATATCCATTAGGAGGGAGTATAAAAGTCCAACTATTTTTATAGAGAAATATACTCTGCAAACTTCCACATAAACAGAAATATGCAAAATACTGGAAGTCACAATGGGTTTCCTTGATAATATTATCAGATGGTTGAGAGTAAATACAAGCTGAGTAGGCTAAATGGCCTCAGCTGGTGAGGCTGATACATGTTTATGAAAAGCAGTAGCTCTTGAACATGTTTAAAATGAAGACAGGCAGGATGCGTGTCTGTCTGAGGAGCCTGTTTGATTTGTGTCTGTTGAATGTGAATCACAATAAGACAAAGCTTTGAGCAGCTGCCATTAAACAAGACTTGGCATTAGCGCACAGTGTTGTGTAATCTGGGTCACCTTCTGTTGCTGCATCACTCAAATTGTTACTTGGACAGTTTACAATCCAACGTAAATTAAAGACTGAAATGCAAACAGATGCAGTTGGATCAACCAGCACTGAAAAAAAAAAAAAACCAAACATCACTTTAAGATATAGGAAAAATTACAGAATGTCATAGAAACATGGTTTTGTCCTAGTAGTTTTCTTTGGGGCTGTACTGATGTGAACCAGAGAAGACAAAATGTTCTTTCTAAATTAATTTACAACAGGACATATCCTGAAAAAAAGAGAGAATGGATCTTGCACTTTCAAAAAACAATTTTTGAAGCCTGTGTACTGTAGGATGAACAACCAGAAAGTCTCTGAGACAGAGTTTGCTATCTAATGGAAAAAAAGTAATAGGAATGGTGTTAAGAAAATTTCATTTATACACGAGGCAGACAAAATAGAGCAAAATATAAAAGCTTTGGGAAAGGGAATAAAAATTTAAGTGCTTATAAAGTTAAAAAGATCACATTAAAAGCACCGTACACAAGAAAAACATTGCTAGAATGTAAACAAGAAAAAAGCCCTGCCAGGAATCGGTTAAAAAAAGAAGAGAAACAGAAGTTTTGGCTTTGACCTTGGGTGAGCTCTGCTCAATGCAGGGTGCCAAGGGGGAGGAAAGCAGTTTTGTATTATTTTGTGCCTTTTCTGTAGCACAGGTGGCTGGGGTGACATTTCAGATGTGGCATGAGTTTTCACCGGGTTTTGGCTGTATGGCCAGTCTCAGGCAAGAGGTTTTTAAGTCTCGAAGGACTCTCCTTCTTAGGTGGATTCATGGCTATTGCAAAATGGTGCGATACAAATTGATAAACTAGGATGGAGCAGCTACAGTGGGAGCCAGAATCAGGCTCAGGAACATGTCTGTGTCTGTCGATGCAGTGTATTTAATGTTCTTGACAGGTATTTTCTCTCGAGAAAGTTTGTACGCCATTTGAAACTGCAAACAATTTCTGTTAAAAACATAACTGTGAACAGATAAAACAGAAATAGAAGCAGAAGAATTGACTGCAATTACTTCCTTACTTAAAACTGAGAAAGGCCAAGATGGAAAAGCTGAAGATAAAAGAGAACAGAGATGATGGCTGGTATTTGTGAAAGTTGTATCAGACATTATATTTTTAAAATCCATTTGTCTTCCCCCCAAAGGAATCTAATCTTAGGCCCTGCTTAAAGTCTGCCTTATAATTATTTATTCTAAACACCTAGAAAATAAATACTATTTAGCAGCCATGGCTTCCTAAAAACATACCTGCGTATAAAACTTTTTTCCAGCTCGTTTGTTTTCCTGAGGTGAAGAGAAGTATGCATACATTGAGAAGTGTCCCATATAGACAGTAGGTCTTTTAGCAATGATAGCGATGAAATTCAAGCATTTTTAAGGAATGTTGCTACTTGAAAACAAAATATTCTAATATAGCATAAAATTAATATGTTGAACTAAAAAGAAATACAAAGTTGTTCAACATTATTAAAATAATTGTGTGCCCTTCTTATTTGTAAAATAGCTCGTGTACTTTGGAATATATTATGAGATACACTAGAATTTCTGTATGACACTAAGTGTTGAATAGGTGGTAAACTTTTATTAAAGTCTTCTGGATGCACATAAGTCTTGGACGACTAAAGTATTAAAGAATGTGGTCCTGTTGCTTGTGGTTCCTTTTTAATCCCCAGGATAAGTAAAATAGTATTTTACATTTATTGTCACTAGTGAGACTTTACATCAAGCTGTACAGCAACAGGGATTACAACCTATAAATCACAACCTTCCTACAAACAATATCTAAATTATTTTTTTATTCCAGTTGTATAAATTACTTTTGAAAAAGACCATTTGTAATTAAGGTAGTCTACTGGAGCCCCAGCTGATACATGATGCTGTCAGGTGCAACACCTGTACAAATATGAATATGGGTGCTCAGAAATGCATGTACTTGATAAAAAAACAACAGGCATAGTTCCATCCTGCAAAGTTATGTCTCCAAAAAGATTGTGGGCTTAGTCCTTGGCACAGAATAAAAGAGCCTGTTGGAGTGCCCTTGAAGCCTCCACGTTTGCACATTGGCCTGTCTTGGGGCAAGAGTATCCATCAGCTTGCTCTGATGTTTGCTGCTGTCACACCCCTGAGGTGAAGGGGTGCTCCGGGGAAAGGTGTGGAGACAGTCCACCCCTCAGGGGCAGGCTTTCTCTGCTGTCAGGCAATGCTTATCTAATTCACATTCTGTTTTCTTGACATCACCACAGAGATCATCACCACAGCCGTGTTACAACATTTCATGTTTTGTTGAAGGTGTGGGCAAATGGTTAGAATCTAGCCCCAAATTCATGTGCTATGTGTCTCTTGGGGCTCTGCAAAACATATATTCCACAGGCTGTTCCCTTCCCACACTGTCTTACCAATGGACCTATGAATCTCTTAAAAGAAAACTGTACCTTCTTTTCTTAAGTATCCTGTGCCTTTTTCTGTGTTGGAAATTTGTTTTGCTGACACTGGTAGATTTTATTTTACTGGGGCAAAATTAAATCAGATAAAATATGCACATTATCTTTTCATTGCCAGTCATTACTTTATATACCAAAGAGTTTCTCCAATACATTTGTGCCCAAGTCTTATATATATTAGTATATCTCTTTTATAATTCCTTGCATTTTTTTTTACCATCTTCAAAATAGAAACCACAAAGATGTCAGACTATACTGAACCAATTATTTTTGCCTAGGGACTCTCTATAAACAGAGAGTTTGAGCCTTTGTCTCAAATTGCAATTGTGAAATAGTCTTCCCCATTCCCTTACTGTGAACATAATGTTACAGATCTGCAAATTCATTTATGCCTTGTGACCATGGTTATGAGTATTGTAGGCAAGCCCTCAATACAAGTTGGTTTTATATAGTGTTTTGTGAATAAAATTTTTTTCCATAAATTATACCAAACGAACTACTTACAGAAAATTAATCCAGAGATGGTCAACTCTGTATGAGGAGGGACCATGAATCATTCGGTACAACAGTTGACAGGAAGCATGTCCCAAATACAGAATAACACTGATAACTACTTGCTGCCATAAATATTGCCTAACAGGAATTGACAGCATGTAACTCTGGGCAGAATTTGCTTAAGTAACAGAGGGAGATAAATTATGTTAAATGCAGGTAATATTTAGGCATAGATTTTGGAAGTGATTCTGTCTAGGGTCAAAAGTGTAAATTCAGAATCCTTTAACTTAATCCAGTATCCAACAACTCATCTCTTCTTTTTTTTTCTTTTCTTTTTCATGTTTTGTTTTGTTTTTTCAAACAAGCTTTACAATGGACTATCTATGACTAATGCAGAATTATCTTCTTTTCCTTCTGGCAAAAATTCAGAAAAAAATATGTTTTCATTTCAAAACTATTTTTTCCTATTTTAATGACTTCATGACCTTTCAGCAGAGTTGAAAAAGATTACTATTTACTTCATAATAGTTCCCCAAAACGTTCATAAATTAGGAATGAAATTTAATTTGGGATTGCTGTTAGTATGAGCAAAATATCTGAGCTTTACTTGCACTCCTTTCCTGTCCCTCTGGGATGCTGGCACTATGCAATTTTTCCCCATGGACAAGACCTTTTAATTTCCTGCAACTGTTCCAATTACTCACACAACTTCTAATTACTGCTTAATTACTGTGTTAGGAATAAAGCTCTACTTATAAAGAGATCTGTGGTTTTGCTCATACTGCTCATCCCTTGTGCACGCTCAGATGATGCAAGTAGCTTCCCAGCACAGTATTGTTAGGATGTGCATCTGATGAGTCCATAGCAGATTCGGCACTCAGCAGAGCCTCATTAGCCCGTTGTGGACTGCAGGGTCTGTCAGAGCTGCGATCAGCAACATCTGACAGAGGCACCAGGAGCCCTGCAGCTTTCCCTCTGTCCTAGCTGTCATATGTTGCATCTATATCATACAAAAAATAAAATACCTTTCAGATGTATGCCATCATCTTAAGTGAGTTTAAAGCAACAGATTCTTTACCCAATTGTAAGGGTGTTGAGAGTTTGGGGTTTTTCCCCTTTTCATGTATATATTTTATACTGTATAACATCTCCATCTCTGGAACCAAACAAAATCCTAAGAATGGAAAGTAGTAACCCTATAATTTTTAAACAAGGAAGTAACTTCTGCAAAATGGATCCATTTGCATAGAAGTGACATTAAGAACAGCCCAACCATACCTATATTCAAGCCTTTCAATTCAAATGCCTACAAGGCATCCTTAAGCTGCTACACCTACAATTCCAATAGCAGAACAAGACTACCACGCTACAGACAACCTCTCTGCTGTGTGCTTTGTAAAATGGGAACTGTTGACACTGAGAACCTCTGGAGGCTAAACATTTTCTCACTTCCTGTACTAATCATCCAGAAATGACAATGCAAGAAATCAGCATCTTTGAAAATTTAGCCGTCAAGTGACATTGATTTTGGTGATACAGGATAAAACACCGAATGATGTATTCACAGTCAAGGAATGGAAAGGGAATTCTGTAGCAAGGACACTGATCAGTCTCTGAGCAGATGCTGGTAGTGACTAATGACCTGTTAGAAAAGAGTCTGATGGGAAAGAAAGGAGGTTGGGCAAAAGGGTGTTTATCACTCATGCTGAACGAGCAACACAGACCTCACATGTGTCTCAAATCACTGATACATTGTACAGCATCACTGATAATGTACTGGAGAAACCGATGCTGAAATGTTAAAGTGTGTCGTATAAGGAGAGGACAAACTTAATATTTTAATACATGCATAAACCTTTCAAAGGTATCTTTACCCAGAGTTTACATCTATATCTATCTATCTACAGTTTCTTTTCCCTGTGTTAGTTTTGGTGACCCTAGGATACCTGGGGAGTCCTGTCCCAGCACAACTCTCTACACCTTTTCTTCTGTGCAGGAGGAAATTTGGGGGAAAAATTAGTGCTGCTGAGAGAATGCTCAAGTGTTGATGGCCAAATGGAGTACTTCCCTATTGAAAAACTATAAGGAAAGGCAAATATTTTACTGTTATGTGTTGACAGGAAAATGACATGTAAGGCACAGGAGAGTAATCAATCCATTATTCAGTACTGGCTCTATCCAGTTTTGAGTGTTGCTGTGAGTGAGAGAGAGGCAATTAGGAAAATGCTGAAAAGGGACAGCAAAAATAGGAAGACATTTAGAAAGATGTGCCCTATGAGAATGGGTCAGAGGAAGACAAGCCTGAGGGAGGACATGATTACAGTCTTACCTACACAAAAGAGAATAGCAATCAAGGAAGATGATGAGATCGGTTGCTCCCTGTGACCTTTGGAAGGGCAGACTCTGCAAAATAATAGATTCCACATGCAGCAGGGAAGATTTGAGTGAACTTTCTCAATTGAAGGATAATTAAATCTCTGTATCAGAACTTTTTAATGAACAGGTTAGATAAATATCTGTCAGAGATTGTCTAGACCTGTTTCACAGTTGATATTACACAGATGAAGGGCAGTCAGCACCCCCTTGGGGGTGATCTGTGAAGCTCGCAGGCGATGGAGCCCCAGAGAAGCACAGGTACCTACTTGCCCCAAGGGCTGTGGTGGCACTGAGGCTCCAGGGAAGCTCAACCACAGCTCCTGGGCTGGCCAAGCAGAGGGTTCCCTTCCCTCCTGCACCACAACTGGGTATTATCTGCTGTTCAAAACAAAGGCAGCCCTGAACCCAGCCCCATTTGTTGTGTTAACAACAAAATTGTTGCCTGCATTTCAGTTAGAAAATAGTTTACTCTCATTTTTTTAGACATCAAGTACTTAGTCTTATTTTTTTTTTGGTACCCTAGGCTTTAAATTAGCACTTTGGCTATTGAAGGAACTCATTACTATGTGGATAGATAGTACCCCTATGCTAAAGATCATGTAATTTTATTCCCAGATTTTGTAGTCAAATCACTGATCTTTTTGCTTGAAATTTGAGTATACTTGATATACTGGCAGTACAGTGCAAGAAAATATGATTAATGAATGAATTGTTAATACAGGGTGTTTCAAAAAGATGAACCCATTTGAAATAGACCTTCAATTTAAATTGGGTCCATCTTTTTTTAAAAAACCAGCCTGTAGTATAATTTTCATCGTCAAAAAACCTGAAAAGGAATGGAATACATGGATTGCCTGCTGAAACCAAATTCTCCAGCCAGCTTCTCGCTCCACATAAAAGTGCAATTTAAGACTGGAACCTACTGCACCAAAACAAATATCAGGAAATTCCTAGGAAACTCTTAAGTGGTCTTTCTGGACATGCTACAACAAATTAACGTTGTTCTAGGATTCTTCACTCTGATGTTTCGCCTAAGTTTACTTTTTTTAAATTTTTTTTAGTTTTTATTTTTATGACAATAAATATTACTTATTTATAAAACATTAAGGTTTAAAAAATATACGTATATATCCTACCAACTACCAAGCAATAAAGGCATATATCTTAACTCCTGATATTCAGTTCATTCCCTCTAATAAATAAGTTAGAGAAACAGCAATCTAAGTGCCTTTGATCCTGCCTACAGGGGTTTGCAGCCAAAGACATCTCAAGGGTGTTTCTACTTTTTTTGTTTTTGTTTTCTTTTTTTTTCTAATTCACATCTCAGTATTAAGAAAATAATTTAGACAATGTCTCAATCTCTAGGCAACCTTGATTATTCCCTTTGTTCTTTGTGGTCCAAAAAAGGAAAATAGGTCCCGATATTTACATTTTTAAGGGAAGCTGTTAAGCCTAATTGACTCATCTAGAGTCACAGACAGTAAGCAGCAAGTAGATAAATGATACATATTATTTTTAGATTGCTATTACAGATTAATTTGTTGGTTTTAGACTGACATGTTTCATCTGTTCTCACTGTACTTTTCTGGTTCCTCAGCCATTCACAGTGCCCTAACATATGAAAGCCCGCTCACAGCAGCAAACAGCAAAAAAAGCCCCAAACCCGACCCAGATAAACATTTTTCCAACTAGATTCTTATGTTTGTTTTATATTGATTACATTTTATTCACCCAGAAAGTGGGTCAGCAGAAAATTGCTTCTGTCTTTTGACAGATACCCCAATTGGCAATGCTTCTCCGCGGGCAGCCTGAGACGCGGTGACACACACCACGCCGCTGCCACTGGAGCTCTAAAGGACTCCTCCAGGCTGAGCAAAACGAGCTCCTCTCCAGGCATCAACAAAGCAAGGCTGCAGTTGCTGCTGCAACTTCAGGGTTAGGGCAGCTTCTGCCTGCCTGAAATCTTATCAGCAGGGACAGAAATCAAAATATTTCTAGGGCTAAATATTTCTGTGGGTAGAAAAGGGGCACGGGCTGCTGACCCCTTGAATACAGCATCTCCGCTCCAGCAGCTAAAGATCAGGGCACTTGCCTGGTGCATCCTTTTGTGCTGGGATGTGCTGTGCTTGAATAATTGTGGTCTGGGTGGATGCTCGGGGCAGAAGCTCCTTGCTTCTTTTTTACTGCTCATGCTTGCCTGCCCAAGGCTGAGCATACTGGAATCCTGTTCCTTTAACCTTTCCTTGAATAATGAGACAAACAAAGCATCTTTAATTGCATTAGTGAGGGAGTCTGCAGACAGAATGCATTCCCTCAAAATGCCCTCAATCACAGTGATTGAAATCAGGATCAAGATTGTGGGTAAGCAAGCCAAGCTTTGAACCCCAACCTAAGGAGTCAGCCATGGACACAATGGCCTGACATTTGCTTTGTGGACAATTTCTGCGAGGTACCACTATGTTCCTATATGTGGGACTACCAAAGGCTGACTTCCCTCTGAAGTAGTTAAGCCCAGGGCTGCTCTAATTCACCTTCAGACTGCCAGGGCAGCTACAGGGGCAGATGAAAGGCAGCAGACGTTGGTCAGTCTCTTCCCTTGAGAGTCCCTCTTCTCCCTCATCGGGGATTCTAAGAGGGATGGTACAGAGCACTTCATTAGCTCTTTGTTCCACAAGGAGAGCCCTAGCTCTGAATGTTACTGTGACACATTTCTTTCTTTCTTTGAATGTGAGCTAGAGGACTTTGAAAACAACATAATTTGACAGGAAGACAAAGCAGGGACTTAGAAAGATGGACAGTCATCAGTCTGCAAGGATCCAAGCAACTGCAATTTAAGTAACCTGCACTGATGGATTACTCATGGCAGGGAATCCAAAACTCTCACTGTAATAATCTAGCCTTGAAAAGACATCTGTATACAGCAGTAGTTTCAGATGTGTTTTGCTAAGCTTCATGGCAATTTGTAGGTTCTTAAAAAGCAGCAGTGGTACTGCTCCTGCTATGGCTAACCAACCATGAATCTGAACACCATCAAGTGTCCACACAGCTGAAAGAAAAGATCGGGCTCTGTCATGAGTGAAATGTCTGCAGTGTAACTCACCAACCTCCTACCAGCTGGAAGGACAGCCCCTGAGAGTATGTCTGAACTAATACGCTTTGCCTTGCTGCTGCTTGGATATCAGCCATCTCTGGTGCAGAAATGGTGTAGTTGTGTTAGCACCATGCTGAATTCAAGCTTGTGCTGAGAGGCAGAGCATGTTAGGTCAGGCACTGTGCCGTGCTAATACAGCAAAATGGCACCTGGACCAGAGCTGGCTCAAAGCACACAAAAAGGAGTTCTATCTACACCCATCTACCTACACCTTCTTACTTATACAGGCTTCTTTCCAGGGTCTGCCTCTTAAATGCAAGCAGGCAATGCTAAATATAGTACAGCAGTCTGCTGGTGATCCCATTTTGGTGGGCTGGAAAAGTAAACTGGAGCTGAGAATTACATACAGAGTTCTGGAAATGTCAATTGTGGGTCACACGAGATGCAATTCAATTACAGTGGCTGAGATATAGCCACATGGTGTGTAGTTCATCTTTGGGTCTGCTGCCTCCAAGAGTTGCAAGAAGGGCAGGTGATGTCTGACACAGTGTAAAGAAGTACCTGCTCTTCTCCAGCAGCCCCTTACCTTCCTTTGATAGCCCCATGAATAAGGTACAGAGAGAGGGGCCACCAATCATGTAAAATAAGCAAACAGAGGCTGTATAACAAAAGAAATACACAATGACAGTGAGAGAAGCAGCCAGAGAATGACACTGATATAACAGAGATTACATCAGAGCTACTGAATGGGATGAAAATGTGCCAGTCCCACGTAGGCTCTTCCCGTTCCTGTTCAATCAAAAAGCAGAAGCTAAAAGAATGTTGGAAGTAAAGCTTGACTTTGATTCCTACCTTAAAATGTAGAAAAATATGAAAAATGTGTTTGTGGGAATGATAATCCAAGCCTCTTTGATTACTGTCTGTGTATGTATTTGGAGCTGTATATATCATGACAGCAAAATGCAAATAGGCGTCTCTATAATGCAACTGCAAAAGGAAAATATCTGGCCAACATTTGGTAGGACCCACCAATTCAGACTTTCTAGCTAAACTCATCCCTTCTGCCACATTAAACACAACTGACACTTGTAATTCTTTATTCACTGCTAATGGTACTGAACATTTTGCAAGCCTCAGTCCATGTAAAAACACCCTCTGCTTGATAGAACAATAACAATCTGTTCTGTTGTCTCTTGAGTATGTCTTAAATGTCTGATTCAATTTAGTCCAACATCTACCCATTTTGGGGTTCATGGAAAAGTGCAAGAAGAGTAAAGTGACAAAAATCAAGTGCTATTTTCACATTCAAAAGGGTGTTTCCAAAGAACACTGGATTTCCTGAAGAATGAGTAGACAACTCAGAAATTCCACCACTCTCCCTGGTAGTGAAGTGACAAGACAGAGGTGTTTGGAGCAAAACTTTCATGGGATTAAACGAGAGAAGGAAATATTGGCATTGAATACCTTTGAAGAATTTAGTTAAAAATCTTTCTAGCAAACAGACTGACCTAATGAACTGACAAGTGATGGAAAGAAGTAAGAAAGGAAGAAGATTCAGTTCTGCACACACAACAGAGCAAAACCAGATCTACTTCTACTACATTATTTCTATTATAGACTAAAAGCCATTAACAGTCCTTCAGATCTGCATTTTGTTTAGGGAAGTGCCCACCAGTTCATGGACTTATAGGGGCACCTTTTGTTCCAACAGATCTCTGTAGGTGTTCTCACTGCTCAGTGACTGAGGAAAATAGCTTACAGTGGCCCTGCTGCATCCCCAACCATCATATCCAAGCTGACAATGGTTTTGCTGCAGTAAGATATACAGGACCAGGCTTTGCTTTACATAACCAGGAAGTTTGTAGTTGTAATCAAAAGTGATTTATTTTCAAGCAGATGCAGAATGATAAAGGTTGGAAAAAGGTTGGATTTGATGACCCTGGAGGTCCCTTCCAACCGTAATGATTCTATGATGCCTTTGAGATACTGGAGATGCATCAAAAGTAGGACTACATTCTTTAGTCTTAATTAAAGAATTTGATGGGCTGGCAACAGTGACCTCTGCTCACTATATCCCAGCTTTTCAATTAAAACTTTGAGGCAACTGCATTCTTCATTACCACTAAAAGCAAATGGAGACTGTTATTACACTTCATGGGGATTTTTGTGTACCAGATAAGCAGCAATCAGAAATGTGTTTGCATCCCAAATTGCATCATTTCTTCTTTGGGCTAACACAGAAACCTGCTGTTCCAGAGGAAACCCACACAATGACTTACCAATGCTATTTAATTGTGCCTCAGTTTCTGACATACTGTGCTAGAAATTTGTTCCTACAGACAGGGGAACCCTTTCCTTACTTTTATTAACGTAACTGCAAACACCCCGAGTCCTGTTCCCTTTTAACCCTGCAGATCTTTTTATGTCATGGCTCTGAATCAGCCTGAAGAATTCCAGGTCTTCATGGGTGACTGCTTCTTTTCTGCAATCACTGATGAGCACCAACGCTTCCATTAACCACAGGCATGTGGTTACACATGCTTACAGTAAACCTGGCTTCCCAAAAATAGGGAATTTTTATGAAATTATTTTGGAAAGTTACGAGAAGTAGACATATCCATAGGTAATAGGTGCTGAGCCTTCTACTCTAGTGCTGCAGTTTTGAGCAAATGGGTTGGACTAGACAATCTCCAGAAGTCCCTTGCAACCCTGACAATTCCATACAAAACATTTTCAGTTTATCTGAGCTCATTACTACAGTGCTGGTAGAGCAGTCATTTCAGGGAGTATATCAGAAGTACTGTCCAATCCAACCAATTTTGGAACATTTATTACCATTCAGTAATAAAAAGGTCATTAGAGTTTGTGGAAAGCTGGTAAATGACCAGAAAAATTGGGAAGTGGAAAGTATGAGGAAAAAGACTGCAAAGTATATTTCAGATTCCATTTGGGAAAAAAAAATGGACGGAAACCAGTTATTAGCTTAATTTAATAAAATCTAAAATCTCCATTGTGTTACAACTCTAGTGCAGGCTTGGTGACTATCTCTTCAGGACACCCTGCAGAGCAGTAGGCATGTGAACACGGGCCTGAATAAGACCCCATGCTCAGAAATGTATCCTGACCTCAAGGCAGAAAACAGTCTTAACATAGGAAAAACTCCTATGTGCAGAGCAGAGCTTGAATGTTATAATGAATGTTCAGCTGACACAGGAACACCTGCAAAACTTGTCACTTGCCTTTAAAAAAATTCTAGTGTTTTTAAGATCCTGACCTCGCTGAGAGGTCCGGTGATTCAGCCTTTCATATTGCGGTCATGCCCTATTCAAGCTATTACATGCCTCATTTCTGTTAATCTTCTCTAATTAGTTCTGCTTCTCAAGTGGAGTTTTGGAATCTAGTATTTTTCAGTGCTAATAGTGAGGGCTTTTCTTTCATGTTCAAGGTCAGTCCAGCATTTAACCTAGTAAAACTCATTTGTTCTCCTAACACTTACACTTGTATATTGAGTTTAAGGTTAGGCATCAGTTTAGAATCTCTCAAAGACTTTTACTGACTCTAAAATTACCATTAAAGGTGCGATCATGCCCAAGGCCAGAGTCATGCAAGTGTGGAGGAACAAGCTTCTTTTGGATTCTCTCTTCCTTATAAATGTGCAGAGAATTTTTTTCCCATAAAAATGCTTCCGCTTTTTTCCTCATGAGGTGTATTGCACATTTTACAAAACATAAGCATATTGAACCTCATAGCTTGCAAGTAGGCAGATCTCAATTTTACAGGTGGAAATGCTGAGATGGAAGAAGGGCAAGGTGAATACCTTGCTTGGAATGAGAGCACTGAGAATACAATCCAAATCAACTCCTTGTTCAAACCACTGAACTTAGATCTTGCATTTGTCACTTTATGTGTTATACACATATATAAATATCTATGTGTTGTGCGAGGGGACACACACACTTTTCCAAATTTTTGTTGAGCCTGAGAGAACTGTAATATGTCAAGTATTCTTTTTTTTTTTAAGAGAAAATAATTAAGTGTTTATTCATTCTTACAACAAATCTAGGCAGTCCTTGTATCTGTTATTTCCATTGCTAAGTGTAAGTATTTCCTTTGTATGTTACTTCTTTTATTTGATAACACTTAGCCTTCTTTTAGGAAGGGACCAATACACTCTTTGTAGTCACTAACTTTCTATCCTATAGACTTTCCTTTGTGAGGACTGGTAAGATTCAGTGATTACTGGAGGCACATGAATGCTAAGGTGTGAACACTAATGGGAGGAGGCATCTGAGCCCCAGGCAAGAAACACACTCTTCTCCGGTGGATGCTCGATTCAAAATGGCAGACTATTTTCAGGTTAACAAAACTTAACTGGACGAGGGGGAAATCAGCCCTCAGCAATATATAACTTAGACTACAATCAGTTTGAACAGCTTACTTAGAGCATTGCTGCTGCAGCTGTGGGTAAAATTTGCAGTTCATCTGAAAAAGTCACCCAGGTTTAATGCTTTTAGATTTAACGGTCATGAATTGCAAATAGACATAATACAAGAATAAGATAATGACAGAATAGCAAGCATTTCTGTGATTCTTTTAAATTATTTCATAGGCAACAATTAAGAAAATCTGTTCAATATTCAACCTACTTCTTTAAAATAAGTAATAAATAAGTAAATACAATATTTAGAAAATACTTAGTCTTTTCAATTTCAAATAGTTAATACCTAATTCTTATAGCTGAAAATACTCCCCCTGAAGTATTTCGAGGAACTTATGGTACATTATTCCCTTGAAACTATTTAGAAGTTCATTTTCCATAAACATTTTCAGTGGTATTTATAAAGTCATTTAGAAGCCAGTAGCAGCGGGGGTTTTATTTTTCTAGAATTGCAATGATAATGATTAACGTCCATCTAAACCCTCATATCTGATTATCCTGATGCTCAGAAACAGGACAGAAATAGTAAGAAAGCCCTTCATTCTCCCCACCTCTGAAGCTGAGGAGGAAAGCACAGGACACATGCACAAAAAGCAAATTCACAGACTCGCTGCAAGACCAGTGCTTAATTTCAGATCTTGAAAACCGCTTTAAAGGTGAGTAGCAACTCATTCTGCATGAGCCTTCAGCAGAGCACAGTACTGCCCTACAGAGCTTTGGTGTCAGAATTTAGCCCCATATGAGCTCTACATCTGTCCCTTGTTTGCCCCTGTGAAAATGAGTCTCCTTTCCAAGGATGTTCCAGAAAAAAAAAATCATATACTGCAGGGCTGAATTAAGTACTCGCCTTAATTCTTCACTCACATGGGAGCAGCAGCATCCAGCAATGCTGAACTCTGAATGCAATTAGATCATGCTCTAGACTATTGCCACAAGCAGAGTTTGTGGCTTATGACACCCAAGAAAGTATCTTGTAATTACATCAAGTGGGAAACCCTCTACCTTCCTGTAGGTGGGCAATGGAATATCTTTCCATGCTGAGGTATACTGTTTAGAAAGATGAAAAGAATGAATTTTTGAATCCTTGTTCTTTGACTTTTTCAAAAGTGTACTTGTTACAAGTTAATAAACCAGAAGCTTAAATCAGAGCTGTGCCCTATTCATAGGGTACTAGGAGCCCTAACATGCTCTGGAAGATAATATGGGATAAGAGTTAGGGAGGAAAGGCAGCTTGCAAATTGTTTTTTTAAGTCCTTCTGTAACTCCAAGTTGTCACCCAGACATGCTCATAGTGCAGTAACTTAAGTATCTCCACTTTATTCTCTCTGTCTTGCTCAGCGCATGGTGACAATGGTTTTATCATTGAAATATTTTCTCTACAGAGCACTCTGAGTACTGACAGCTCTTTTCTCTTTCCCTCCTTCATACTGTCACCCTTCTGTATTTGCCTTAACACTGTCTTCACATTGTCTTGACATTGTTCTGACAGTTATGAAAACTCAATCACTGCAGCGAACAGCCATGACAATGCGGAGAAGAAAAAGTGTTATGAAAATTGTTAAGGAACTGTGAAGAATTACAGACTAGTGAAAGCAGGAACTTACTTGTTCAAAACCATATTCCTAGTGAGGTTTTAATAAAAACTGCTTTATAAAAACTTCAGCCAAGGCTGACAAGAGCCATCTCAACAAAGTCAATTGATAGTTATGAATTCTGTACCTGAAATTAAGATATTTCTAAGTGAAAACCCCTCTTACTGCTGCCAAGTACAGGTTCTTTATCAGAGCTAATTCAGGCCACCTCCTGGGAAGTGGGCCATGCTGGAAGTGAGAAATGCTGACTCCAGGAATTTTCCAGCTACACTTTCTCCTAAATATGCTGTTCAAACTGGGATCCCTTTTCATAGCTCAACCAGGAAAGAAAGGTGTCAGAGGAGCAAGAATATCACAACAAGTTAGCTGGCACATTTCGACCCTTTGTTAATAATAAAATAGAATTTCAGTTTGATGGTTCACAACTTCATGGAGAGTAGCCTAGAAAATGAGCATCACCCCCTAGCAATCAATCTAACAAATGCCGAGTATTGTGGTAACAGGCAAAAAACCCAGCACAAGTGGGGTAAGTTTAGTGACTGTTAAGTGTTCCTCTGGTTGAATGAAGCTTCCAAGCAATCCCCTGACTGTTCTGGGAGAATCAGGACACACTGAAGTGCTTAAAGACCATGCATATACTTGATAAGTTAGGCTTTGTGATTCAACAATTTGGCAAAATTACTGCTGACTTGAATAGGAACTCTGATCATCAGGAACTGCACAGGGGTTTGGGGGAGTCAGCTGGTTTTTTGTTTGTTAGTGGTTTTGATCTCGTTTTCTTTTCTAGAAAAAAAAATGCCTGAATAGAGGCATTTTTGATCCCAATTGAATTTTTTGGTACTTATAAGAATACCTAGGTAATAAAAAAATTACGTCTTAAAACTACTTGTTATTATATTTGCATGAATACAATCCACATCTTACCTGAAGAGGGTAATGAAAGCACATCCATTGCAAAGCAAAACAGGTCATCAACAGGGCAGACCACATTGCTCTATAGGTGACATAGTGTTCCCTGCAGACAAACACTAGTTCTTCAGGAGCATAGTTGCTCCTCTCCTGGCTCCAATACTACAGCTTGCTTTCTTCTCCCAAAGTTAATTCGTGAAGGAAGACAGTCTGAAGCTTGCCTTCTTTGCTGCAGAGCCCCAGGGCTTTCTCAGAGAAGTCCTGTGCCTCATAGTCCAGCCAAACAAGTTGCAGTGCTCACCAGAGCAGAGCACCAAATCTCACTGGCAAGGCTGACTACCCCAGCCCTATGGCCAACAGGGCAATGAACCTCTCTTCACAAAACACAGGCTCTTCACCAACCCCTCCCAAACTGCAGGGCTAGCCTAGCAACTGACACCCAAATGATATGGCAGAGAGTTGGGCTCCATAGCTATAAGAAAATTGAGCCATCCCCTCTCCACCCCCATTAGCTCCCTAAGGAGCTGAGGAGGAGCGAGGGGCTGGAGGTGCTAATTTGTAATCTGCTGACAGACCTGCACCTGGCTCTGCATATCCACCCTGGCAGGAATCTGAGTATTGCTGGGGAGCTAAACTTTCTGCTTTCTCAGGTGTAACCCATAATGCAATACAAGGAAAATACAGTCATTCCTGCATGTATCTCTAGCATGTATATTTAAGATTGCAGGGTGACAGAAACCTCTCTCAGTCAATGAATGTAATTTGTTGATGACAAGAATGAATCAACGCATCTCAATGAACATGATGCAAAGAGTAAACTGAGTATGCACATAAACAAACTGATGCTCATCTGGTTAATTTTGTGGCTCATTTCATAAGTCAATCAGGATGACAAAAGCACAGGTAAGACAAAAACAGAACAGAGGCAAAATCAGCCTAAAGAATTATTAACAGAAACAATGTTTCCATTTATCCAGAGAAAATTAAGCTTTAAGTGCATCTGCCTGAAATCACTTAATGAAGAATGGGCTGAATCCAGTTAAGAAAAATGGCACAAAGGAGAGGGCTCCACATAAGCACAACCACTTTTGAACTGTAGACTATAATCCATAGTCTAAATGCTATATTGGATGGTGATATTCCAACTGCTCTGGCAAGCTGAATGACAAACACTTTGGCACTGCTTTCCTGTTATGCCTACAAGCTCCCTTGATTATTAATGGAATAATATTTGTTACAGTAGGCTACAATGGTCAAATTAGTACCAAAGTGTCTTGAAAAGACACCACTGCTGAACCTCTAATTAAGTAAGATATTTTGTTCCTTTTAAATAAGACACTGTTTGAGGAGTATAGTAACAGTGCCTTGTTCTGTTCAAGGCTATCTATAATTAATAATCCCAATGATCAAAGGAAATGTGATCCTAGGAGAAAATTGGTTTTGAGCATCCCCAGGTATTAAGTACTGAGAATTACTTCCCAATCTGTTCTGCAGTCTGTCAGCACAGTATGTTGTATGATGCCCTTTGGGATCATAAAACAAGCCTAGTCTTAGAGCTCTCTGCAAAAAATGCTCCCAGCGAGATATTCACTAGATATTTACCATGTATTCATTATTGCCATCAAATCTTACTTATTTTTTTCCTGGCCAGACCTTTACTGTTACACAGATCTCATTTATTTATATAGCATAATTTAACAAAAAGCAGGGTGAGGATGCTGCCCTATAATGTACTCTATACTGGTAAGTCTGGGCAGGTGTCACTGTGAAGAAGGTACCTTTCCTCAGAGTATTCTTTCCATTTTTTCATCATTGTATGGGACCAGACTTTCTTCAGATAGAGAAAGCTTCTTGATGTCAAGCTATGGAGGATTTAGTTCTCTCCTCCTGCTTGCTAATCTTATCTTCCACTCCCCAGCCACTACACCATCACCATCTTGAGTTCTCCCTGTGTCTTAAGAGCAGAGTTTTGTGACACAAAACCCCCTTGTCACTGCAACAGGGATGGTTAAAGTTTATATCCAGGGGAATAGCAGGCCAGAGCATCTTTATTGTCCTCCAGATCATTTTGTAGAGTGTGAGCACTTCAACACAGCTCTGAAGGCACCTGTGTTGCCTCGTGGAGCTGGTGCCATGAGTGACCTTGTGTCCTGGGGCTACAATTACTGCAGGCTCACTTACTAGCCACACAGTGTTACTGTAACTTCTTATTGCTGCCCTGAAATCCAAGTCTGCTTTGGATCAGGCCTCAGAGGAAGAGAAGAGTGATGCATGGAAAAAATCTAAGGCAGAAAAGTGAGAACTAGGAAAGGAAGGAGGCACAAGGAGTCAGATCTACCTCTTACATAAATAAAATGAACAAGGGAAATAAAGGAGAATATTAACAGGGAAATAAAATAAATTAAAAAAAAAACAAACTCCAAGAAATTACACTACTATAGTGGTGTAAACACTTCTGGATAGTGTTTATTTATTCATGATTGCAAATTTTGTATCATTTTACTAGCAAAAATCTTACTGCTATAATTTTTGTGAATTCTTCCTGGATGGCTCTTTATTTATAGCAGATATTTAATTTCCTAGTGGCAGGTGTTTTTATTATAAAACACCACCATATTAGGTTTATAGAAACAATTTGCCTTTTAGTGATATTCCTCCAATATGAGATGCTTATTACTTAGTGTGTTCCCCAAGGAAGGCTCCTGGGCATACCTTGAAACTGCTGAATATTCTGGTTTTGCTTTACTTTACAATGCAGCACCTTTCAAAGTTTTCAGAGAAAGGCATCCCTACTTATGGAGTGGCTTTTCAATACTTACCCTTGCTTTTCCTTTGGGTTAGACACTCCACCTCGAAGGACACACACACACTGGAGATTGGAATTGGTGCTGCAAAACCAAGAGATTCCCTGTGCGATCTCTGCCCCTGCATGGCTCATGCTAGTACAGTTGGTGTAATTCCCCTGAACTATAGGATGCTCGCACAGTGCCTTGAGCATGGAAAGTGCTATGAAAGCACTAACATTTCAGTGTAACACTCAAAAAAACCCCAAACCCGTGTCCTTCTCCATGTCTGGCACATGTAGGTTTGCAGCTTGAGATTTTACCTTACACTGAGAAAACCAGTTCAATTTCAAAGGAGTACAAGTGTGGGCTGCTTGGCAAGGGAAGGGAAGCTGAGGGGTGAGGATGACAAAGGAGCAGTCAGGGCAGTGGCTGTACCTTGAAGAGATCAGTCTTACTGGACCTGAGCAAGGCAAGTGATGGCAGCTGGGATTAGCCACAGTCCAGGGATTTCCAGACTATAGTGATGCTGCAGACATAAAGTCAGGATCAGTTCTGGGACACAGTAACCAGGGTGAAGCTGTGGTCCCGTGATAACCAGGCAGGTCCATAGTGAGGACAAGCTGAGGTCAGGGTCCAGGACTGCATCAGTGGAGTACATGGCCAGGCAGATATCAAGGGTAAGAGCCTGACCTTAAAAGTAGCTTCAAAGCAAAGGAGAGACAGGTCTCTGCTGAGGCTTCCTAAAGGCATGGAGCTGTGCTATCAGTGCTGGCCCTGAGTCCTGGGAGTCAAATCCCCAGAATAGGGCAGAACGTGCTCTGGTCATGACAGGCAACAAGTTTCAATGAAATCCTGTACCTGAGTTGTGGGCTACCACAAAAAAAACAAAGATGAGCTTGTGATCCATCAACTCAAGTGAACTTTGGAATACAAGGCCAGTCTGACATCCTGCTTTTTTATGAGAAAAGGCTCTGGATACTTAAAGTTAACAAAGAGACTTTAGTGTTTCAGAGACATTGTCTGCCTTAGAAACAGCTTTGGCTATGGCTATACTGCTAAATGATCTGGCACTTCTAGGAATGATGTATCACATTACTGAGCTGAGTGTTTGTTAAAGTTTCCAAAAATCAGGCATAAAAAGGACTAAAAGGTTTTTTTCTTATGTTGTTATGTAGGAAACAAGGAAGGAAAATCATCACCTTGGTAGAGCATCTGGACTAGTGTGACACATATACTTGAACCCTCTGAGAAAGTCATCAAGAGACTCAGTCAGCTAGACAAGCACTATGACATAAAAATATGCCAGGACTGATGAGAGCGGGAGATTTACCAGCCCTGTCTGGCCTGGCAGTGTCACAAGCTCAGTGCACGTTGCTGTGATCGCTGCTGCACACACTAGTCATCATGTTCTGCTGCGAAGTGAAAGGCAACCAAATGAGCTGCATAAATAACCATGTGATAGAGCCAGCTCCTTATCTGAACGGGATGGTAAATGTCAAACAGAGGACTTTGTAATACCGGTAGAGTAAGAATTCTGATTTTCCTAGGAACCTCCCAAAATTCACTAATAACTCTCCTAGAAATAGTTGCAAATAGTGAGGACAACTTGTACATATCATGGTCACATCATTGTTCTTCACCAGTCCTGGTGTTGTGACCTTGGCCCCTTCGGCAGCTGCTCCCCGCACAGGAGCTCAGCAGGAAAGCAGACGGAAACTCTGATTGTGCCAGTTCCCCACCAGACTGTAGCCTGTCCCAAAATACAGGAGCTGCGACATTTCCCAAGCAGTCTCTAAGTCCCAATTGGTAATTAGCTCATGCAGCACTAATTGTAGGTGACTTCTATTGGAAAGAATTTAGCAAATAACAGAAAGGGCTGGAATGTGAACTTCTCTACAAAGTTCATGCTGGAAAAGAACATACTTGCTATGCGTCATAGCCTCACTGAAGCTTTATTCTGATTCCTGTGGCGTTTCACAGAGAATCACAGAATTGGTAAGGTTGGAAGGGAGCACAGTGGGTCATCTGGTCCAACCTCCCTGCCCAAGCAGGGTAATTCGAGAGCACATGGCACAGGACTGCATCCAGGCAGTTCTTGAATATCTCCGGTGAGATTAAATTCACAGTGCACTGTATCTCCAGCAACATAATGCTGATCTGCCACAGGGCTGATTACTTTTTTAAAGTCTAGGGAGACAGGAGAAGTAGCATCATGATTTTGATATGAGTACTGTTGCATAATATGAAACTGAAATTGTGTGAGAAAAGGCCTATGCATTCACCGAGCCTGGAGGGACAGCACGCGCTCTGATGGCTATGGATATCAGTGTGATGCTAGTCTTAAACTGAAGCTGATCTTGCTGTTCTGCTGCAGTTTGTTGGCTTCAGCAACATTTAGTTCTCAGCTGTATTACTGAGAACCTACTGGAGGCAATCTCAACATCTGCACACATCGGTACACAGCTTTGCACTTAGAAACTTTAAAACATTCATTTCCTTACAGACTTCAAAGCACAGCATAGTAAGCCAGCTGGGAAAAGGAATAGATCTATAGAAACCCTTATGCGTTTTGTCATGGGTTTTGCCCCTGTTTTAGTACGTTAAAAAACATCATTTTCTGAATGTGCATTTTATTGCTAGAGATTGGGCTGTGCAGCAGGGATATGGTGCATCTGATATGATGTGCCTTGATGGGATCTTCTGGTTATCTGATTGCCATAAAAACGAGTGCTTGGGGAGACTATGTTGAGTTGGGAGCCATCAAAATCTGCCCGTGAACATATGCCTGCATGATATACTTGACAATAACATTTCCCCTATTATTTACTAGTGTAGTACGTTTGACCAATGAGCATATATATTTTTTCTTGAAGCCAGAATGTAAGCATGACTTACAGACTCGAGAAAATCAGGTTTTCCCCTCAGTGACTTGCAAAGTGGAGGTGAAAATTCTTTCCAGGAGAAATTCTTGCCAATGTTACAGGTTGGTAACAATTTCTAACAACATGTCTGTCCAATTTTGACTCACAGAAAGAAACCACACCTGGGTCAGTGTTACAGATATTTTTTATGTTTAAAACATAGACCTTTATACATTTAAAACACGGCACCTTTATACAATACTGTGTTGGAATCACTGCTGTATGCTGGTTTCTTATTAAAAGGAAAGAGGTAATGAAATGGAGGGCAGACCCACAGATAAAGGAGACTGAAGAAGATGCCTTCTAACACCTCTCAAAAGAAAACAACACATGGACACTGAATTTGGACCTGAAGTCAATCTTGTACTAATTTTTTAGCTCCTCTACTCCAAGCTCAGTAGACCAAAGATTTAGCAGCAATTAGCAGCACTTCTGACTGCTTTTTCTTTCCCACATTAGTAGCCGAGAACAGTGGTAGCAGGGCCGCTTGCATGTTCTAGCCTAAATGAAATCTCAGCACCACATGTCAGTGGTAGCTGCTCTGCAGGAGCGGCAGCATCTCCCAGTTCAGCCCAGGCCCCAGTGCCTTGCTGAAGCTGAATTCAGTGGTAGCCAGGAGCTCCATGGGAGCCAGGAGCCGCCGTCTTACACAACTGCAAAGTGCCATAAATTCTTTCCAGACTCCAGAGAAGCTGTGAGACCTTGTGTCTCTCAAGGCGAGATCTGGCCTCTTTGAGAGGCAACAGCTCCTTTCCTCACCATTTTCCACTATTTGGAATTCAGACAAAACTGAGAGCAACTGGATTTCACTCAAACTCACAAACTGACAGTTTGATGCTGTGTTATTCCCTCTGTGTTCCTGAAAATCCCCCCATTGATGCAGAGAAGTGAGACTATGCTTTAGTCTTTCTGCAACCCTTTTCAGCTCTGGCACCATTTCCCTTGTTATTTTGCCAGGTGTTTGCTTCCAAGGTTCACATTTTAGCTTTCCTCCTTAGCATAACTGTGTACAGGTGGTATCTTTCCAACTGTAAGCATTACTTTTGTTTTTCCACTTTCCTAGCACACTTGCATCCCTCACTGGGTTCCAATATCATGTTTGGAAACAGCAGATTATGTTTCCAGTAATTTTAAAAGGCTTGATGCTGCCCTCTTTGCACCTCTTGGGAGCAAGGTAGGAGCAATACCTTTAACAAAAATCATTACCAATTCACGCATCCAAACAAGTTCATGCAGGCGCGCTGAGAAACCTCATCAAAAGCAAGCAATACAGGCTAACATTTTAAAGTATAAGACATGGTTCACACACCTAAGACACCTAGATTTTCTGTATTTCTCTATTTCTGTGAAACCTTTCATTTCACAGGAGACATCTCATTATACTTGTCTCTTTACTCTTCTGCAGACTTAGAAGATAAGAATGTGGAGACATTGTGAAACTGTTAAAGAGGAAAGTTCTATTCAAATAGAGTGTATACCGTAGCAGGGATTGCACAGCAGAAATCAGTTCTGTTTCTATCTCAGTGTCTGCATCATTTAATGTGATGGATATCAGCTACTTTCTGGGCCTGATCAGCCACTGCCCTGCATCCTATACAGAAAAAAATGTCTGTGCATAGTAAAAGCACAATGATGACTATGCACTGTCAACTTAAACTGCAGTGCTATAGTGCTAAACATAAAGGTAAAACATCAGTGGATAAACTCTTTAATTCACATTAGAAACCAGTCTGTTTGCATTGCTAGTAGCACCATGCTTTGTTGTTCTTGGTTAAAAATCCTCCAAATTTGATCTGTAGAAGCCCTGTTGAGCTCCTGGGCCTGATTCTCCTCCTGTTTCCAGACCAGACACTAGGGTATGATGCAAAGTAAAGTGAGCACCAAAAAATATTTACTTTTAGAAGTATTTACCCCATTTAGAATTTACCTCATTTTTGAGGTGTTTGTTTTATTTGTCCACTGCTGACAACACAACTCACAAGCTAATGAGATGCACCCATCTCCCTCTTTTCTCCAGCACTTCTGCTGAAAGCAGCCGTGTGTGTGCATACACCAAGTGAGTGCCTTTGAACGAGCACACCTCACCGCGGTGTGGTGCAACAGTCATTGCGTGGCTGCTTTATAGGAAAGCCTGTCAAATTCTTGCTGTGTTTCATATAATCAGGCGGCGTAGCTGTAAGGACTGCTGCTGCTGAAGTGCTCATAGGGTAAGCAACTCTGGGATGGCACAATGATAAAAAGAAAGCAAAGGAAAATGACAGCAAACAGTAACAGCCTTCATTCTTGGGGAGCAGCACCAAATTAGTGTCAGCTTCCAGAAATATTTAGAGAATAGTGAAATGGAAACACTGATTTAATAACCAGTTCTGTAATTTGAATCACAGATAGCTTTAATCTTAGTGTTTCCTAAAGAACACTTTAAAATTGAAATGCTATTCAGTTGTTACTCTTATGCTAATATACAATACTTCTGCTTCAGAAAATAAGTTGTTAATTTACTTTCCTTGGTTTTGCTGATATAAATGTACTTGAAAAAAATAGGCTTTTTTTTATAGAAATGGAATATTTGTGTAACCATCTTTTTTCTTTTCTGCCTGCGTGCGGTAGTGGTTACTATGGTAATAATTGTAATTCAAGATTTAAAGCCTGAAAGTGGTTTCTATAACAACATGCTAGGATGTTTTGGACACACGATTGAAGTTAAAGATTCAGGATTAACCCTTTATGACCACAGTGTTTGTAGACAAATGACAAGTGATTGTTTCTTTAGCAAAAGTTTGTTCATACGCTCCCAAGGCACACTTGTTCATTGAGCAGACTGAGTAATAATTCCAGCTGTAGATAGAGCAGATAAGGTCCTGGGGCTGGTGCTTCTGTTCTAGGTGAAGCTAGCAAAGGTGAAATGGCATCACAGCAACTACAAGCTGCTCATTACATTTAATATTAAGACAGTAGACAAATGTTTTGGGAGATGGGCAGGGAAGGGGTAAAATAGCATCAGTGCAATGTTTAGGAAGTTTGAGGCTTTAGTTTGGCAAGCAGAACTGTATGGAAAAATAGAAATTGTCTATTCACAGGGAATTTTGTTGGAAAAGCTATTTAGAGGGCTAAGATAGCCCCTTACCTGGCTCTTTTTTATCCAGAATGCATGGTTTCATGTCCTTTTCTTCCCCATCTACCAAATGCTGATCCATGAACGGTATCTCTGCCTTTCAGTCCATGGTGAAGGTATCCAATTCCAGTCTCTGTCACTGTCAATTAGGAAGCTATGCTCATCTCTTCCCTAGTTCTTCAGGATACATCAAGATTGAACATATATGCGTACCCACAACTTCTAAGGCTGTCTTTGCAAGGAAGTTACTGTCATAGTGATGAACTGTATTTTCTATGCCATGATGCACTGCACATAAACTGGGATATGCCTAGTTACATCAAAGCCAAGCGCTCTTCAATGCAGCACTAACTGCCCTGGGCAATATTTTAATATTTCCAGCTAAATGCTAATTATTTCAAGATCTCACTACAGTCACAGAGCTTGATATTTTAGTGACACAGACTCGCACACTTGTTTTAGAATCCCAGGGGCAAGTTTTAAACAAGAAATTGACACTAGCATTGAAGGTTCTCATTTCTAACTCCAGCCACTGGGCTATCTAAACCCTTGCTACCATCATGCTATCCCATGACTTCTCCAGTGAGCTTATTTGATCATGAAGTACACCTGTGAACACTCTGTGAACAAATGCTGTATGTTGTTGTTGAGTCAACAGAAGACAGACTGAAGTAATAGCACTCAGAAAAGCAACAGTTCCTTCACTTATTCCAATGAATTTTTATCTTTCTAGTGACTGAACACAACCAAGATGTCAAATATATAAGCTATTTTAGCAAATTAAAAACAACAAAAGCCCCACTCAACATACATTTTCTGTTTGGTTTTGTTGTTTGTTTGGTTTTTTTAAAAAAGAAGAATGCTTTTTTTTTCTTTTGCTATTGTAATTTGATAATTTTTTCCCTAGGAGTATTTTTAGTTTAATTTCTCAATCCATAGACCAGCATATTGGTTTTTTGCTATCAATTTCTTTCCAAAATATCTGAGTTAATAAAAAGTCAGATGCTTTATCTGCATTAGCTGATATAGCTTCCTAGTTTTAATTCAAATCTGTGAATTAATAACTCTTTGTTAAAAAAAAAAGGTAAAGACAAAAAAGTAAGAAGTCTTCCTCAAAGCACTGTAAACTCATCAGTGTTAATGACTAAAGTTCTCTATAGTCTCATACACTTTTTGTTTCTAGAAAATAGACTAGCTCTGTTAAGAAGGTCAGAAAATCTCTGCAGCATATGAAAAAGACTCTGAAGCTGTTAGTGTTGAGAGCTTCTGTGAAGCTTAGAGTCCTCCTTCAGGGGAAGAAGGCTCATTTGAAGAACAGCATTGCAAATTACAAGCAGCCTCCAGGCAGGATGAAATGACTGGCAAAGTGCAGGCATGACCACAGTCAAGTGAACTGCAGTTCATAACAACGTGATTAGCAGTGATTGAAATTTGATTTTAAATTCTGCTGCTGATTATGAGATTTTACTGACTTGTAGGAAGAGTCGTGTCCAGAAAGAACAAGCCTTTGTTGAAAGACATTTCTGTCCAAAGCAACTCAGCACAATTTGCTAGATTCATTTGTGGACTTTGCATGTCTGAGATTGCTAATCAGATTCTTGGAATTTGGGATCATCAATTTGCTTTTGATTTTATTAACTTAAGATAACAGAATATTTTGAAAAGCACATATGAACTCTATAGCTCTCTGATTCGAATGAAAAAACCCAAGCTAATTGTCAGGAAAGACATAAGGATGAGCTCTTCAGAATTATCCACTTTACTAAGGAATACCGATTTCCCTATCAGGAGTCAGAAGACCTGTGCCAAATTGCTTTGGCCCTTTCAAAACTCCTGCCTTGTTTATGTTAACTTTCCTACTAATTTAAATTTGCCCTCCTATGCTCATGGTCATGTACTTCCAACACCCAAATTGTTTTATACCAGTTAAATGTTTTCTAAGCAGTAAAAAGTCTTTACCAGACCAGAATCATGCATTTTTAGTGCTGATTAGTTATATAAGCTCAATTATTCATAAACTAACAACACCAGTTTAATGGGCTTAAATAAACTTATCCAAAAGGAAAAAAACCGGCTCTTTCGCAGCATTTTTTATATTTCCTAGTGTCAACTCTTTCAAGAGATGCAGATATGGACATGTTTCTGGTAGTACTGCTGATTTGCCAGTAGATGGCAAGCTTTACTGCAAAGAATTTTACTGCCAAGCATCTCATCTGCATCAAAAGGATTTAACCATGGGGTAAAATGCTTGGCACTAATTCTTGTCGTAATTAGATTAATGTACCAATGTTTATAAAGAGACCTCAAGTGTCAGTCAGTGTAAATCCAAAGTGATCAGCATTTTGTTTCCGTTTTCTAAAGTTATGCACAAGTTTTAAGACTCTCTGTCAGAACCAGTCACTGTTGAAGTGACCTTAATTGCTTAAGAATGAAAATGACTCCTCTGCGTATCTGTGCTACAACATGAAGCCTTTTCAGGTTATCCCTCTGCAACCTTACCAAAAATCAAGGCCCACAAAACACCGAAACATTTCTGCCCTCTTTCTGCAAATGTAGTAGAGAATATTTTTCAACCATCAGCTCAGCCTGAGCCAGCCTTTCTCCACCATATTCTGCCACACCACATCTCAGAGCATGAAGGAGTTCAGCTTCCACATGAAACGATCTTCCTCTCTCATTTCCACATAGCTCTCTATCTTGAATAGGTTTCCAAATCTATGCTCCCACATCACTCCAAAGAATCAGGGAAACTGAATTTCCACGGAGCAGGAAGGGGGGTAGTATAAATAACTTGTCTCAAATAGGTGGAAAGTGGTACTCTAACTCACAGTTGAGGATCCAGGGATTTTCTGAAACACTCAAGTCATTTAGGCACATGACTTTTCTCAAAAGAAGTCATGGGAATGTCCTGATGAACTGTATACCATTTGATAACCAGACTATGATAACTGCATACCCTTTGATGATCACCTTTTTGAGATGCAGTTTTGCTGTTGGGGCAAAACTACTGTATAACTTGCCTAAAAAACCTCTTGGTCCTGGCCTTTAAATCACAAGTTAAAACTCAACAGTGACTACATCTCTGCTAAGACCCTCAGAACTTTTGTGTTCCTCAAGAACTACACAAATAATATAAAACATGACACAGTGCATTAGAATGAAGATAAAACTCCAAAAGCTTTATTGCTTCATTGTTAACTTGTGAACAAAATCAGACAAAAGCATCCTCTAGGGAGTACTGGATTTATTGAATTGTCTGTTGGCAATTTATGCATGAGAAATTTGTTTCATAAAAGCCAGAGTTGAAATTAAGATACTAGTTAAAAAAAATCCAGGAAAGGTTTTCTGTTTCATGTTTTTGCCCTTGTTGTATCACCTTGGAGAAAAATTGGTTGCCTTCATTACAGACTGTGCTTTTAGGACTTTCTTTCCTCTTCTCTTATTTTCCATCCACCATTACTGCCTCAGAGAGCTTATGAAGCTTTTCAAGCAGTGCTCAAAGCTGCTATGTTGCTATCAATACTGCAGACTGGCAAATGCTTCGGTTTCCCTTGCACACAGTCATTACAACAAATTGAGTTGTTGTATGCAAATTATCACTGAAAAAGCAGTGATAATTAATTAAATTGCTTCTCATATCACAGTGGTCCTACTTAAGAAACACTTCAATGATTGACCTTACCTCCTGTAGTTTACACAGTGCCATTGTTAGATAACGTTATAAATTAATCATAGTTAATTTCTTCAAATTGGCAATGTTTCTTCAAACATGCCCTTTTAATGAATTTTAAGTAGGTAGACAGACTGAAAGGAAAGCTCTTTAAAATTGTGCAATCCCAAGAAAAATATGGGATGCAAAAGTTCCTAAGGAATGCAGTTTTACTAATTTTAACTGCAATGAATAGATTGCAGAAAGCTCTTTATTATCCAGGCTAAAGAAACTAAATACATGGGTGATATACATAATTATGTAAACTAGGACATCAGAAAATACATGATGGTATACTGAGGAGAAGAAAGGGGTCTGTGATACTGCTGACTGTGGAGCAAGTCAGTACACCATGGCTAATGACTTGCATTTTCCTTTCAGTGAGAGCTGTGAGCTGGAGGAAGTACAACTGACACTGCATTAGGATGAAATATCTGCTCCCAGTACAGAACTAAATGTTAACAGGTTTAGGGACAGTCATTTTTAAAGCAGGCTAAATCAGAAGTACTATTTTTGTCCTGTTTTCCTTCAAAGAACAGGAGGTAAAGCTCCAGTTCTCCTCCTGCTTATCCATGTTTAGCTTGCTTTCTTTATCAGGTCTATCTTAGCCTGCATTACAGAATCACAGAATCTGTAAGGTTGGAAGGGATCACGGTGGGTCATCTGGTCCAACCTCACTGCCCATGCAGGGTAATCTGAGAGCACATGGCACAGGACTGCATCCAGGTAGTTCTTGAATATCTCCAGTGAAGGAGACTCCACAACCTCTCTGGGCAACCTCTTCCAGTGTGCGGAAACTCACACAGTAAAGTTCTTCCTCATGTTGAGATTGAACTTCCTGTGCATCAGTTTCTGCCCATTGCCTCTCATTCTATTGGTTGACACCACCAAAATGAGTCTGGCAAAATAAAGACCTTAAATAAAGACCTGGCAAAATAAGGACCTTAAATAAATACCATAATAAAGGCCATATTTTTTCTAGGTATTTCTCCGCATCTCTGGCATACATGAGTACGACAACAGCTAAAAATGGTTCAAACTAAAACATTTCTCAAGTTTTACTTATACATGCAACACCTCAAAAGAAACAATCAAGAAACTATTTCTATGTAATCCTTAAGACCATTGTCAGTTTGTTTTAAATCATTATGTTACTATTACTATTGATAGTACTACATAAATCTCTATTCTGCTTGTTCAAACAAGTATTAGGTTTTTGACTCAGTAAATGTACCTACTTATGATCATCAAGGTTATTCAGATTGGGGCTTTTTGTTCTCAGATACACTGCTGCTCCTGTGTACACCTCAGAAGGCACAACAATGAAGTACAGATAACATTTGTAACCTCTCCATTTATTATCATAGTATCATATCTACATAAGCTGTCTTTCCTAAGCTGGTAAAGCCTTATGAGGTTTTCTTCCTCCACCTCTCCTTCCTGGGGAAAAACACATTATGAAATGCACCCTCATCAGCCAGTTTGTATTCTCTGACAATCCCCAGCAGTTGGTTGTTATCCTCAGGTGGCCAACCCTAGCCTCTCACTTTCCCAGCCAGCCAGGGATCTGTCCCAGGACTTAATCACCATTGTTCTAGCCCCAGTTATTGATAAGCATCTCTACATGCTGCTTCTCTTTCAGTGCCCCATCTCCTTCCCTGTTGTGTTCATCCTCCTGAATCTCAGTTCCAAGAACAGGAAGAAATTAGAGACTGGTGGTAGGTGGGTCTGAATTTCTCTAAGAAGTTCAGCTCGCCCACAACACCCTGTTTGCACAACCACACATTGTTCTGCCTTTCATTCAAGTAACTGCTGTAGAAGACACGTAGTCTTTGTATTTCCAAACAAGACTCCAGAATAAAAGTATAAACTGAAAGAAAATAAGATGTTTACAGGACTCTCATACAGAAAAAATTGTACTGGCTAGAACCCTTATTATGCTCCAGATGAAATTTTCCAATTTGATAAGTAGGAACTTAAACTACTGTACCTGGATTTGGCTTTTTAGGTCACTATTTAAGTGATCCCTGTCTTCTATGTTGCTTATGTCAGTAAATAACTACTTGCCTTTTTTCTCTCCATTAATCACTGTCTATGAGGTTTGATCTGCCATTGTTTCATTTTACTAGTACAGTATTTGGAGGCAACTCCAGGATTTCTTCCACTAGCCTCTCCTCAACATTCAAAATCTTGACCTTTAGACCAAGATAGAGGTCTAGACCAAACATCCAATTTGCAATTCTCTCACAGTCTTCACAGCTTTGAGTCAGTTTATAAGTGAGTAACAACATTCCCAAACGCTGCAGGATGCATGCTGATGATTAACAATGTTTCCACTGATCCATACCAAAACAAAGGCAAGTCATAACAAAAGCAACATACTATGAGATTAATTTAGTGATCCATAGAACCCTGTTGTACTCTTCACCTATGTCTGTGCTGCATGTGGGAGACCAGGCTATAGCACACATAAAGGTACACAAGCTTCAGTCTAGCTTACTCAGTTTTGTTGGTAGTGAAGGTGTGATTGCAGAGGATTCAGCCCAGGTCAAGACACCTACCTCAGGCACCTTGTTACTACTGCATAGTATGTCTAACACTGAATTTAACGTAGCAGGTATATACCTACATATGTATGCTATGCTTACCTGAATACAGCCATTTATTTTGTTATAGAGACAGTTAATCTTGATTTAAAAAATTATACAGTTCCATGGCAATATTCTTGTTTTCCTAGAAAGAACATTCTTCACTGCTTAAACTCTGTCAGTGTTTCTCAGGTGTGGGTTATGAACATTCTGGTAACAGCTTGCTCCTCTTTTATTGGGAAGTGAGAAGTAGCTATCATTATTGTCAGCCAGTCTTTACAGCAGCAAGGCAACTCCAAGTGGCCTTTAATTACTGCCAGGAGCTCAGTTCCTGGAGGGTAAGGAACATGTTTACATTGTGTTCACCATGTCCTTCCAGCCTCAGAGTCCAGAAGGCTCTCAGAGGGCTATTTGGAATCTGAGGTGTTTGGGAGATTCTTTGTGGTGGAAATGCTGTGCAGCTGTCAAATTACTATTTATAACTGGGAAGTCAAACTCAAAGTGCATGGCGGTTCAAACCACTTACTAGAGCTATAACTGCACCTAAGTCTTTTGGCTTTGTTGTACTCTAATACAAAGAACTTCCACCACAGAAGAATATAAAGTGGTATTGAACTGAAAAATGTGGTTCAACTCCTTTTTCTACTAAAAAAAATATTTTATTAAATATACCTAAATGCATTCCATATTGTTGGATATCTGTTGACAACCACGAATATTGTTGCAAGCGTACTCTTAATATAGTGCTAAGTAATCCTGACACATTAGGCCACGGTTGCTGGAAGAGGCAAGAACAGGAAATTACAACCTACCCATATTTTCATAATTGTATTCATTTTACATTTATTAGTTTACTAATATGCATCACACAGTTACCAGCCCTGTTTTGTTCTCTACAGCCAACAGCTGGAGCTGTTGGTTTTGAAGCACAGTTGTGTTAAGAGCTGCACTTCTTTCACTCTTGGTTACTCCCAGTGCTGTGGAGGTCCTCAGGATTTTTTGTGTTTCCTTTCTAGAGTCACTTTGCATGGGGAATGATTCCAGGTGCCTGTCAAACTCTTGCCAAAACAACTCTACATGCATTGCTGGTCATGAAGACGGTGCTTGCCATTGTGCAGATGCATCAGTGGACAGTGTGGAGGAACTCTGCAATAAAACTTCTGATCCCTGCTCCTCAAACCCTTGTTTTCAAAATGCTACGTGTTTAAGCTCTGCTGGAAACCTCAGCTTTACTTGCAAGTGCCCTGCTGGGTATAACGGACCTACTTGTGAAATAGCCACCAGCACATGTGACACAAACCCTTGTGAGCACGGAGGTACCTGCCAAAATGGCCTGGCTGGGCCCACCTGCCTTTGCAGCACGGGATACACAGGTGCACGCTGTGAAATGGATTTTGATGAATGCATTTCTGAACCGTGCCACAATGGAGCAGTGTGCAGGGATGGGGTTGATGAATACTCCTGCTACTGTGTCCCAGGCTACCAAGGCAAGCACTGTGACCTGGAAGTGAATGAATGTGTGTCAGATCCATGCCTGAATGGGGCAACGTGTCTCAACCAGATAGGACAGTACGAATGCATCTGTCCGCTTGGGTACACAGGTAAGCACTGTTCAAACCACCTTTTCCTTGCGTTGTGGAGAACAATCATGGTTCATGTTCCAAGTTTAACTCCCCCAGGCACACACTTCAGCTTTGGCATCAGTGGCTGTTGGTGTTTTATCAGTGTGAACTACTGATATCAGATAGATAAGGATTAAAGAAATCTCACATCTACCAAAAACTACAAGGCGGTTTTGTGAACATCAAGCTATATCACAGGGCTAGGTTAACTTTCCTTTTAAAAGAAATGGATGTTATCAAAATGTTTGTCCTCAGAGCGCTACACAGAGTTTTGGTCCTCAGACAAAACCTATGTTTCACAGGGTTAAAAATTAGATCTAATTAGACTTGCTAGATTTGCTAATGATGACAAACTGTATTCTTAAACCTAGATATTTCATGTTAACTTCCTCTCCTCTGCCCTTCCCAGAAATAGAAAACTCATTTGCAGCTAGAACATTACGTAAGTTAAAGAGAAAGAAAGGTAGTATCATGTTCCCATTTTTTGATAATCCCATTTTATGTGGCTCCATTTTTAAGGTAGTGGTGCTATTTTTCTTGCCTACTGCCTCTACTGGAGAGCATATAGGCCTTGCAGGAGATAGCTCCCTTCAAATTTCGAAGCTGTATTCAGGAGTAGAACTGCAAGAGGTAGCACACTGGATCATTAAAAGGAGAAAGAGAAGGCATTTTAGTGATAGATTGCCAGTCAAGTAAGCAAACAAAAAGAAGAGTCATACAGCAAAAGGGGGAGGGAGGGAGAGAGGAACCAGGTACTGCTTCAAGTGATTCAAATGAATAAGAAATAAGAGATGTGGTTTACAGCTCCATCCCCAAATCCCCATGCAGGAGGGGAAGTCAGAGGTAAAAAGCAGCTTTCCCATGTCTGACACAGCACTAGTTGGAAGCCAGCCCTCGGTTAATATCCCTCATGAGCACAGAGAATGTTATTTGAAGGAAGCTTGTTACTTTCCCGCCACCCTGCCGCTGCCAGCGGGTGCCTAAGCCCAGGCTAGCTGAGGAGAAAACTACACAACCAGGGGAAAGCTGAAGAGCAGAAGGAAGGAAAAACCTATTAATAACCAGCATGGTTACTCTGCAATGATCAGACCTAGCCCAGACCTCCTGTTGTATTCAGGAAACTGTATTTGTTTAACTGGCACTGTTAGTGGAGTCCAGGCCTGGATCCATAGCCAGGGACCCAGTTTGAAAGATGAAGAATATACACCTTAGAGACAAAGAGAGAGAAAACATTATAAAATAGTAAAGCCCAAACAAAAAGAAATGCAGATTTAGATCAACACAAAGTGCTGGAGGAAACTTGCCCTGCTGGAGTTGCTCCACTTTCATCACAAAATTCTGCTGTTTCTCAGGCTGTTTCTCTCTGCTGTCACCAAAAATCAAGCAATGTCACCAAGCAGTCAGCACAAGCAGAGTTAAGAAATGAGGAGAGAACCAAGGAAGAAGAGGTCTAAAATACAAAGCAAAAGAGCCTGCAGTGTTTTGACATACAGCTTTGACACTGCTTCCAGCAGCAAAGAGACTATTACTAATAATAATTCTATAGAGGAGTAGCAGACTGTTCCTTCAGCAGTAAAGCACTAGCTTTTAAAGGCTTCTTAACAAAATGATTTATCAGAAGCATTCTTTGTTGTTGTTTTCTGCACCTTGCTGTGAGTTGCACTAAATGCGCAAGCCAGAGGGATTACTGGATGAAAGCCCTGAGATGTCCCCACTGGTAATAAAACCCCTCATTTACTCTGTCAGGGGATCTTGCCAACCATTATTATCCTGGCCTGACACCATGAATTACCATGGGAAGACATCCAGCCTCATCTCATTTCCCTAAGATGTTAAAAAGGTTTTATCTCTAGATATGTAGGTAGAGAATGTACAGTAAATCTACAGCAGTAATGTTAACCAAATGCTTGAGTTACTGGCTGCGGTTGCTACTTGTTTCATGGACTACGACTGCTATTTTGTATGATTGGTATGCTGCAGCACTTCTTAAAATAGCTGAGAAATGTCACACATAATTCTTACACAAATGGAAGAGGTTAGAATGCACCACGAGCCAAAGACTGGAAAATTTAGCATGAAATCTGCAGTTTCTATGATAATGCTCTGCATGTGTGAAGTTATTTACAAGACATGTGTCAGGCAGCTGTTAAATAATGAAGCTCAATTGGTTTGTTGAAGTTTTGCTGGCTACCTTAATCAAATGCATTTTTTTTCCTCTGTTGCACTAATTACACTTGCTTTCAATTCACTCCAAAAGAGCATGGTGTAAGAGCCTGTTATTACCCACAGCTAGGGATGTTAATTACCTTGCTGGACACAGCTGAAGTCAGTCCTTCATTGCCAGTGAACATTTTAGTGTGAACTATCAGGGGTGTGTGGCAGTTCCAAAGTAATCCTAGCTCAAGACAAGAGCAGGAGAAAGTGTTACAGCTGCAGATACAATAGGTACAATGGGCTAGATTCATTCTTGGTGCAATACCTTTTACTATGGTTAACTACAGGTGGGATGAACTCTGTAGAGTATGAGGAAATTATTCCTGATGGATCTCTTAAGTTCTCATGCGGTATTCTTATCAATAATAAGTAAGCCATGCAAATATTTTGAGTAGATGTGTCATAAATCTTAGGCACGCAAAGGCAGGCAGAGGCACTGCAGCCTCTACCATGGGATGAAGTACCTAAACTACAGACCTCGCTTCCCAACAAGCTCATGGCAGTACCATTGTGGAGATTGATAGCAAGCAGCATTGTCCATCCATCAGATATTTCCAACAAAGTGGAAATTCTGTCCCTCTCTAGCCTTCAACTGGCAAACCAACACTCCCCACCTCTCATCCAGGCTGTCACCTTACTGCTGACACTCTGAACCACATGACTGTGATGTGAGAGAAGCCCAGCAGTACTGGCCACATTTGAAATGGTCTTCAAAATAAAGATTAGCAGAGGGCACATACATCCCAAGAGTGCTTTTTGCAGTTCATAAATTCCTGGCACCAAAACCTTTGACTGGATTTAGCCCTGTTGTCCTCTGGTTGTGTCTGGTTAGTGCAGTGTTGTAAGACCCATACCAGCGCACGTCTATACATGCATGCAGGTAGCTGGTGGTTGGCATAGACCTGTGCCAAAAGGGACAAGCCAAGAAATGGAACTCTTCCCTCTGTCTACTTTTTTATGAACTCTCTTCCTGCTCTCTCAAAGCTGGTGCCTAGAAAATAGCTATCTGACACTCCCCATGAAGTGTGAGATTACTATATACAGATTGTGGAATGTGGGGACAGTCCTCTGTACCCGCTCTGCCCGAGCACAGCAGCACAGCGCAGGAGAGCGGAAGGAGTGACCTGGATACCAATTTCCAACAGTACACGCAGGTCCACCTGGAACCACAGTGAGCCTGCAAACCTCTAGCATCTTTGACCAAAAGATGACTTTACAATGTATCTGTAGACAGGCAAGGCTGAAAATGTTGGCTGTAACTCTTTCATCCCTGTCTACATTTACTTTTCATTGACTGGGGCTGTACAAAGCAGTACACAGCAGGACTTGTTTGAAAAGCAAGCAGTATAAGGAATTATCTTAGTTCTTCAAAGAAACCACAAAAGTTATAAATATCACTTATATCCACCTTCCCAGTCTTTCAATTTAAACCACTAGTGTGGTTTGGTATCCTGCTGAAACACTTTGCCTGCCCTAGGACAGAATGCCTTTGCTCTTGATGCTGCAGCCCCATGCAATAACTGTGGCAGGGCTTGTTGGTGCTTTTCTCCCTTTCTGGCATATGATATTTGGCATACAACATATTTATGACAGAATGTTAGACTGAGGTGCAAATGCTGATCTAATCTTTTCATCTCTCTTCTTCACATATAAGAAAGCCTGACAGCAGATTCAGGAGAGGCTAGGAAGGAATTCCCCCCGTTTGCATGGCATATCGCTTTGGTTGGATGCATTATACAGAGAGTTTTCTTCTGAGGCAACATTGCCCAAGGCAGGTTACTGGGCTTGATAGATTAAAGACGTGAACCAAAACAACAACGCTATGTTCTCATGTTAATCGTCAGGCTGTTCTCAGGCCTGTAGTTTTAAATTTGGTTGAACTGAGAATCAGTTGAACAGGGCTTGTTTTGTCACATGATTTTTAGTGTTCGCAGTAAGCTGTTAATGAGCTCTGGCAGATTTACGGTCACTAGACATACTCTGCAAACACATTGTTTACAATTACAGTGAATTCACAGGGCAATGACCACAGAGGGATTGCTCACTATATCTGGCTGTAATATACATTACCATAAAGCCATAGGAGAGCGTTCCTGTACTAGGGTCTCACGGCAGGCCCTCACTGAAAGTAGTGGCTAGCTGAACTGTGAACCTTAAACTGAGGACACAGAACCGGTGACTTCACCATTCCCATGTCTCAAGGAACTATAAAAATATATTCTCTAAACCTACAGCAGTAGTATTTCTTAACTACTGTGAAGATGAACTTCCACTTCAATGTTTAAATACAATGAAAAGTAGTTAGAAGCTAACATCCTCAAGTTTTGTTTTGGCACTTAAAGGTATTTCCAGGTATTTATCCATAAAATGGATTTAGGTTTTTTTTTAAACAAAGATGATGCATCCAAAGGGTCAAAATAAATTAGTAATCAAGTAACAGTGCCAAATATTAGCAATCTCAGTGTTTTGAGAAAGATGTCTTCCATTAGAATGTACAAATTTCACAGCAGGACATAGCTGACAAAAACAGCATAAAGGAAGAATTAGATGTGAACTCCTAAATAAATTTATAATACCCAACATCAAAGCATGTCTGTTCCCATCTTTTGAAAGCTTGCACTATCATCTTCTACTGAAACTTTAACTCTCTGAAAAAATGGAACCCATTCTCAAGGCTGCAGATTCTCTTTCAAGCAGGAATTTCCCCTGAAAACTATTTATAATACCACTGCTACTTCAGTAAACCAAATATAAGATACAGAAGTCCACTTAAAAGCAGCTTCTTCATTAGAATTTGCCATTTTGTAACTGCTTTGTGGATAATACTGTAGCTGTTAAAACAAATTGACTTGGCAGGTGAAAATTATTTTTAAGAAATATCACTATATTACTCAAAATACTAAATTAGTGCATAAGCATACAACCCCTGAAATAATCAAAGCAGGAGCTGCAAGGCATTAATTATGAAATTTTCTTAGTGTCTCCTGGACCATGCTAGAGATAAGAAAGAAGAATGTATATTTAACCTGCCAACTACCATAAACAGCTGTAAACAAGTATTAAAACTAATCTAGTTCTGTCAGTTGTGTCTGAAGAGCAGCTCCAAGATTCTGACCTGTTGCAAACATGGCATCATAGACTGATTTATTCACACCTTGCTAAATCTTTAAAAAAATTAAGCAATAAACCACAGCTAAACAGACAGCTTCTCAACAAATTCAATTAACTGTGCAGCTTTAAACAGACTCTTCTGAGGTTGTTAAATTACTAGTAACTTCTGTATTATATAAATACAGTAGGAGCATGGTTTGAAAAATCTGAAAATTAGTTTGTTCCGTTTCCATATTCAAGCTAACACAAAAAGTTGTTATTCTACCTGTTTGTGTTAATAACAGCTGGTTTGTTCTTTTGTAAATTCTCCCAAGCCTTGGAAAAACTAGGCATGCAATGCATATTGGGGAGGAAATGCCTTTTAAAAATATCAATTGCTTAAATAAAAAAAATAAAAAAACCATTATGCAAGTACTGTACTTAAAACAGTCCTTGCTACCATCTCCAAAACTATCTCTTAAGTTTGGGGTTTGCTTGTTTTCTTTGCTTTTGAAGGTATAAACTGCGAGCTGGAAATAGATGAATGCTCCTCACAGCCATGCCTGAATGGCGCGACCTGCCACGATGCCCTGGGGAGCTTCGCCTGCTCCTGCGCACCAGGCTTCCTCGGCGACCTCTGCGAAACCAACATCAATGAGTGTGTCAGCCAGCCGTGCCTCAACGGGGGACAGTGTGTGGATGGTGCCAATGGGTATGCCTTCTAGATCTGGGTAACACGAATGTGAGGTGCTATTAGCCCCTCTGCAGACAGGAATGCTACAAGAGCCTGTGTTGCCAGGTAGCCGATTTAATTTCAAATTGCGGATTTCACGCCTTGACCCTGCACTGATTTCAGTTTAAATTTGAAAGCAATTAAAGAATGCAAGTCTAGTGTCAGAGTCAATAGGACAACAAAGTATTTATGGCAAAGACTGACCAAGAAGTACCTTTTTCACATTTGCACTTTTACTTGAAATATTTACAACATGTTTTTTGTCTGGCCTCGAGGACTGTCATTTAGAGATTAATTCTGTTTCTAGCGCTCATCAAACTTTAGTTTCCAAGAGAGATGTGAGGGTGTATAAAACTGAAGTTGCCAACAGCAGCTGCCCATGCCAACAGACAGAAGCATTAGAAAAAGGAGGCAGAGGGAAACTGTAATAATAGTAACCATAAAAATAGATATCACTATGAAATGTGTCTGGAACTTTCAGGCATACAGGACAACAGGTCCTTATTCAAAACAACCGGCAGCCCACAGGCAAACAAAAGACATAAATAAAGAGAACAAGGCAACAGAAAAGTGAGCTTCTCCACCTACTGTTAATAGCCCTACACAGGTCCAAGCTTAGCCCAGCCAGCCAGAGCTCTGACATGCAGTCACCACTACTGGCTTTGCATAATCAGCAGGAGATTACCAACCTGAAAACATGTATGTGTAAACTCAGTCTGAAAGTTCGTAAGTGTGTTCATGCAGGCACTCTTCTCACCAGTGTAAGATTTGTCCTCTATTGTGTATTTTCCAGTTTTTATAAAGCAGTTTTGAAGATTTTAATGCTCCAAAAATCAGTCCAAAAGTCATGTCAACAAAAGGCATGCTTGCCTTGAATGAGAGGGGGAAGAGATCGTGTTCTGGGAATGAGCTTTTGTGCAGTGTGGTGACATGGCACCAACCTCGTGGAGCTCCTTTTCAGCAGCGCTGAATGAGTCTGAAACAGGACAAAGCAATTTACTATTTTCCAATGCAGCTAAAGGATGACAGCAGGGAGAGGAAGGTCACCTTGTACCCGACTAGTTCACAGCAGACCCACTTAGTAACCTGCAAGCCTTTTGAAGGTATATACATGAGGTGAGCAACTGGGATGCTCATTCAGGCCAGGCTTAATCCTACTCATTTTTCTCCTAGCTTTTAAAGCTGAGGTACACGCAAGAGCAATTTTAATTGGCTTGTAATACTGCAGGATATCTGGAGAACGATTGGAGCTTTTTCCACATTTGTTACATGATGAAAAGGGTCGAACAACAAAGCAATTCAAAACAGAAGGGTGTCTAGCAATTTCCTTCCTTTTGTGTATTTTTTGGGTTAAATGAAGAATTGTAGTCTTTAAACAGTAGTTTTCCTTTTCTGACTAATGCTACAGTGCAGCTGAGGCTTTTTATGTGTCACCATCTCACACAGAAATGTACGAGGCAACAGATTTAGCACAAAGCAGTAAATACAAACATTGAACCAAATTCTCTTCCAAATTTCAGACCAATTCCTCCAATGAGATTTCATAAATGCAACAAAGAAAAACTTGAGCTCTTTTTTAAAAAAAACAGTTTCAAATCATTGCACATTTCTTATTTAAATTCAACTATTTACAGAGGTACGTTATTTGGACCTCTGAAACTTGTTTAGTACAGGCACAGAGGATACCTTTTTCCATAGGAAATCTTCCCAGGACCTCCAATGCTCTTTTGTGATTGCATAGGAAAGAAAATCTGCATTAATTGCTTTCTGCATATTGTGAGAACATCAAACATAGAACACAAAAAATATGTTAGGTAGAGTATCTAAGAGTATCACTGCCTGGTCATAGCCTGCCCACAAGCAGGGCACCCTCTAGAATCCCTGAAGGTCGGCAGCAGTGTCAAACACTCAAAGATACCTGAGAAAAAAGGCACACAGGTGGGGCTTCACATTAAGCAGCAAGTTGTGAATATTCCTCCCTGCTCTGTGATTCTGGACTAAAGGGAAAAAGGAGCATGGACTAAGGCAGAAAAAAAATCTTTCACCACAAAGCTGAACAGCACCAAACTGAAGGCACATGGAGGAAATGTGTCAAAAATACAGCAGAAGAAAGAGACTTCTGCTTTGAGAACATACCTTGGAATGAAAATTTTTCTGATTCACATCTTCCTCATTAATTTTTATATCCTAAATTCAAATGCCACCCGGTCTAAATCCTCTCTGATTTTGATTTAAGAATAATCCATACACTACTAGTAAACTGATCTGCCAGAAGTTTCTGCTTATATACACTTAAATAGCATAGTAAAAAGTTTACACTTTTTGGTCTGTTAGATGGCAGGAGCCAGTTGTACTCTGATGTTCCCTTCTGTTCAACAATTTTGCTTTCTCTCCATATATTTACTACAAGTCTAAGACTTAGATGTTAAGCACAGAAATTGTCAAATAAGTATACTTCTCTTGTTCAGCAAGATTCCCCATGATTTCAATTGTACAGTAATCAGTGTATTACTTCAATGTAAAATAAAACACCGTAATATTTTTTCTGATAATTATTATTAGACAAAGATCATCCAAGCATTCACATTTAACATAGTTGTCTTGCAAAGACCTGTCTTTTCTTATGACACATACAAGTTGACCTTATACCTTATGACCTAAGCACAGGAGTTATCTATTTATAATAATTAGCTCACAAAAAAAGCCAGACATCATTGCCTGCACATTGTTCATTTATATATACTAGTTTGTTTACTTCTAAAATCATAATAGTAACATTGTTATAAGTATTGTTATCAAAAGGCAGCTCTTATTATTGTTATTATTGGAACTATGCAAGAAATTGACACTGTCAAGGAACAGAAATTGCTTTATTTTTTTGCCAATTCAATTTCTACCATTCCAAGAGAAAGTGATACTAACACACTGCTTCTTCCTTTTTCATTTTGTGATTAATGTTTAGCCTAGAAAAATTGCATTGGAAATTACAAACCTTTTTCCACAAAAATTAAGAAAAAAAATAATCAATGATTCTTAGCAGAAATGATCTGTCAAAACCAATGTGAATTCACAAGCAGTTTTTTCCCCGAGACAAAACCACATATTTTGGGAAAAAGCTCATTGCTGGTTCCCAATTGCTGTGGTTTCTCCTAGAGCACCAGATGGTGGTCTTGAACCTGGACTCAACTGTGCAAGCTGCTAGCCAAGGCTACACAAGAAGCCTGCACAGGTTTGGGAACAAAGCCCAGATCATTTGACTTCCAGCTAGAGTGAACATTGCATTCTGTCTTGCAGGTACAGCTGCAACTGTACTGGTACTGGATTTATGGGCCTACACTGTGAGACCCTAACTCCCCTATGCTGGTCACAACCATGCCATAATAATGGCACTTGCGAGGAGAATGCTGACAATTACACGTGCCACTGCTGGCCAGGTAAGCTCTCCTATAAACACTCCGTTTCCTCATGTAGTGGATACGTCCTCATTTTTTTGCTGATACAATAAAAGTTTAAAGCTACATAACCTGAAAAATACTCTATGGGCTTGTGTTTAGATGGGCTTCACTCACCATGAGTCAGAGCCTCTCTTTTCCAGCTAAGGAAGTATTATGGAGTCAAGAGAGTCAAAGCCAGGATCCATCTCCCAGTGGCTTAATCCATCAACGTGTGTGATACATGAACCACTGCTGTGGTTGACCCTTTTTTAGTCTTTGTTAACATGATCTTTAAGCCAGTCTAAAAACTTACTTTTTAATGCAAAACATTGTCTGTTTATGAATAAAAATTAAATTAGGTGTTACACTGAGAAACTGGTCTCCTCCATACCACCAGTTCCTCTGCCCAGGAGGAACAGGCTGGGCTGTGTTCTCACCTACCAGCAGCGCTTGCACATCCAGGCATTTGCTAAAAGGCTCCCACAGCCCCAGTGGGGACACAGACCCTGAGCTCTCCAGATGCTTTGTGAATCCTTCAGCACACAGACTAACTACAAGAAGTCTCTCCAGAATGTTTTACCTCAGTGTCTTTACTGGGGATGCAGGAGCACAGCACACTGTGGGGAGTAAATGCCACGGTGTTGTTGGACTATGTGGTTCCTGGTGCATTAGAAATAGAAAAGTTCGGCAGAACTCTTAGTGTTTTCCAGAAATCGGGGAGTTTTACGGCACTTCAAACTCCAGTTAAACACTTCACAAATACCACATCATTTCTACTCCCTGCCCTCCTCTGTCATAGGGAGGTGATGCAAAAGCAAAACTTCACACCACCTGAGAGCATAACTACACCACAGCACAGCACCGGACCGTTCACACAGAGCCCCGTATAGCTTCCTAGAATATTCCAAAGTCTGCAGAGTGCAGCAAGGCCCTGCCGGCTGCTGCAGAACAGCACAGCAATATCCCGAGGCAGAGCCCCGGCAGGGAGCTGCCAGGAGACGTTCACACCTTCAGTAGTGGAGGAAATGTTTTAGCACATGGCAGAGTCTGAAATCAAGGGCACCTGATAGTCACAGGAACATTTCCATGTCTGGAATGACTGGATAGCGCATGAATTAAGCTGCTTCTCCTCATGGCTCTCCGCAGGCTATGCGGGTGCCCGCTGCGAGGAGGACATCGGGGAGTGCCGCAGCAGCCCCTGCCTCTTCGGGGGCATCTGTGTGGAGCGCTCCTGGGCCGGACACTACGGCAGCATCCCGGGCCTGCCACCCACCTTCAGCTACGACCAGGCCGAGGGCTACATCTGCAGCTGTAAGCCAGGCTTTACCGGTAAGATTCCTGTGGTGAAACCTTGGGAAATGGCGCCCTGCAGTATCCCCTCGTGTAGGCCTAGCTGTAAATAAGTCTTTAAAATAAATGCTGTCCTTCAAGGTGCCATAGTGCAGAGGGTCCCTCTGGTGGTCACCACACACAGGCTTCAGCAGGGATTTGTATGGAAAAAAAAGGAGTTGGGAGCTCAAGTTTTGAGGGTAGCAAGGGCACGGCAGGCTCCATGTGTGGCCCTGGGGCATCCCGGGCAGCAGGAGAGGGACTGGTCCCTGCCACCATCTTGTCTGCCAAGCTTCAGCTCCATGATCACTTGGATTGTGCCACAAACTCCAGGGTGTTTTATCATGAGTTTGAAAAATCACTGTGCACTGGTATTATATTACATAAATGAAACAATATTAAATCAGAGAGTATTTTCATAAACCAACCACACAACAAAACTCTCCAGCTCCGAGTGCTTCTGTCCTGGTGTACAGCAGCACTGGGACTGACGGGAATGCTCCTGAGCACAAGGCAACATTTTGTAGAAATTTGGCAGTGTAGTGTGTTTGTCGTATTCTACAGCTCAAATGCAAAATAATTTCAAGTTGTGTACATAGCCATGTTATTAATGGGAAAAGAAATACAGAAATTACAGATACCCATAATCCTAAGAAAGAAGATGTGTTGAGATTTGCATTTTACACAGCCTACACCCACTTAGCACAGCCACAAACAAGTTGGGTTGGGATTGCACACTAGTACTATTCCGTCAATTTCATTCTCTTTTCCTTCTGAAAGAAAAAATACTTAATAACTAGATTAATGTAATCAGTCTTCAATTTCTCATTCCATTCATCTCCTGAGCAGCTTACAAACTTTTCTGTGTCTCCCAGTGGGTTGCAAGACTGACGTCTCCAACACACCAGATACAAAAGTACATGGAGAGCACAGCTTTCATTCTGAATTCCCAAGTTATTTTTCTTCAAAGTGGCATTGAGACTTGCTTGCTTTTGTTCCATCCCTTCCCCTTGACTGTCCTTCCTTATGCTGTCACTAAGTGTTGCTGTTGTACTTTTGTTCTGCCTAAGAGAGTATAATATGAGGCTTCTACTAAGGCTTGCGATATTCCCCAGGCTGTCCTAAGCACCCTTACCTTCTCACATGCCACTTCTCTCTCTTTGTTTCCTTCCAGCGATATCCAGCTCTCAAATTCCTTTTCCTTCCTTCTTGCCCTGATTTAAAAGCTCCTGTGCTCTATCAAGCAACCCAGAAGGTGTTCCCTTGTTTAATCATCAGCCTTTATCCTCCCACTTACTTATCAATTGCCTTCATCTGGCTTGTTTGCCTGATTTGCTGGTTGCTTTCACATGGAGGACTCTTTTACTCCCCAGGGAGTCAGTGAATCCTTGTACAGGCAGACTGTAACTGGTCTGAAAAAAGGGAGTCAGAATCTATTTAAATATATTAATCTTAAATCATTTTTTTCAATAGGTAAGCTCTTAAATCACAATGCAGGACTCTCCAAAGCATGACGGAGAGAAGTCTTGGAGACCCTGAAATTTCTGCTGACTTTATATGCAAACATTACATTTTTTTTAAACATTATGTAATTTTAGTTATCCACATACCTGTTGGATGCTATATATAACTTTCATTAGAAAAAACCCAAAATAGTTATTCTTACCAGTGTGCCCAGACAGCTGAAGGCAGGAAGAACATAATTGTTAACAGGGATGGCTGTAAAAACTGCATGTGAAATGTCATTGTGTAACACGCTGGAAAGTAATAGCAAAACAAGGTTAATCTTGCTGCTCTTGTCAGCTCCTTCCCTGCCTTTGTTTTTCAGCAGGGCCTAAATTATAAACTCTTTTCTTGCTGGCCTATGTGAGATACAATGTAGTCAGGCAATTTACATATTTATAGAGAAAACAGGAGGATTGCTGTAACTGACACTTAGCATCCTATGCTCCCAGGCTTTGCTCTAGCAGCCTTTGGGTACAAGGCAGCCCACCTCCCCAGTCTTTCCCAGTAGCACTGCATGTTTCTCTTTGGGCCTTCTTCTTCCCTCAGGTAATCTGGAAATGGAAAGTGCTCAAAAGGAGTCTCAGGCTCCTTGTACGTCAGAAGTGTTGACAAAAGCCTACAAGGTGGAAGGGGGACATTTACTTCTGATGGTGATAAGTAATTTCTCCAACTAAAGCTGAATTCATAATAAATAAACCACATGTTCTAATGGGAATTAAAGATGATTTAGGGTTAGAGTTGATAGCAGTAGTATGATTCAAGGGAGCAGATCAATTACTGATCAGTATCACTCAGTATATGGGTGCTTATTTAATGTATATCAACTAATAGTCAGCCAAAAAAAAAAAGAAGGTCAAATCCTTTCATCTGAGTATCAGTAAAACCCACTGATAGCCAAAGTCCTGCATTTCTGCAGCTGTAGGTCAGGAATTCTTCCAACCTTAACACCTGAATAGTTGTATATGCTTTAGATATGAAACCTCAGATTCCAACTGAAACAGGACAAAGATTTTAATTAATTATATTCAGTATTTTATTATTACTCTTTCCTCAGTAAAGCACTCGCAGAACATTATAATCATACTTCACTGTACAGGGTAATATGAAGAAATAATGATCCACATATCCTGCATTGTGAGGGCCTGATCCAAAAGCCATTGAAATCAACAGAAAGATGTCATTAAATTGAGGAGAGTTGCCAGTTTTGTAACAAGCATAAAAGGGTATATTTGCACTCACCAGATATGATTGCAAACAAATTATTGCAATTCAGCTGAAAAAATGAGAGTTTATACCTTTTGGATTACAGTTTTTAGCCCCAAGGTCAGGAGATAATAGAGCCTAAACACATGTCTATGCCAGGAGAAAATATTTCCCTGCCTAGATGAGTTAAAGGAATAAATGTTATCTGGCAATATCTTGTTATAGATGGTGATTGTTCAGGTGACTTGAAAAATAGTCGATAGTCCTACTAAAATTACTGGAAGGAACAAATCTGCAACTAAAATTCGTTACACAATTTGATTCTTACAAAAAATAAAAATCCTAGTGTGGGGATTTTATCCCAGCTAGGAACTCTTTGACGCCATTGAATATATGCCTTATCCATAGCCAAGTTGGAAAATTCCTGCACAGGTTCTACAAAGGGTTAAACTTCTTTTAAATCAAAGGGTTTGGGGATCCTCAGATTTCAAGCAGTCTCACTGTTTCTCCAGTAGCAAGCCCTAGATTTTTTATATTACCTTGGTCTCTGGCCCCCTAGCACAACAGCACTTTTAATAGATTGTGCCTTCTTTTAAAGGGCTTGTGATTTGTTAGTGCTAGCTAAAGGCAGTAGTCACCCTGGAACTGTGTCCTTTCATATCGTGGATATATTGTATTGCTCTGGCACTGGACATTTTTTAAAAATATTGTTATTCGAAAGGTTAAACTTTTCACTATCCTCATGAAAACCTGTGGGAAAGGAGGAGGGCAGAGCTATAGGTTGGTAGTGACTCATTTCACCAGGTTATAATAAACTTAACACCATGTCAAAATTAAAGAGCTTCTGAACTTGTAAGGTCCGTCAAGTGACACATTCCAGCATTGAACTGAGCCCAAGGAGGGGTGAGTGTGCAAGGCTCCCAGTGCCTCGAAAGTAGCGCTGCCCACGATCCTCAGGTGGGTGGGACAGTGCTGCTGGCAGGGATGAAGACCATCCATTTTGCTTCGGCAGAATGTGTGAAGGGGAGCAGAGCCCACTAACCTGTTTGTAGGCAGCGTGCCTGCTGCCTGCGGACATGCGGCTGAGCTCTGGCTGCTGAGGACCTTTCCACTTTTGGTGTCTTGTTATCTGCTGTGTGCTAGTTGTGCCACCAGCACTGCTGCTTGCTTTGTCATCATGAATTCCTAAACGTCTTTTTTTGCCTTTTTGTATATTTGTCTTGTTTTCTGTTTTTCCCTTTTAAATCTCCTTGGCCCTTTTCCCAGTCTGTTGAACTGCTGCAAGAGAAGATGATATAATCAGACCAGTGTCGTATGTGTGTTGAATTCCTGGCATACGCATGGGGGAAAGAAATTGTCTCCTGGAGCCAGAAGATGAGGCAGATAAATGGCCAGTATGGGAGAGTACTGAACACTCAACTAACTAAAGAAAACCAAAACCCAGATACTGAACTGTGAACATAATGGGACCAGTCCTTAAAAGCTGAACCATTTGGACTCTCATTCTGCACTTAAGCCAGGGTGAAAGAAACACAAAAGCCCACAGGGCATTGGGTTTTCATTTCCCTCCACATCTTTAGAAGCTGCTACAGGCAGACCACCCAGCAGATAACAGGGTAGACTATGTCTCAGTCAGCCATACTCCTCTCCCCTGGCCCGTGACAGTATTATACAGACATAAATATTATTTATGAGTAATAGGTATGATAGTAGGCACATTATCACTAACTTGGAAACTTAAAATACATACATATATTTTTGGTTTATTTATTTTTAAAATCCCCTTCTTAACCATCAGTACAATGATCAAAGAGCTGCCATCTTTCTTGGATATATAAACTGATGTCTTACAAAAATGAAATCAAACAGATGAATAATGGAGTCCTCATCTTGTCCCCAACCTCCAAATTTTATTTTTTCCTCTATTTTCTCATCTGTCCTTCAGCTGTTCACACCATAGCAGTCAATAATTCCTCCATTACATCAGGTTAATTTGCTTTATTTCATGACCTGTCATCACAGTTTTAAAGGCTATTTTCTCTTGATTCTGAGACCTTAGGAGAAGACAAAACTATCTGAGGAAAGAATGAGAATAAAAAAAGGAAGAGGTACAGAGAGAAAAAACAATTTTTAAATTAAAGTGTCAAGGGCACCTCTCAACTTTTCGGTGGGACTCAGGCTTCTCCCACAGGCAAGGCAAGCACTCAAGTTCAAAATTAACAGGTTTGGAGGTACTGTTAGCTAATTATTATTCCCATGCAAACAAAGGTTCAAGAAGAAAAATGCTGCTATTATCAAGCACCCTTTCAAGGTTAGATGGTTTAAGGAGAAATTCCAAAGAGAAGTACTACACACATGAAAGCCTGAAAAACAGAATTAGGACTTGATGTATTTATAGGATTCTTACCACCCTGGAGCTGCAGAGAGGCTGTAACAGGGATGCAAACATACATCTTTTCCACCTAAATTCAACTCACAGTCAGTATAGGGTCCCTTTTAGACTGCCGTGAAAGGTTCCCTTACAAAATTGACTTTGTGGTGCTGGGCAGATGTTCAGCAAAACATGAAAAACTGTCACTATTTTCTGAGCTTGGGAAAGTTACTGCTTTCTGATATTTCTACAGTGCTGCCCTATCTTCCAGACTCTGTGATCTCATATATTCCTGTGTTCTAAAGCACGGGGGAAGAAGGAGGAAGACCTTCTCCCACTGCTCCCAGCCAGTCTCTAGCAGCTTCAGCATTACAAGACCAGTGTAGGCATGGGCGATACCAACACAGGACGCCCTCAGGGCCTGGCAGGCACTTGCTGCCTGTAAAAACCCAACACAAAAAAGACAATTAAGACTTTAAAGTATTTTTTCCATCTCTACTAAAGCCTCTGATCTTGAAAGAACATTTGGACAGGCTTTTAATGATTCTATCCTATTTAAAATTTCTTCCCTCAGTAGCATCCTGGTAAGGAGTTGCTCGCATTGTCAGCATTGGCTCCTTCTCACTTTTCACCTCTTTCTCTATTTTTTTCATGGAATTCTTCCTTCTCTTTTTCTCAATTTTTGGAACTGGTCAGGATATTCTCCTTGAATGACAGAGTGTGTCCTTTAGTCCTGGCCTGTAGACTACACCAAGGAAGAGGCAGACAGCTTTGCAAATGGTTTCAGACCCCAAGAATGCAGCATGCTCGTTGGTTTCTTGCTTGCCTCTTTATTCACTATTGATCAAACCCCTTTCTTTGCAATAAGCAGTAATCACTTCTCACGTGCTTAGCTCCCAGACCAAACTCATTGTTACGTGAGTCTAATTAATCTTTCTCTGGATATTGCCCCAGAAGGAAAGCTGAGGTTGAACTCACAATTTGCATGCTCTCTAACTTAATGGCCACATAAAGGAAGCATACCTCAAAACATTGATGGCAGCACTGAAATTATGCTGTATCTGGAGGAATTTATGAATTTGTCATTCCTTTATCGGTTTCCATTAGGGAATTCTTGGGTCATTTCTACTGCAGGTAGTGCTCTTCTTCAACAACTGTAAGAAATACGATTTGGTGCAAGAAAGTCTAATTTTTACATTCTTCAGCCATATAAATCACCACAACTCCTAAGACTGACTCGTGTTATTCATGACAGCTCTTTCCTTAACAGCCTATATCTTGAGCTGCTTTGTGAAAACCTAATACCATTTCTTTCTGCAAAAATTAATCTTCTTATGACTTAACTTGCCCCCTTGCATGGCAGCGAACTGTGAGAGTTACGGTTCAAATTTATGGACTCTTGTTGTAATGGTTACCTAGTGTTTATCACTGTTTAGCAGAAGACACTTCAGAAAACAGCATGTATCTAATTGAAATCGATACCACCTGACAATCTTTCTGTATTTACCACAATATTCTGCAGCCTGGGTTTCACCTCACTAAAATCTGCACATTTCGTGAATACAAGCGAATTCAGTCATATATGATTACTGTGAAGTACAGAAGTATTACCCCCCTTCAGAAAAAACAGAAAAAAACACTAAGGTCCAATATGATCATCAGGTATGACATTGCCTTATGAACAGTGGTGTCTCACAACAACCCATGAAGGATGTATTTCTACATCATTATCAGATTCAGTTGCCACATTTAATGTGCTCCACGTAGAGATTGAAATAGTTTCAGATCCTATGTACAAAATATGGACCCAGCATGGGTGGCTAATTATGCAGAGGACCCCTTTTAATGAAATAAAATTCAGCTTTATAGAAAACTTCAGCTTGTTCCTATTATTCAGGTAGTTTCTATTCTCAAAAGAGAACCTTTAGACAGAAGAGTATTTTTACTGGCAATGACTATCTATGTTAAATTTTTGTAAAAGCTGAACCATGATCATTAAGAAAGGAATCCTTGAAATTTTCATGACAACATTTTACAGAGTTAGCTCCCAGACCCAACAATTTGTTTGCAACTCTGAGAATGATATTTAGGGCCTTGATATACCTATGTATATTTTTTCATGAGAAACACATATTACATGAGAAGTATCTCTCTTCTTGTTGCAAGTTGCACTGGTTATGCAGAGAGATGGCAGCCATCACTTCTGCATTATTCAGCACAAAAAGAAGGCACAAATGTCAAGATGTTTTGGATTTATTTTTTTTTCTTTTTTAGTTAGAAATGTATGAAATTAAAACACTAGGAAGGATCTACCCATATTATTTTAAGAACATGTATAGAGTTTTATGCCTTAAAATTTCACAGCTGACCCATCATTACTATGATCTATTTTCTCTAGTTAGACTGATATGTTAAGTTGTATAATATAGTCAGACATGATTGACAGAGCCTGCAAGCAGTGGATATTTTGAATCTGGCACATCTCTCTGTGTTAAACAGTGTTGCACATAAACACTTTTTAGCATGAATAGCTTTTTTTCCTTGAAGGGAAGGAGGAGGGGATGAATGCCTTTTGATCCATAAGCTTCCAGATCTTGCAACACACAGACAGATAATGTTCTTAGATTTAAGGAATCTCTAAGTCCAGTACCTGACAGAAAGTGCTTTAAAAATAAAATAATAATAATAAAAAGACAATTGTATATCATTTGGCAGCAGGAATAATGCTTGAAAAAAAGCACCTATTATTTTCCTGACACTTATTCCTGGTGGGTCATTCCATCATATGATTGACTACTTGTTAAAACTAGTCTAAATATCCAGTAAGAATTTTCCTTCTGGGGCTTTCTTCAGGCTCTGCCTACTTACCTTTTTGATTTCTTTCTTAATACTGTGAATAAACCTTTCCTAGCCTTTTTAATTGGCATACCTCCAATATTTATAGTCTCCTACAATCCAGTTTTTCCACCTCTTGGCTGAGCTTATGAACCCACTCAGTTCCATCTATCTCTATTGAACAATCTCTTTGGTCTTTTCATTTCCAGCTTGCTTTCCCCAGCTCAGCAGCATGCTGTGCAGCCCGGAACTGAATGTAGGACTGATTTTGTCCTGCTTTTCCTGTTGAAAAAAGATCTTCATTCCCCCAATATAAACAGAAACTGCTGGATATCTGCTGATATACATCCTAATGCTAATCTATGTGTCTAGCACACCCTGGCATTACAGATAATCCTATATGTTTCCTAAAGAGAGGTGTTTCTTGCATATACACATGCATCCAATGGCAAAGAAAACCACAAATGAAAGTAGAGCTGAAAGCGTGGTTTAAGTGATAACCATGCGCAAACCCTGATGAAATCAAATGTATTGCACATACTAAACTGACAGCAGAACTTTGTTCATCTTAAAAATATGATTGTCCATATCATGAGCTACTTCACAGCATATGCTTTTTAGCATTGTATTCTATAAGCCTATATTGTTCTGGTTGAATTACAGTCAAATTGCAAAGTCAAGCAGATGCACAACTTTTCCCAGAACAGAAATGAACGTTCTTTAAATCTACACATCATACAGTTTTCACTAATCTGGAGAAAGTGCTTAACAAATAGACAGCAAAGAGAAGACCTGTGCTATGGGACTAATATATTTTACCTCCTCAATGCATTCTAATTTATGGAATATTTAAGGTCAAATGCCAAGTGATAAACAAAATGACCCAATTTAATAGTCCTATGTTTTACTCAACAGATTATTTCGAAAACAGCCTTAATACTCTCACCATTGTGAACCCCATTAAAATCCAGTTTATTGGAAATACAGTAAATTATACAACCAAATATTTAAGAGGCATTACTTCTCTTTTCTCCTTATAATGGAGGAACTCAGGAGTGACACTGGAAAAGCTGGAGGAGTTCAGTCAGAAATAGCACATGCGCAAGTAGTTCTGAACCATATGCATGTATGTATAAATGTGTGTGCACACACACACATACCTATATACATATATATATACATATATAAACACATACATAATAGCTGCTTCAGAGTACTTATTGCTCTGCATGTAGAAAACCTTTCTTTGATCACTAATTAAAAAGGTCCACAACTTTCATCTTTTCTATTTTGAAGTGCACAGTTTCCTGGCTGGATTTTTTTGTGGTAAGAAAGAAAGATTTGTCTTTGTTGCTTTCTGCAGGATTTGCAGCATGCCAAGTGTATGTTTGTTAATAAGCAGAGCTTATGTTGGTCTTCATTACTAATTAAATATTTTAATTGCATGGCTTCTGACAGTGGGAAACGTGTGATGTTTGCATGCCAGACCTGTATATGTTTATTATGAAAGCAATATTGGCCTATATTCAGATAAAAAGTCAAGATGCATGAGCAAGTTTAAGATTAAAGTATGCAGGCTGCTGTTATCTTGCTATGACATCAAATATAAATGGTATAATGTCATTCATCATTTCGTTCTGGTAGAGGTTATGTTTTTTGTATAGCTTAACTACTCTGTTTTCATGCTCACAGATTTTCACATGCCTTTGAAACACCATTTCTCATATATAAACATCCCTGAATATCCCACAGCAGCGGGATGGCATTCTCATTCACCCTTGGTAAAGGGCTTTACTTGGGAAACTGCTATTTGTATTATCCCCCCCAAAAAGTATACATTGCCCTAATATGTGAAAATAAGCAATTTGTTTGAACTAGAATCAGTATTTTGGTACCAACAGGGCTCCGAGTTCCAAGTTGTCTCTACTCCTGTACCTATTAGCCAGTAGAGGGAGCGTGAAATACTGTGTATGTGTAGCATCTGCTACACATTAGCAAATTCTAGTTTTAGCTGATATTTCAATACCGTCATTAGAGCCTGTTATCTGGAAGATGCTGTTTCTCAAAGACTTTGTGATGGACACTGTTTGCTAGTTCAAATTGTTAACCTCAACTTTTAGCTTTTGCACCACACAGTTTGATTAGCAGAATCTGCCACACGGAGTTCAGAGATATTGATCTTCAGCCAGTCACTCAAAGTCCACTCAGGGTTGTAGGAGCTATAGAAAAAACAAGCACTAGGGTTTTAAGTACAGAAGAGTAATTTGATGGTAATAGATCAGGGCTATCCTAGTTAAAATCTGTTAGTACCTTGGAGGCTTGGTTTTCACACAAGAACAAAAGCATAATTTTCCATCCGAAAGTATTGGGTTTTACTGATTATGCCAGTGGTCCTGCTGATGGAGCTATTGGGCTGAAAGGAGGTAGAGGAATTCCTATCCTGCTAAAGGCTAAGCACCCACAATGAATTTTGCACCCTCACTTGACACAAAATGTGTGTTTGACTCAAGCATTGTGTAAAATATTCATGTTTTCCTCTCCATCCTTAAAATACCAGCAAAGGACTATTTCAGGCTCTTACATAAGGTTCCCATAATGCCAGTGGCATAAATGACATCAGTTTTTAAAGCATAAAAGGCACCTCATCTAGGCTCAGAAATGTCAGTAGTAATTACAAACTTTGTTTTCAAGTATAATCAATTCTTTATTTATGGTGTGAAATGTTATTTACCCTTTTGAACTTTCACTATTCTAAGCCAAGCAATATTGTTGGCATGTTCCTTTAAAAATAATTGCTTCTGGACTGAGAAATTGAATGTCAAGTTCCAACTTAATGTAAATTAAATGGGTTACATTAATAGTCTGGCCTGTGGTAGAAGTGAGTGTTTTGATTCTGGGTTTGACTTCAGGACATGACCTCTTGATCACACAGGTCAGCACAGATGGGAAATATCGAAGAGGTACCCTATGTTGACGTGGGGAAGAAAGTGTCTTGTAGTGATGTATCACAAACTGTCTGATCCATTAAACAGAAGCAATGTCAGACTCCACAGAGAATAAAGCTTAGTTGTCATAGGTCATTATGCTCTTTTAAAAAAAAAGAGTTGGAAGGAAAATCACAATGATGGAAATCCTCAGGGCTGTCATGTACACATAACCTTCTAAACCTCCCTGAATTAGCACTGCCAAGCCTATATACAGGGAGAATCAAGTAAAGAATCCAAATATTCTTAACTTTTACAGCACATCTCAGATTTCCCACCTGTACCTGTTATAAAGGATTATTTAACAACGTGTAGCATTTTAAATTTAAAAGTGGGATATCTATACAGCTGAACCTCACACGTATGTGATCAGGTCTTAAGAAGAATTTCACGTATGAAAGCAATCATGTTCATGAGGTGAGGCAATATATAGTTCTTCAAGGGGAAGGAACAGGTGAATTGGGGAGAAATTTAAATGTGGTTTGTTTTTTTTGATTCGAAATCTTATCTCCTGCTTTCAAAATTTACTTTCACCTCAACTTCTGATCAACACCAGCTCTCTCAGCCTGCTCCAATACATCCAATTCTTTCTTGTACCTCAGAAGCCCAGACCTGGACTTGATGTGATCTCAACAGTACTGAGTAGAGGTGAAGAGTCACCTCCTTGACCTGCTGGCAACAAGCTTCCTAACGCAGCCCAGGAGGCTGTTTGCCCTCTGTGCCACAAGGGCACACTGCTGGTTCAGGTCCAGCTTGTTCACCAGCATGGTAAAGCTGTTTTCCAGGCGACTGGCCCCCAGCATGTACTGGTGGATGGGTTATTTGTCTCCAGATGCAGGACTTTGCAAATCCCATTTCAGAACTTCATGAGGTTCCTGAAGACTGCCTATTACTCCATCCTGTCGAGGTCCCTCTGAATGGCAGCACAACTCTCTGGTGCATAAAGAACTCTCCCCAATTTTGTACATACAATATACAAATCCAATTCTAATTGTTAATAAATAAAAACAAAAAACACTTCAATGCTTTTGTTAAATTGGAGTCAGGAGTTCTATGGTTTGCTGGCAATTAATTATCACTGATGAGTCCCAGGTCTAAGGCCTTCTCAAGGATATAAAGCGATAAAGCGTATGTCTGGACACTGAGTAGTAAAAATAAGCTGGTAAAGTGAGCACCAAAATTAATTTTATGTGATATACTACATAAAAGCTTTTACGTGAATTGTTCCCTGTAACATCTAACTCTTAATTATTCAGTGTTTGCTAATGGGAAAAACAAGTGATCAAGCCTAATATTTTTATGTCTGCTAATTTGCACTGTTTGAAATAAACTCTGAGGTGACTATAGTAAGGCACAACCTGCTTCTGTTTAGGTACCCAGACTGATTTTTTCAGATGTAAGGAGAATTTCAAAGAAGTTAAGCTCAGCATTTGCTGATAACTTAGATGCTGATCCCTTTTAAAAAGTATTTGAATTAACTTAGAAAGGGACTTCTGCTGATTGTGTAGGGAGAACCAGATTAAGGAAATCATGCTCTTCCCCTGGCTGACAATGAAGTTTCTACTTTCAATAAACAGCCTCAGAGAGAAGGAAAAAAACCTAGTATAGACAGCTAATTTATGCTGATAATTAACTGCTAGAAATAGATTTGGTGGATCTGATTCAGATTGCTCTCCCCCCACTGTAATTCTTCAAGTCTGGCTGTGTTAACAACATGACACTACTACAGAGAGTCATAATGATCAATACAATTATGGCTCTAGTCCCTGTCCTAGGGGCACTATTTTTTCTTAACAAAGAGGGTTCTGAATCTGTTACTAGGCCTGTTTGTGAGGCCAGAACATCATGGTAAATCACTACCTATAGTAAGAAATAAAGAAAACTATTTAAATGCTGTACTGTGAACATGTCTGCACAGCTACAGAACTTAACTTTAGCACATAAAGATATACAAAAACTAGATTTAATCTAGCAAAATCACATACCCATAGTATGACCCAGGAAATCTCCCAGTGGGACAGCCAGCAGTCTATGGCAAGCACGCACAATCTGAGCTGAAGTTCATGTTCTCCCATTGCCATTGAAATTGTTACGTGACCTAGCAGCAGTGAAGCTAGTTTGGGTCTCACACTTCCCATCTTCAAGATGCATAAAACATATGAAACCTTGGATAAACAAAGCCATCATTTAGATGAGTTTTCACACTGTAAAAGAGATAACATTGCAGGGGATGAGAGAAATGAACACCCCTGCTGAAGTGAAAAGAGGTATGATCTTCTGCCATTCCCATTGATATGGAACTGAACTGAAAGATCACAGTCCAAAGTCTAAGGTCTTCTGCATCTACATCAGCTCTATAGCACATCACAGCTAATTACACAGGAAAGAAAACATACATCAGGTATCAAAACTGTCTTACAAGAAAACTGTAGAACTGGATAGTTCAGGGTAAAAGACTTGTTTTTCTGTATTTAAAGATATAATAAATCACATAGAAATACATACTCTAGACATAGAGAAGTGTAATTACACGCAGCATAAATACAGACCATATTCATGCTATTTATACAGCTGTGCTATACACAGCTCAAAATACACACAGCATAAACATGTTATGTATGTTCATACATTCATATTTTATATTTTTCTATTCTCACGTCTTCATTCTCAGTTATAGAGCCTATTAAAACTATCATTTTCTAGCCTACTAGCTTTTTCAGTTTGTTTCAATATGGACTGACAACAAAGTTACGTAAATACAGTCACTTTTGTATGTTGCAGAGATTCACATTGTTTTTAACAAAACGAGACAATCTCGCAAACGACTGAAATTTTTCAAAGCACCGTTTCCAGGACAGAAGTTGTTTCACACTAGATAGCACAGTGCCTGTCCTTGCCTACCTCAGTTAAAACAAATAGAAAGCAGCCAACAAGAGACAAGGGAGAAAATCCCTTTTAGGGGAGACTAGATACAGCATACATTTCTCAATGGATGTGTTCATCAACAGCAAACACTCTTTTAAAGCCCTTAAGTGTTTGTAGGACTGAAAATTAATTTGTTTTCCAATTCCAAAGTGAATCATAGGCTCCATACAGATTTTCAAATCAATGAAACATGACCTTGTATGAACTAATTAACCAACTCAAAGGTATTGGTTGTTTTAAGATCCCTCTGGATATACTTCAGTTCAAATGCACACAAATCATCAGTATGTACAAGCTCATAAATCTACAAAAAAATGTAAATCAGATCATTAATACTTTGAATTTGATAGTCTTACCACAGTTTTCTAAAAGGTAACACATGAAAAATTCCTGAATTATATGTACTCTTTTTACAACTTAAAGAATGCACAAAAAACATACTGGAAACAGAACACCAAATATCTTTCTTTGGCCTCGAAATATCTGGTCCATAATCAGGTATAAACTAATCAAATACTGTGCAACCCACTATTCCAATCTCTTTTCCGAGTGATTTCCTGACCCTTTGAGTGGAGCATTGGACCAGATGATAACATCCAAAAGTCCCTTTCAATCTAAATTTTTCTATGATTCTATCTTAATTCTCTGCATTTGTGAACCGATTTCTCTGCTTCAGCACACATTACTATATTTAATTACAAAACAACTATGACTTTTTTTTCTTTTTTTTTTTTCCAGTTTCTGGCTTTGCCATTGCTCCTGTGGTCTCCTTTTTCCACTCTTAATTTTAACTCAGACCGCTGTGTAGAACTAATCTCTGATCTGCAGTCCTTCAAAGCACCCCTCACATTTCATATATAGATTAATAGTCATACCAACACACACTCTTCTTAATACCCATAAATGCCCGTGTGTCTGACAAGAATGCTGTCTCAAATGCTAACACAAGTATCTCTGGGGGTACCAATGATTCCCATATTTCTATTTCCTTTTTCCCATTCACATTTTTTTTTAGTTTTTCATCTTTTTAATCTCCAAAATATTTCCTGCTATTTTCTCTTCTTTCTTAAATCACCCTTTTTCATAAATCACCTTTCTCCTCCGTAGCCTGTCACACCCTGTAATTGTGCTCTCCCTCCTCTCATCGACCCTTCCTAGCTCATATCAACAATGTGGCCATAGCTACAGACATATTCGTGCAGCCAGAAAACCCACTCAAGAGTGCTGCCTGGGAAAAGTGGGCTGCCACTGTTTGATTTTCTTTCTTACCTCCATCAGTCAAATGCAACAGCAGCTGCCTCTTTTACCCATATGTAAAGCTGACTCTGGAAGTAGGGAAATGAAAGGAAAATGAGTGCCATGCAGGGACATATTTCTTCACCACGTTTTTCTTTACTCCAGATTCAGACCCTAATCCTACAATTGGATCCACATGGCTGCCTGTGTTAATCGAAATATGGGACAAAGGTGTAGGCTACAAGCAACAGTTTTGCCACGCTGCCCTTCTAGGACATGGCCCCTTGCCATTCACAGGCTATATGTGTCTGACCTCTGGCTGTGCCGTGCACACAGCTTCGCCTAAGGAGCGCTCATGGTCTGCAGAGCAAGCTCATGAAAAAGGCTGGCTGATCTACCCGGAAGCCAGAGCCAATGCTTAACTCAGTCGGCTGTTTCCAATATTTATAAAATAAAATAAACACACCAGATCTCACTAAACAACTAATCACCTACAGCATGTACATGATTTTCTTTCCTTTCTTTCTTTCTTTTTTTTCCAAATTAAAACTATTTTAGGTGTTACAAAACATGTGAAACAAGTGCAAAAACATTTCTAAGTATTTTTGCTCTCAGAAAATGTTTAATGATTGAAGAGATTAAGGGATTGGGGAGTTTTTACTGCTTTAAAAATCCTTTTTTTACTGAAAATTCAAACTAGTCTATGAAGCTTCAGGCCAGCAACATTTAAAAAGATTGAGTTACAGCATGCCATTCTGAATGTAGCACTTTATGAATTCCATCTCCCTCAGCTAGAGTGACATATTTAATGATTAAGCCAAGTCACTCAACTCTATTTCTATTTTAATTATTTTTCCTAGCCACTATTAATTTTATATCTACATTTCAAATGACAAGAAGAGAAATAGCAGAATAGTGAATTTGTCTGCAATAAAGGAATAACTACCAAGGTCTTACAACTTTACAAAATTAGAGTTCCGTGTGAAAAGTATCATGTGCAAATTAGCCCACTGTTAGCAAACATTTATTATCCTACTATTCTAAAGTATCCAGTTTTCCATGTGCTCCAGCCCTGCCTTGTATTCTGTCCTTCATTTTTCATGAACTTTTCCTGCTAAGACAGCAACAAAAATTGCTATACGAGATCACATCACTGGTGACATTAAGCTCAATATCCTATACAAACCAGTTCTTTATTGAAAAAAATAGGGGAAAAAAATCCATTTAAATACCCCTCACTGAGTCTACACTGATGTACCTAAGAGTAAAACCTCCTTCCTGACCTCCATGACAACTGATTTATGCCCAGAAGCATGAGTTTTAATTACGATGACATAGAGATAGTCAATTTATTTCCTTGCGCTTACTCACTCATGAACATGCATTTCCTCCTTCCAGCAAAGAGTAATTATCTCTTTGCAATTATCAGCACAGATGTGGCAAAGTCAGAATTTTCATGATTGTCTGCTAAGACCTGGAGCCCTGAAGAGTATGTGCTCTGCCAGATCCTTCTGCTGGCCTCAGGATTAATGAGTCCCTTGAAAAAAGTTGTTTCTGTCTGAGGTAGGATTTTGTAAGAGACATTCGTAAAACTGTAAAATATAGGTAGAGGAAGTGTCATTGAAAACTCTTTGTCTTTCATAAAGCATATTCTAAAGCTACAATTTGAGTTTCTCCAAGGTGTACTGCTACTTGCACTTTATACCTATATGTGTATAAGTTCCTATATGTGAATGTGTAGTTTGACACATCTACAGCTTAGTTGCTGGATGACAGTCTTATCCCTTGGTGTCTGAATCTATTTTAGGAAAAATCACTAAATGCCTCTATCAGAAGCTGGATGGAGAAACAGTTTCTGAGAATCACCATAAAAGCAATTGTGAACTGTCAATTAAATGAACCCAAAATTATATCCTGCACACAAGTCTTTTGGTCAACCTAGAAACACATTTTACACAAGGTCAGGAATTTTGTAATTAATGAATAAATTAGTTGAGGGAGAAGGAGGAATTGAAAAACATGTTTGCCAAAATCAGCATTTTCTTGAAGACAGACAGGCTGAGAGAGACCTAAGGATCCATTGTTGAAGTTTTAAAATGAGAAACTGCTGAAACAGAGATCTGAATCCATAGTTTGCCATATGCCAGTTGGATGGTATAAACACCAACCCAGGAAAGACTCTCTTGCTTTATAATTATTTCACTAATAACACAAAGAAATATTGCTCTAACAATGCTAGAAGTAATTCATCTTGTAAATAAAGTACACGTTCATATATATAGGAAAAGAGAAAAAATAAATTCTGCTGCTTAAATTATCACAGAAATAAGTAGTTCAATCTCCTGAATTCTGTTCTCTTCTTATTAAATGAGGACCAAATCAAAATGTCTTATTCAAGAACTGAAGAAACAAAATGTTTTAGTGAATTATTTTTTTCCTGTCTTTAGCACACTTAAAAATCTACAAACATAAATTTCCAGTAAGTAGTACAATGAAAACCAATGGAAGAAAAATACTTTATAAAATAAAGAATTTAGATACAATTTTAGGTATTTTCTGTTTGTTTACTGAGATGCACATTTCCTCTGAATGACAGTGATTGTTAAGGAGTTGATCTGAGTTAACAAACCTCTTGAAAATGAAATAAAATATGGTCTTAAAAACAACACCTTTTAAAACAACAAAAAGTGACAAATCAGTTTTGAACAGATCTTAAAAAATATGCCTTTTTGTCAAACATAATCAAAGTTTAGCATGAGCACACTTGGACAAAACATACTGGAAGAGAATTTAAGTAGAATACATGTCTGTTGTGTAAGCAGTCTAATGAGCCTTACTTTAAGCCTTGTTGATCTGGCTTGGGCAAAATACACCATCAGACTACATCAGCAGGTTCAGAAGTGGAGCAAGCTAATCCTGGAACGGAAGCCTTTATACTAAGAACTGGTTTGAATTTTTCAGAACCTTTGTGGACTGCTTAAATGCTAAAAGATCTTTTTCCTTTGGAAAAAGATGGTTGCAACTAGGATACAGGTTTACATCATTTTAATGACAATGTTTACAGGTAAATATTTTATTTTTGTGAAATTGTATGTGCAATTAGACTGTATTGAATGTGTAGTATCTATCCAAACTGCTTGCTTGTACTTTCTTCATATTTATATACTGTCAAGCAACTGGAAAGGCGGAAAGCTGTAAACAGATTTCTAACCAAAGGTGGGTATCAAAAATGTAACTTGGATAATAATTTTATAATTGTTTAATCAAAATGGAAATTAGTGGCGTTCAGCAGAATTATGCTTGAATAATTGCTTTTGTCATCCTGATTCTGCAGAAAACCTTTGCTGCTAAATTTGAAATAGACAGTTTAATTAATAAGTTAGCAGTTAGAAAATAGCTACCCTATAGAATAATGTGTAAGTGAAAAAGGGAGACAGACGTGAGGGGTGTTATCAAACTGAGTCAAAGGAGCTGTTTCATCTTTGTTTTGAATGAAACTTCATAGGAGGAAAAAGTAATAATTATCTATAAAAATATGATAAAAATATTTACATTATCTGAGATTTTACATTTAGAAGAGAAAATGCTGAATGATTGCACTTTATTTTTTACTTGAAAAACACAAATGTGTTTAGCTGAGCTAATGCATCTAACCACTGAAAAAAAATAATAGTTCCCCTTGCACTTGCTTTTGGTATGTCTTACATCGTTTGAGAATACTTTTTTTACATGCTAAATTTCTCCTCCAACCTGAGCTATTTGAACTGCTTATACAGTTCTATAAATATTGAGTAATCCTTTTATCTAGAGTGCTTTTATCTTGAGTGACAGTGGTCTTTGCTTGTATAGTAATTGGCTGATAACAAGCAATATCCACACTGCTTGTAAGAACAGCCAATTTATTTTTTCTTGATATGAAAAAAATAGCTTACTATTTGTCTTTTGGTGTGACCTATATTTATGTTTATGCTAATCTTATTATGAAGTAGTAGGCATACATATATATAAAGTGCATACATGTATATACACACACACACAATCCTCTGTATGTGTATTAACATCATTAGTTAAAAAATAAGCATTGTACACAGACACTGAAGTGCTTAGGAAATTACACATATTTAAGTGGCTCTATGATAGTCACTTTGCTTTTAGTAACTGCTTTATTAATTTTCTATGGGCAAGGAATATACTAACAATGCGTGTACCTCCTCATAAAACTAAGTTTATTTCTTTGCTAGACATTGATGCTTTTCCTATCCAATGTTGTAGATAAATTTAAAGGTAGAAACATACATGATTTCAAAGAAGTTTAGCATTCTTATGAAATAATTTTGTTAATTTTACATCTAATTCGATTAACTAGAGAACACAGACGCTAAATGTTATTGTGAAGTTGGGTTCAGTTTATGCATGTGTTTCATCCTTTCCAGAGACACGTCCCTATTGTAAGGTGTGACTCAGACCACAAGCTACAAAGCAAAGGTGATGCCTCGCAGGTGCCATGGCATAACAAACTAATATACTCAGTCATCATGCGTTACTGAAAACGCAGCAACTATCTAGCCATTCACTATGCTGATTTCTTCTATGAAAGGTTTTACAGGGGCTCCCAGTCTATAAATCCTTAAGCACACTCTGACTGCTCTGAAGCCCTATGACAAGGCTAAGTATATCCCTGATCCTACTGCTTCTAGGCTGTAGTAATTTTTATCTCTGACACAAAACCACAAAGAGACCTACATTTCTACAGCCATCACGTTAGGACTGATTTGTATACAAGACCTGTGGACACATTTTCTCAATGTCAAAACAGGGATGGGAACAATACCAGTCAGGGGATGTACTAGAACATTGACCAAAACAGGAAACAGCTCACAATAACTTCACTTTTCATATACTAGAATAGCAAAAGCAGGACAGGTTGCTAACACAGAAATTGCCACAAACTGGGCAAAGCAGATATCATTCTGGCTTCCAGTCAGTAATGGTCTGGGAAGTGCACTTCACTTTGAGAAAGTCAGTCCCAATGATCATACTTCTGCCAGATGCCACTACACATTAAGTTATACATAGACATCTCACTTTGGAACAAATATGAGCCTGGCTGGAAAACAGAGAGAGGCTGCTGCTGTAAAACCCCGCTGCCAGACCAGGGAGATAGCACTAGCTGTGTTTGAGTTTCCTTCTGGCTCTCCTGTAATTTACCGCTCTCTGAGATGGGTCTAGTTACAACTGTGATTGAATAAAGCGGACAGGCAAGGAATTAGCCTGAGTAACTACATTTATCTACTGCTGTTTGAAGCAATTCATTGTGGCTGAATACTGCTCTGTGATTTTCCATGAAAAATGGCTGTTTTGCTGTAAAAATAAACCTCAGTGCTAATTTGTATGTAAAGCTAGGTGTGGTGCCTGGTGCCTGGTACCTAGCTGCAACTCTACAACTCAGCATATGTCATCATCTAATTTACAGGAACCAGTTTTGCTGTGGGGACAGGCATAATTATGTCAATTAACTATTTTGTGCTTATGATACTAATTTGAAAACTAACTGCAAAGTATTTCTTATTTTTCTCTAGAATAACTATGAAGGGAAGTGAAAATATTAGGAGTTGCACTTAGTGTGAGTTTTCAAAAAACTATTTGGATATTTTGACTGCTTCCAAGGGAGATAAACAGATCTTCCCTGATCCATTGAATATATATTGGTCACTTGATTGCTCAAAGAAGTTACTATAATTACTACTTTATAGATAAAGAACAGTGCAGAGAGATAAACAGATTAGTTTTACAAGAGGAACGGATTTTCTTCTCTTTATGAATTCTGATTCAGTAGACATACGTAGGTCACATCTTTCAAATTACAGTGAAGTTGAGGTGAGGAGCTCTCCTTTTACCCAATATACCAGCAGCCAAACATTATATGGAAGAAGAGGAAATATAAGTCTGTACTACCTGTCTCCTATGGAACTGCTCTCATCTCAAGCTCTGAGACATTTGAGAAAATATTCCTTTAATCTTTCTTGCTTTATATTTTGTACATAGAAGAGGTAAAGAAAATTTAGATACATGGTACCAGGAATATTCTGCTGGGACATACAGCTTCAAACCCCTCCAACAGCTTCTCTCAGATCCTGTGAACTCTCTGCACAGTATGAGGTCATTGCTGACCCACCAGAAGTCACTGCTGCCTTGTTTTTGGAAGAATTGAGATCCATTGTTCATTTGTGAATAAACGCAGTATGCACCTAACCCTGAAATGTGGCAGCTGCCTACTCATTGTGAATGGGAAGCATCTCACTGCATCTTGTCCAGACCACCAATAGGTCATAGGTTTAAGCTCTTTAGGTTTCTTGCTGTCACCCTGTGCAGCTCCCTGCTGACTCTGTGAATGCCATTCTTCAGATAGCCAGCTCGCTGTGCATATGTTTTGCAGGGACGCTCACCTACTTGTCAGTCTGTCCCACTGTATCATATAGTACTGATAAATCCTGGGGCTCTCACTTGAAGATTGTTGCTTCAAGATGTTTCATACTGGACTAGGAGTACTAGCCTGTAGTTCTACTGTTTGAATGAATGTGAAAGAGAAGAAAAGACCAGTAGACTATATTCCAGCTCACCAACATACTGTATTATGAATATGAATTAAGTAATAATTCTTGGCTTTTTATGTGTGATATGTATATAATTCAGTTCCTCTCAAAGCATTCTAGACTTCTACCACAGAATAGGTGGGAAACAATTACTTAATCACTTCTTTTGGAGGTGATGTTTATCTGAATTTCATCACATTATCCATATCAAAACCATCAATTTGTTTGGTTCTTTTCTACAAAAGGTGGTAAGGTGTTTATATAATTGCTAAGGTGTTTATATAATTCTTTGCATAAGAAAACCATGGCATGTGAATTCCATGATATCCAACCCAGAATGTCTAATTCCTTGTTTATTTTTCAGGTACTCACTGTGATGAAGATGTCAATGAATGTTACATGAACCCTTGCCAAAATGGTGGAACTTGTGAGAATTTTCCTGGGAATTACACTTGCCATTGCCCACCTGCAGACAAAGAAGGGATTTATTATGGTGGCTGGAACTGTACAGAAGTTCTCCGTGGCTGTACTGATCAGCAATGCCAAAACAATGGAATATGTATCCCACATTTAAGAAATGGCCTGCATGGATTCAGCTGTATATGTTCACCTGGGTATACTGGAATACACTGTGAAACTGTAACCACACTTTCTTTTCAAGGAAACGGTTTTGTTTTGTTGAAGAATCCCCTAACCTCTAAAAATGAATTTTTCTATAATATAAAACTGAGGTTTCAAACTGTGCAACCTACAGCTTTTCTGTTTTACCGAGGGGAGGAAAATACATTTGCGAAGCTGGAGTTACTGAATGGCTACCTACATTTATCTGTGCAAGTCAATAACCAGCCACCGGCTCTTTTGCATATTTCACATAATGTCAGTGATGGAGAATGGCATTCAGTGGAGGTAACCTTGGCAAGAGCTGTAACTCTTAATTTGCTTGACAGCTCTTGTGTAGAATCGTGTCTCAATAAAACTTCTGCTATGATAGATAATGATGACATGATGCTTGCATTTCAGAGCACGTTTTTGGGCGGCTTACCAGTGGGGAACATTAGCAGCAACTCTCTACTTAACATCTATAATATACATTCTGCACCTTCGTTTGTAGGCTGTCTTCAGGACATCGAGATAGACTCGAATGTTATTACTTCAGAGAATGTATCGCTTGAATCATCTTTAAATGTCAGGACAGGATGTACTAAAAAGGACTGGTGTGAAACCCACCCTTGTCAGAACAGGGGACGCTGTACCAACCTGTGGCTGAACTACCATTGTGATTGCTACCGGCCGTACACAGGGCCAACCTGCACAACAGGTAAGGGAATGCTGTTGGTATTCATGTTGCAAGTGGTTGCTGAAAACATGATCATAAACAATCCTGTTTACGTGGTGGTGAAACGGCATGACCCTTAGGATCTCCAGAGCTTAATGTCAGCTGGTAAGAAAGTGCAAGAAGTTAGTAGTGGCATGCCTTCATTTTATTCTAGTTACTTTCCCAGGAAGGATGCACTTCAGCTTGACAAAAAAGTCAGGCTAAATTGGTGGATTCCACTCATCCAGTTTTAATATGTTCTTAGTACTCTTAGCAGACCATAAACTCCAGAAAACTGTAGTTCACTGGAGGTTCACTGAGTAAAATTTAGAAAGCAACCAAGTCACTTGGAGTTTAAATCTTACTTTTAAAGCATTCGTTGAAAACTTTATCCTCAAGCCCTCTAGGCTTTTATAAAGAAACTCATTTAAGGCAACAAAAGGCAAGCAGAAGTACTGCAAGTTAAAATACAACTTATTCTAATTTTAAAAAAATGAGTGAGATTATACTATTAACTTAATCTGATTAACCCAAGGAGAAGGCAGGGCTTCAGAGGCTGGAAAAATGACTCATTCATCTCTCAGCTAGTTTCAAGGCAGCTTTGGACAATCGTTAACAAAGGTGGCAGTTAACAGAATGCTGCTTGGTAACCAGAGGGAAACATGTCCATGTCTCAGTGAACAAAGGAGCACATCTCAGAAAACAGCCTCTTTGGCAGTGATAAGCAGGAATACAAAAGCTGCAGATGCCTGTAGCACTTTCCCTGCTACAAATGGTCTTTCCAAGCACAGGCTGAGGCAAAGTGGAAGGACAACAGGAAGTCCTTGCCCAATTCCCTGCTATACTGCATCTGGTGTGGGAAGTCCTCTGGGGCTATAAATACAGCACCCCTCAGGAACATTTTTGGGGTGGACTCTGCAATCCTTCCTCAGCAAAAGTTTTAGGGATTTCAAACAAGGAGTTTTGTTTAAGAAAATTGTACAGCACCCTTGCCCATGCTTCACTCTCTGCCCACTTGTTAACCATACACATATGGTCAATCATAGCAATGTTTAGGGAGGAAGAAATACATGCATACATACACATATACATACATGCACCTATTCATGTATATATATATTTGCTAAGTGGACTGGAAAAAATGAAGTGCAACAGCAGAGCCATCATCAGATTGGAATGGACAGATTTTAAACTGGTATAAACTGGTGTGGCTGCACTGCCGCCAGTGAAGCTGCATTGATTTTCATCAGCTGAATGACTGGCCCCAGGGGTTTATTGAATGCATTGCTGCAGAAAGCTGTAGCTTGAAATACATTTCTAAATGTTTAAATAAAATTCCATTTCATATGCTATACTTAATAGTTATCAATACTTTTCAATAGTTTTTCTTTTTTGTTTTATTGCAAAATGACAAAGTCTGAGAGGTAATTGTAACAGACTTCTTTGAAGTCTAGCTGTAATTTATCCAAATATTTGGAAAGCAACTTTGGAGTATAGGACAACATCTGGTAAATATGTTTGCCTCCTTATATGAAGCAAAATTAAAACCAGTCAGGGCCAGGAGAGGCTTATACTTGCATTGGAACTGTTGAGAATGATTAGAAAGCATGCATTACTATTTTTTTTCCTGCTGACCACAATATTCCTTGCAAATTATGGCATGATGCCATTTTGATACATAGGTTCTAGATATAGGCCATATTTAAAAGACTGTGGCAGGTTTCTTAAAAAGCAGAATGGGGGAGACTTGCAGTAAAGGATAACATAGAAATGCTAGTGTCTTTTTGAAGAAAAGTTGCTGCCAAGTATTTAATTGACAAGATGCAATATTTTCTCTACATATACAAAATAACAAACAGATGTTGACTCATTTTGATCAACATCCAGATGTTGTGACCCAAGAGGTTAATATAGACCAAGGTGATGCTAGCCATCTCATCAAATAGAAGATCAGACTGATGATTATATATATATATTTATAAATAGAGAGAAATGTAACAAAGTAATTGTAAACATGAAATACCTTTTTGAAGATTAATGCTTCCTTCTAATGCTGCAAATGTGTAATCCTCATTCCAGCAGAAATTTTCTTTTTATCCTCCTGAAAAAACGTCTCACTCTCTAGTACCACCTTACAGAGAAGATATAACTTAGAGATTTAATGCCTCAAAACACCCTTTCAACAAATATTTATTTCTACATAGCAGAGTTTTAACAAGAAGATGTAGATGTAACAGTAATCTTATTAATAGAATTAAAATATTTCAAATTTATTTATGAAATTGTCTGTTTAGGAACAAGGATGGGATTTATTGTTGCTAAATAATATTGCTGTGCTACATAGTGCAGTGTGGCTATTAAGGGTCTGTTGGGGCTTCACAGTCAGTCCCTTATTTTCACTGAGTTTTTTAATGTAGTCATAAAAAAAGTAGTGCTGCAGGCGGAAACTTGGCCTATGAGGTCTCGCTCTAGGAGTTTTACTGCACAGAAAAGGACTGACTCTTTAGCTATGTGAGCATTTTTAAAAAAGCTTGGTTTAGTCGTTCTATGAATTTGATATATTAAAAATAGCTCTTGAAAGTTTTTAGGCAGGAAGTCTATAATATTGAGGACAAGATCACAAAACTTAAAGTATAAATATAGAAACACTTTGTTGTGCTTTAACGAGATGATTCATCAGAATAAAATACGGTTTGGGCTACATATTTTGTATCCTTACAGGTCTGAAAATCATTACTGAAAATAAAGAGTAAGGAGAGAGACAGATGGTTTTGGTTTAATCGTTTTAATTGATAAGCACAAAAAAAAAGGACTTACTTGATCCTGGGTCCTTTTTCCCCCATGACACCATAGCATTATGGGCACTCACAGGACTGAGCAGGATTCATAACTGGATACAGGTTAATGTATATGAGCACATGGAGCTTCAGCAACAGAAAGTCTCTCTGAAAACTGGGGAGCCCATGCAGGAACAAATAGGTGGCCTATTTGGAGGTTTTACATAGGAGGGGTTGCTGAGCAGCTTTTGGCTATTTCTATGATTGGAATCTCTGCCAAAAAGTATCACAAAGTTCCAGAATTACATTAACTTCCATGGTCATCAGAGGATCAAAGCAGCTAGGTTCTTTTCAAAATTATTTTTCTGAGGACCAACCCAGGAAACTACAGAAATCTGTCCTTGTTTAACCATTTGAAAACACAACATTACACAGAGCATGATAAAGGGGAAAAATATGCCAAATAATATAACATGTGGTCCTGCACTAGGGCTTAATGCTGCAGTCATGGAAGCCAACAGGAATTTTGAAATAGAAGCTACTTACAGCCAGATCAAGTCTTTATTCATCCATAAATACCAGCACATCTTACTACCATACGTAAATAATACCAGAAGTAGCTATTTGATCATTGCATTGGCTCCCCTGTCATTTAGCCTTAACTATTTTATTTTTCTCCCTTCTCTTTTTATCTTTTCCTGTATCTCTAACCTCAAGAGTACATTCCAGGCCGCTTTGGATCTGAGGACTCCTCAGGCTATGCTGCTTTTTCTGTTGATGCCATTCAGAATGAAAATTTGAACATATCAATGTTTGTCCGAACACGCAAATCTTCTGGCTTGTTACTGGCTTTGAGAAACAGTACTCACCTCTATGTAAGAGTCTGCTTGGAAGGTGGGAAACTCACAATGTTAGCTCTAAATTCCATGAAGTTATTAGGGAAAAAGTCCATCAACGATGGAAACTTTTACTTAATAACATTAAAAATAGAACCAAATAAGATGGAATTGTTTCAGTCCTCTGAGTACCTAGGCTTTATTTCTACTCCAGTACTAACCCTCCAAAGTAAGGATATTCTTTACATTGGAGGCCTCCCAAATAACAAGGAAACTGATAGAAATGGCAGGTATTTCAAAGGCTGCATCCAAGATGTAAGAGTGAATAACCAGCTGCTGGAATTCTTCCCCATCGCCAATCCACTGAATTTTCTTATCAACCAAACTCTGATCAATGTCACCCAAGGCTGCACTGGTGACAACCTCTGCAAGGTAAGAATGGCATTTTTCAGAGCTTTTTCACATGTTTGTAATGGGAATTTCTTTTAATTCTTTTTATGTTCCTATACATTATTTGATGATAATGACATCTTGTGAGAATACGTAAAAATGCTAGAAAGAACAGATTTTGTTGAGTTATGTATGATACATATGCTGAATATCACCAGCAAAATTTGCATAGGGGAGAATTAAAATATTTATAAGGTTGAAATACTATTTTTCACCAATTATTGAATGTGGTGTGCTGTCAAAGTGTCTTTATCACTTTCCATTTAAAATAAACATAATTCTCCTTTTTTGCCAATCAGTTACTCCATCCTTAGAGTTGGGAGTCCACCAGCTTTTATTCATGCTTGGGTTGTCTCTTCTCTTTCCCTGTAGTCCAACCCTTGCCACAATGGTGGTGTGTGCTATTCAATCTGGGATGACTTCACTTGCTCATGCCCCCCTAACACAGCGGGGAAGGCATGTGAGGAAGTTAAGTGGTGTGAGCTTGGGCCCTGTCCTCATGAAGCACAATGCCAGCTGGTCCACCAAGGATTTGAATGTAGGTACATTTCAGTTATTTCTGTCATCTCTGGAGATTCAAAACAATATAAGTTTTAATCAGCATTTCCTTAAAACTTGATATTCACCGTCTTTAAAGTTCATTCAAATGCTATTTCTGTATTAAAATTATAATTATGTCAATTGTAAGTAACATTAACAGGAAGAGTCTACCCTACCAAACCCAGAAATTTCAACCAGACCCCCTGACATAGACACTGATGTTTACAGGACCTTTGCTTTGGACTTATTCAGCACAACTTGTCAGGGTTGTACAATAGAACAGTACACTGCCAGAGTGTGAGCATACCCTTTGTACTTCCACTGCAAAGAGATAAGAGGATATCCAGTGTTGGATTAACCTTAGGTCATTCTCCATCCTCCAGAAAAGACAAGCTACATGACATACATTGCATCATTTGATTTTCCTAAATGTTAAATATGCTTGAAGAAAGTCACCTTAATATCATGAAGTTACTAGTTGAATAACTGTACTGATAAGAAGCACCTGCATGCCAAGCAGTTTATTTGAAAATTGATGAGCATTAGCTGTCTTAAGAACATTAGCCATCCTGCATATCTCTTTCCTTCTCCACTTTTCTTCTCCTTCCCACCCTGGAGTGGAATTTAGAAAGCAAGTAAGATTTTTGAAGTAATATTTTTTCTTTTTGCTATCAAAGAAAGCCCTAGAGATTCTGTGAAGGAAGATAAATACACACACAGTCTGATGGAATCTATTAGAACGGCTGACTCTTAGGAATGAGAAGGTTGGTCAACAAAAGATTTGTATCAGATAATTTGCTGACAGACCAATATGATGCTTTTTTTGTTAAGACTGTTAGAATTAGCATTGCAACACTTGTTAAAATTTATAATTGAAATTAAAATAATCCCACCTTCTTTAACAGACGTCTGTAATAATAACATCAAAATATGTTATCTCATAAACTTTACTATTGCACATTACACACAACATAAACACACACTGACAGACAAGTGAAAATTCAGTGAACTGTTTCCTTTTGCTAAAGTCAAGGTCATTTACACTGTTACATCACTTTTAGATTGCTGTGCTGGTTTACGTGGCAATAATAGGGCGATATTAAAAAATTCCTGCACTACACAGCTGTATTTTTAACTAGTTGTTTCCTTAGCTATGGCACAGACTTCTTGTTGTTCAACACAGTGTAATGAAAAAACGTTTTACTGGCCAGTGAGTTCTCTGCCAGCCTGGTGTCTTATGCTCTGGCTATCATTTTACGCTAAAGCAGAAAAAAAAGCTGTTTTCCAGGGGCTGTGGCTATAGTTCCACCTAGATGGCTACAATTAGCAAACCCTTTAGGAAAACATGCACTCAAAAAAAGAGAACACGAACAGATACAGGAACCTGATAAGCAACAGCAAAACTGTATGCCCAGTGCTACAACTGAGAGTAAAAGCACATCCAGATGGTTTGCTGTGCTGAGGATTTAATAAACAGGAGTATTTCAGCTTTATGCGCTTAAAAAACTCAGCTTTGTGAGACAATTAAAAAAATTAGAAACAATTTTTCGAATCTCTGACTTGTTTTCAGTATGGTTTCTTCTGCGGAAACTTCTCCTATAAGAAAGACATCACATTTGATGCAATGTAGCTACACCTCTGCTTGCCTTAGTACCAGGATATACAGTCAATAATTTTGTACTAAGACTCCCAGGGGTTCTTTTCATCAAGATTTACTGAGCCCAGAAATAGTTCAGTAACCCACCTTATCTCAGTGCTAGGATCTTGCAAAGCTAAATTTGCCTGAAGTACAGACAGAAGACATTCCTTCCTGTCCCTCCTCCCTGTCTATAATCCCCATAAATCTCAGAATGTGCAAATTTACAGCCCAGCAAGTTAGTGCATTTTAGTAGAAACCATGCTAATGAAAGATGTCAAATACCTTTGTGAAGATGTCCATAAAACTGCCGGAATGTTGCCCATCAATTTTCCCTCACAGCAGTGCAAACTGAGTGCTCGGTTGCCCTCCCAGTCCCACCAGCACAGGCTCGGTGCTGTCAGTAGTGCTGTGGCAGTGCGTGCACAGCAGGAGAAGCTGCCTTTAAACGTGACAAGCACAACTCTTCTTACATTGATTTTGAAGGGGCTTTTTGCCAGCTGATGTCAATTAAATTAATCCTTTTTGCATCAGTGAGAGTAAATTGGGATCCAATCAAATACTTTCTCTTTAGTGCTTTACCAAAGAAAAGAGGAATTGAGAACAATTCAGCTCACCTCATTCAGAAATGTCAGAGGGGATAACTAGCTGCCCATACTTAGGGAACAAACATAAAATGACAAATATACACCTCCTTTTGAAATACCCTCTCAGCCTCAGGTTTGATTTGTATATAATTACGATCACCTCCTTCTTTTTGTCTAAAGAGGTAAAGGAGAGATTATACTAAAGTAGAATTGTACCTTTAGAACGATAACTTGACAGCAGCACACTTTTGATATCAATGTAGCTGGTGCTGACACTGCCCTGTAAGCAAGGCAAGTTATCCTTGCCCTGCAGGCAAGGATAACTGAAACACTGGTGGAATTTGATTGTTTTTCAGCAAACGGAAAAGGACTTACATGACAGGGAGCATGGGGCACTGAAGAGGTATTGTTCCACATGTATTGGTTTAAAGTTGGCCTGGTTTCTCGATTATTATCTTTGCACAGGTCTTGCTAATGCAGTGTTTAGTGGCCGAAGCAGTGCGATATTTTACAGAAGCAATGGAAAAATCAGCAGAGACCTCACCAATATCGTATTTGGCTTTCGAACTAGGGACACTGATGTGATACTGCTGTATGCAGAGAAGGAGCCAGAGTTTGTTAACATCAGTATTCACAACTCCAAAATACTCTTTCAATTGCAAAGCGGCAACAGCTTTTATAAGCTGACCCTTGCTAGTTCACTGCCCGTGAGTGATGGGAAATGGCATCAAGTGGTGGTCTCCATGGTAGAGCCCCTGTCTGAGTTTTCCAGATGGCACATTGATATAGATAACAAGAAAGACACTGCAACTAGCACAATTGCAGCAGGAAGCCTCAACTTTTTAAGAGAAGAGACAGACATCTATGTGGCTGACAAGGCTTTTGACAGTCTGGATGGCCTGCGAGGATGTATGAGCACCATAGAAATCAGTGGCATTTATCTCTCATACTTCGAAAATGCTGACATCCCTACTAAAAAACCTCAAGAGGAGCAATTTCTCAAAATATCTGCAAACCCTGCTCTTACTGGCTGTTTGCACATAGAGGCCTGCAGCTCAGATCCCTGTATGCATGAGGGGATATGTGAAGACTTCTATACTTCTTACCACTGCATATGTCCCAAAGGATGGACTGGCACCCACTGCGAAGTCAACGTCGATGAATGCTCTTCAAACCCCTGCATTCATGGAAACTGCACTGACGGGATCACCTCTTATGAGTGCAGTTGTGAACCTGGTTACACAGGGGTAAATTGTGAAGAGGACATAGATGACTGCCGTGGCCACCTGTGTGCAAATGGAGCCACTTGTGTTGATGGGATTAATGGCTATTCTTGCCTGTGTGCTGGTAACTTCACCGGAAGATTCTGCAGGTACTATAAACAAGGCAGATTCATATAAATTTGTCAGGTCTCTCCCAAAAGGTTATTACATCACTGATGTCTCCATTTTAAACACAGATCTTATGCATTCATCTATATATTAATCATGGCTGCAGAATTAACATGTAAAGAGTCTGCAGTACAGAAAGCTGTACAGATCAATTAGATGTGGACCAAGGCAGTGGAGAACTGGCAGCTCAGGCAGAAACTGATGAGACAAGGAGACAGGGAACAAGGCACAGCTCTGTTGCTGAGCTCTGCTGCCAGCCTGGGTCCTAAGAGTTCTCTGAGGATAGGATTACAAGTCCACCAGAGCTTGAGGATAGATGTGTTACATCTATTTCAGAAAAAAAAGATTTAAGGGGTTTTGAATCTCTAAAATTATACTCTATTAGAGTGATAGAACTGTAAGTAGAGAAATTCAGAATTGGTGGGTAAGATAAAATAACAATAGAAGGGCTTCTGAAGAAGTTTTTCTCCCCACCCACAGCATCTTTGCTAAGTGGGTCTTTTTCTCCAAGCTTGCTCTCTCAGCCCAGCAATCCTGGTGGCTGCAGACACCACATTCTTTCCAGACCTCTGAGATTCCTCACATGCCTGTTTCCTATTCTTCTCAGACACTCCTCTGTAAAGGCTGCAGGCTCTTCCCTGGCTTCTCTCTCCTTTAATTGCCCTTCTCCGCACACCATAAACTTCTCCCTTCTGAGCACATCCCATTGCTCTCATAGAGGGCAAAATCCTTCTCCTTCCTCCAGAGGACTCCAACAAACCCACTGCTACACCCTGAAGGATGCAAACAGACAATCATTTTCATGCTGCCCAACCACAGTCTTTTAAGCTATAATTACACAATTGTCAATTTTTATTGACTTTTTTTTGAGCCGTGAGTACATCCTGAGATTTGAAGATGCCTTATATCGGCCCAATATGGTCTATCTTGTATGCTAAGTCTCTCTTTTGAGCTCTTCTACTAAACTGTCCAGGTATGACATAAAGCCACCATAGTGTCAGTATTGTTAAGTAGTGTTGTCCCTTTTTTTTTTTTTCACTAAGAAATTAATAATTAACTCACTAGTAAGGCCTTTCCCATTGGTACTGAACAGTATTTGCCAGGAGGAGCACTGCTCCCTCTATTAGGAGACTAAGAGTACTAGATTCTGCATTCAAATAACAAATTTTCAAGGCAGATGTAAATATTTTTCACTAAAGCAGTGCACCAGAGTCAAATGAAAGAACTGAAAGAGCACGAGACATCCAGAAACAAGGAAAGTGTAAATAACTGCCATTGCCTTCTTATTTACCTAGGTACAGAAGATTACCATACACCGTCTGTGGGAATGAAGAGAGAAACCTCACATGTTTCAACTACGGCAACTGCACCGATCTTGGCGGCGAGCTGACATGTGTGTGCCTGCCAGGATTTGCTGGAGAACGGTGAGATGTTTCGCCCAGCAGATCTTTGCGGAGTAATTCTTCCAAAAGCTGTTCCAGGAGGGTCCAGGGGGTAACAGCCACAGGGGTTTGCCCTCCTGCAGAAATACAGACAAAGTGGTTGCTTAAGTTCAGAAGTTCCTTGCTTAAGTGCCTTTGAGGGTCTGAGAGTAGAGCAGTTTTACTTAGACAAAAAATAATAAATTAATGCAGGAAGATTTAATCCAATATAGCACCATTAAATCCAGTGCAAGATATTACTTCTTAGCATTGAACACTTGTTTCCACGTGCCTGTTTTTAGGTTTCTGTTCCGGTTTTGTATATGACAAGCTAGAATGTTATCTTTCCATAGGTGGAGACACATAAACACAATCTTTCCATAGGTGGAGACACATAAACACACATATCCTGCTCCTATATAAAAATCAGCTACAACACACTGGCACATAAATATGCAAAGCTGTTTTGTTGTCCCTTGTATGTGTTGTGAATATACTTCTTTCACAGGGGTGGTATGAGATGAAATACCTTGTGGTATTGCAGCTTGTTACTTTCTTACTGAATGCTGAAGTATGAAAACAGAATTATTATTTTAAAGAGAAGTTAAAAAATACTTTTTACATATTATAGTTTAGTCTGAAACAGAGGGGTCTTCCTCACAGTGAAATTCGTATCTTGTAGCATATTGTCACAAATCACAATTACCATTTGATAATGTTCTAGAAACAGCTCTGGAGCAGGGAAGCCTGACAGCGTGAGGGCATTAAGTGCTGTAGAAACATAGGAAGACATGATATAGTCTAAACAGGTAAGGTCACCTTTTTGGATAGTAAGAAAGGAAATATTGTATATGCTCTCTGTGTGAAATTAGCATTACATCACAGTATAATATCCAAAAGTTCAACAAGACCAAGTCATGCTGTCTCTGAAAACACAAAGAAGATCTCAGCTTCTCTCAAAAACTTATTAACCCAGTGATTTTGTGGGAACAGTACAGTAAGTTATAAAAGATAGATGAAATTAAAATTTCCACCCACTCAATGCACAGTGTAGTTGGCAGACATGTCTGTATTGTACTGTTTAACTCAGCCAGAAGGCCCACCTCACAGTATTCAAAAAAATATACATATAAGTAAAAGCATATTCTTAGACAGTTCTTTGGTGTGTGTATTTCTTGGAACTTCAAGGTAGAAGGAAAGTACTTTTTCCTTCTTCCTTCCCTTGCCAGGCAACTTGCTAACTACAGCTTTGGGAATAAGCCTTCCTTACATCCATCCCACCGGCTGGCAATAATCTCTATTTTATGGTTCCCATGATTCTCATACTGAGCAGCAGCCTTGTACCAAGCGTGCTGCGCTTTAACTGACTATCGCAGCAAGACATCTTCTCCAGTGTCTAAAATTGACTATTTGTCCTCTTTTCCTCCAGGCTGCCAAACCCTAAACCAGTAGTATTTTCCTGCTTGCAGATCTTAGTGTATCAAATAAGAAAATTTCACCCCTTCTTTTTTTCAGAACAAATTCAAATGTATCAGTTAATAAGAAAACTAAACCTAAAACCCTTTCTATATTCATGTATTATTATAATGTATTGATAAAGCAGGCATTTTCCTTTAAGACAATATTTCATCCCTCATTGATGAACAGTATAGAGTATCTTTCTATGTCAACCAATTGACTTGGGATCACAAAGGAACCCAAATGAAGTTAATAATAGGTCAAAAGGGAAACGTGAAAAGATTACTCTTCATAAAAGGAGCCATTGCTGTCTCTTGAAAACAGATTTTTCATTCAATTCAGGCTGTGATTTTCAAAATTATTTAAGGGAGTTAAGTTTTTAAGTGTTTCTGAAACTCAGTTGGATTCAGGTGCCTAATTCCTTGGAAGATTTGGGAGGGTTGTATGTTTATTTTTTTATTTGCATAGGTAAGTTCATAGCTATACAATTTTTATGCACTGGATACATACTGTAATTTGGATTTTTCAAGTATATGCATGAAATTTACCATTGAAGGAAACTGTTGAAACATTTTTAGAGATTGATAAAGAAAATTAGATAAAAGTGTTTAATATAAAGAACGGCTCTAACATAACACTAAAAATTTATTCCATGGTTATGAATGTGATTGAAGTAAGAAATTCCTTATAATTCAGAGGGAGTTTCTCACATTTTTCTTCAATAAACCTACTTTTTTATCTGGATTAATCATTAGTGTTATTTGGAAAAAAGGAGGACAGAATTAAAAGGGAACACTGTCAGAGCAGAAAATCACCATATCACTATTAGTTTTCAGATAATCACACACATTCCCTATTAAAGTTCAATTGGTTACCTTGAGAAATTATGAGAACTCAAATTTCCTTTGTCATCAGAATTAAGTCAAAACCATTTAACTAAACATATTGAGCTTGTAAAGCCATTCTTACCATTCTCAAGGCCCATCTCAGAGAGACCGGATAGGAGAGTCTGTTGGGATCTATTGAAATTTCAAATTGAGGAGAAAAAAAAAAAAAAAGCAGGTGAATATTCCCAGGAGCACTCAGCTGGGAAAAACATACATTTGTTTGACTGACTTACATCTAGACTGCTGAGAAGGAAAATGTGCCCTCAGCTCCCTGGAACAATGACAAAGGATAAGCAAGATGTTGGTAGGACTTGCACCAGATCTAGCTCTAAAAATCATACACAAAGTTTCATTTCGCATTGCTAAGCACCATTAACCATGAAATGCTTTACAGAGATGAAATTTCCAGCTTAACTGTCTATGTTTGAAAATAATACAGGAAGTTCAGGATTTGAGTGTGACTAATCAGGTAGTTAATAAAATCATAAACATGTGGAAATATATCAGAGATTTCAAATAGAGCACCCTCCTCTCCCTTCCCCCAAAAGCTTCTGAATTAAAAACATGCCTGTTTGATGCCTTTGATTTGTAATTTCAGATGCTCACTATTTGTAGTCTTTCCTCTAGGTGTGAAAAGGACATTGATGAGTGCAGCTCTGACCCATGTCTGAATGGGGGCCTCTGCCAGAACCTACTCAACAAGTTCCACTGCCTCTGTGACCTAAACTATGCTGGAAACCGCTGTGAGATAGATGTAAGCGACCTCTCCTTTTTTGTCTCTTTACTGTTGTGGCAGAATCTGTTTCAGCTTCTCTCCTACCTTATTCTACGAATGGATGATGAACCAGCAGTCGAGTGGGGTGAACAGGAAGATTATTAATCAGACTTTAAGCTTTTGTATTTTAATGCAGCAGAAGATGCCTTGACCAAACAGCTTAGCAAAGCAATTATAAACATCAGAGATTTAAAACCTGTTTTATATTTCTTTAAATGATTTTCTGTGAATGACCTTGGATCTGATTTATTTCTTTAACTTAATTTTAGAACAAATGCCAGCAAATCTTAAAAAGGGTTTCATCCCACCTCCACCTGAGTGTTTCACCACACACACAGCCAGTGGGCAACAGTGGGACACATCAACAGGCAATACATATTAACAAGAACTGTAAGATTTACTGATGGTGCTGTTCAAACCCTACTGCAATGAGTGGCAAAGAACCACTGCCTTCAATAGGCTAATTGCACCACTACATATCACAGATGGTCACTATCTTTGCATCACATACCATGTTCATTGCTGTTTCTTTGGCAGTTAGGTTTCATATCTGTGAAATCAGGTAGGATGTTTTTGGATAATTAGGCAATGGTTTGGATTAGCAACTGACACACTATATTTACTTGTAATAATTGCACTACAGAAGGATATTTTCTTTGCTGTCTTTATCATACCAGAAAAGTGATTGGGGTAATTTTCTTGTTAATCTCTTATTAAAAAACAAACAAACAAACAAACAAACATCATTCAGCTGAAAGATCCTTCCCTCTTTGTAAGTAATCAATAAACACATGATGGGAAAGCATGTTTCAGCACTGGAGATGAAATTAATGTAGCAGTGTGAGAAACAAAACTGTCTATATCAGATGTAGGGCTTAGTTACCTTACTTATTGGGAATTACATGTAATATTGGGATTGTAATACATGTAATATTACCTTACTTATTGGGAATTACATGTGAATAGTATAACACAGGCAAAGACAACAAATCAAAGCCAAATTGCATTTTGGATTTTTTTAGAAAACGTTAAAATTAAGACAATCAATAAAGTTTGGGGTTTTTTTTCTCACCGAGTTTAGTTCAGCTTCCACATAAGTAAATTGAACTGTTATGAATTTTATAGAATATACACTACAGGATACACTACAATAAGCAAAAATTTCATCCAGGTATTAATGCTGAAGAAAGCTAGAAAGCACTGCAGGCAATAACACTATGTCGACATACTGTAGTTATGCGCATAACATAAAAAACAAAAAATAGAGATTCCAAAACTCAAAGAATAGAGATTCTCTGTATAGAGATTCCAAAACTCTTTCTATTCAATACTAGAAACTTGATATGAGTGTACATACAATATTAAATACAGGTTTTATATGGATTTACAGCAGTATGCAAGTTATTAATCTAGAATATATTAGCAGAGCATCAGTTCACTCTTTCTTTTACTGAATACATACCTGTAACTGAATTCTTTCCTTCCTCTAATGCCTTCTCATCACGAAACATCCCCTGACTTCAAGAAACACTGTTTCTTTCCTCTTTGTACTTCTGTGTTCTCAACTACATTGTGCACGTGTATATAACTTTCCTACCTTAATACACAAAATAAACCTTCTGCCTTCGTCTCTTTATGTCTGCTCCTCATTTCCTGCTAATGACTCTATTCATCTGCTTTGTGTGTGCCATGTTTTCTCAACATTTGCACTTTACAGGTACACCACATAAAAGCTAAGGTCGGTCTCCCCTATGCAACCTCGGCAGTGCTGACAGTGCAGGGCCGGGCAGGTGCTGCCCAACGAAGCAGTTCAGCTGCTTGAACCACCGCAGCTGCAGTGCTGGGTTACCCATCAGGGGTGACCACCTCCGCTGTGTAGCTCTTGGTACCTTACAGAGCACAACTACATAAACAAACCCCCAGATCAGCAACTCAAAGAGGAAGAGATTTTATCCACATGGCTTCAAGTGACTCTTATTATTTGGTTCCTCCTTACTTACTCTCAATAGTTAGAAAACCGTAGAGCATTATGATGTCTCTGTTGGCATTTTGATGGGTCACCCCTTTCCATTGGCTATCATAGCCCATAGGTTGGACCTGTCCCACACACAGGTGAAAATCACTTTCTTAAATATATATTCTTTTTAAAGGAAATGCAGGTGTGGGACATTTAAAGGGAAACCCCTACAGAACCAAACACGAAAAAACAGCTGGATGAACAATGACACTAAGCACTATTTATTTTTTTAAAATCTACCCAATTGCTAAGATTTTTTAGAATTCAAGGGGTTGAAAATGCCATTATTAATGTTTAAGATTAAGGTATACCAGCAAGACCTTCATGCATCTCCAGTGTTGCAATTTTATTGATCTTTTTATGTTGGTATGCAAATATTTATTTATTTTTATTTTATTTAGAACACAAACTCCCAGGCAAGTGACTGTCATTTGGAAATATGGGTAAAGAGAAGTAACAGTGCTAGGGGTTGAGAAAGAATTCAGCTTTCTGAAAAGAGGAGAAAGACAGCACTGGTGGAGATACTGGAAGGGAGAGCAAAGGGACTTGCATCAGCTCTGGGATATATGAAAATGTATTCTTTAATATGTTTGGCATAAATATGAGAGGTGTTTCACTGAGGAAGTATACACAGGGAATGACAGATTTGCTTTTTTGACCACAGTTCCTACTTAAAAATCAGGCTCTGACTGGCCCTCCTCTGCAGGTGTTCTAATACAATTTGGACTCTGATAGAAGTATTCTATCACAATCTTAACCACAAAGAGCCCACGTGTTTGTGAATTTGAATATGTCCTTGATGATACATGCTTATTTGGATTCTCTTACTCCCAGAACATTTAATTTTTAAGAAACTAGATCCAATACTCAATTTACTCAGTGCATGTGACTACAGTATGTTGGTGAAACTAAAAATAGGAAAAAATCTGCTTCAAACTGGCAGTGATGAAATCAGGTTTCATTCTTTCGTTGCAAATATTTCCCTGTCCTGACAGCCAAAGGTTCAGTCAAGAGGGCACTTTATTTATATCTATTAATTTTTAGCACTTGAACTTACATTTTTATATCTTGAGTTAGTGATTCTCCCTAAAAATAAGGAAACTTTTCTTTGCAAAAAAAAAAATTTACTCAAAATTTCTACTTCAGGAACGACAAAGCCTGGTTCTCAGAACTATAGCCTAAAAAAACCAACAAAAACACTCCAGCAGGTCTTCTTTCCACGTTACTTAGATTACTATTACCTGAAATAGATCTCCAGAGAGTGAAAAAAAAAGCGGTTTAGTTGTTCATTTTATTTTGTGTTCCAAGAGTGCCCTGAGACCTCATCAGACTCGAGAGCACATCCTGCTGGAGCTGTGCTCTGCTTGTGCTGGCAAAAAGCAGACATGTCACTGCACCAACTGGCGAACAGCTCAGTCTGCACTTTGAAATTGTTTCTTGAATGTTACTACCAGCTGCACCTTTGGGACAGCACTTCCTCCCAAAGCACACCCTCTCCTATTGTACACGTGAATATACATGAAACTTGGAAGTGGTGGCGGATTTCATGTCCCAGAATTAAAGTTCTGCTTAAGGTAGCTACTGCTCTGTGCCCAGATGTGCACCATTGTTGCTCTCATATCCTCTTTCAGCTGGTACCATTCTATCCTCCTGGGCACAAGGACAAGCATCATGCACTGAAGGTTACAATTCATTTAATGTCATTAAAAATACACTGATAAGCATGTAAGATATGTTCAATATTGAATCTAAATTCAATAAAACTCTCTCAGGCTTCCATATCACAGACACAGGATTTTGATTGAAACTGCTCTACAGCAATTAGCTAATGTATTCATTAACTGCAAGGGTTAGTAATATGAATGTGGCAAATGATACTTAATTACAATAATTAATGCCTGGTGATTCATGAATAATGCATTCCATATCTATTTACATATTCATAGTTATGAGGCTATTAATGGATAATTATAATTTGACTAAAAGATGTGGACATCAGGAATATAACAACTACACCATTTTCCCACAGTCTCACTGTGGCTTTACCTGTTTGTCTTGCTCTTGAATACCTCTATCCTGCCATTATACACAGAAATATAAACAATATTTTATTTTCAAGACCTACAGAACAATGTAATGGCAAATACAGCCATGCAGGTTCATTTACACACTGCACCAGTTCTGAGCCAGTACTCTCATCAGTTTATGTTTGGAGATTGCAAAAAAATTTAAAAGAGTTTTATGATACTTTTCTAAAAGAAAAAACCCAATGTTTCCCCTCCTTTTTCGAACAGAAAACTTCTCAAATATTAGGAGATGAAATGCAAGAGAAGCATTAGCATTCTGCTTCTTCAAATGCAAAAAACAGAAACAAAAAATTCCAAAGAAGATATTTACACACTTGTAAAGGAAAGTATTTGGTGAAGTAACTTTGTTCTCATCGTCATCAGTATAGATTCATTCTTGTCCTGGAGCTACGCTCTTTCCTACTGCAGATAGCTAAGATGCTTCCACACTTCAAAGCTTGTTCATTTGTGAAACTAGGGTAGCAATATTGTCAACACCTTCAACCTGAACAAATGATTTGCCTGAGATGGCTGGTGGCTGGTATTTAAGCTCCAACACACAGATTTCAGCCTCCATGAAAGCAAATAAGTTGCTAGCCCTCCTAAGATTGGAGAAGACTTTGAGAGCCATAGGAGAGAGAAAAAGAAGTCTTTAAAATATTTTTCATATTAAAATATAATTATTCTAAGGCAATACAATAATTTTTCTTCTTAGCCTGAGCTTGAATGCTCAATGTTGACAATGCTAATATTCAACTGCCAGCCTCAGGAGTGTGGTAAAATGAAGAAGTAAAGCTGGGTAAATCAGCTGAAACTGAAAAATGCTACCACCCTGATTTTCAGACAAGTCACTTACCTGCTGCTCCTCCACAGCATCAGCTGAGGAGATGTGGGTGCCCCAGGTCATGAAAAAGCTTATCCCAGCTGTTGATAATCTGCAGAGTGTGAACAGGTCTTGCCATATGCAGAGGTCAGTTCCAGGTTCCACTTGTAGGGTGTGGCTGAACAACCTGTGACTCCAGGCAGCAAGATTGGGTCAAGCCATTGGGGAGCATCAGACTTATGTCTTAATAAGTGACCATGCTTTTTAATACTGTGACTTTTGTCTTCTCAGCACTCTTGTAGCCTGTTGAGAAAGAATAATATGTACAGTTAAATATTTTTAAAATGAAACCATATTTCTGAAATTCCCTGTCCTGCATAGCTAGCTCCACTGCATTTGAGGTCTTTGCCTTGCAATAATACAGGTACAATAAAACAAAGATATTTAACCCATTCATTTACATGCTCTAAGATCACACTGAAACCAGCAATACCTCAGGACCAAAGGAGCGAGGACTGAACCCTGGTTCAAAACTGATGCCCTCAGCCTCCAGCAACCTTGGTCAGCATAGACAGCCCATGACACACTCCTGCTGGCTTTCTTTCCCAAGCAGGGAGCAAGCTGTGGGTTAGGAGAACTATCAATAAGGAGAAGCCAACTCTCACCTATCAGCTTTCCTGATGTTCCTAAGATCTAGACAGGGAGCAGAAGGAAATAAGCAGTCTGGTCTATATAACCTACATCCAGTAAGGCTGCAGCTGGGAGCACAGAGGGTGTTCTCCAGTACTTCTGATTCACTCTCTCTAGTACCTTACTTTCAGAAAACCCTCATCATGTCAACAATTTGGAGAAAAGGACCGTACACAGCCCAGGTAAACTTATGACAGTCTGATGAAAGGTTATTGAAATAATATTATTTCATCAACTGAAGTAAGTTTTTACAATTTTTATCAGCCTAGCAAGGTCAGCATAACAGAGTGGGGAAAAAGCTGGAATTTGTTTTCACGTTATTCACATGGTTGCAGTTCGCCCATCATGGCAGAATCATTACCATTGATGGTAGGAGCCAGAGAAAGACCAGCTTCATTCCTGTGCCAGGTCAAATGTGGGGTAAGAACAAACATCTTTAGATTTGTAAAATGAGCAGCTTTACTCTGAAAGTCATTGGAAATGTCACAATGCCATTTTTACAGTTGTTTTTCAGAGCAGAACAGCCCCTTAATGTGCTTTGTTATTTTCAATAAGTCTGTATTCAAAACACAGAATTTAAGTAAAACTTCTAAAAGGATATTGCAATAAACATATTTAATGTGTCATAACATATGGTACAAAACCATTAGGATACAAAGACAATAAGGTTATCTGATGTGTCTTAGCTGGGAAAGAGAAGGAAGCTCCTCACAAGGCCAGCATTACTGCATGCATCAGTGAAAGGCAGTTGAATATTTAATGTGCATGATAAATATAAGCAGAAAAGGGAGTCCAGGTGACATATGACAGCGTAACACTCTGCAGTATAGGAATCAGCTCAAGTACAATATTCACATAACACATTTAGTATGAGACTAACACATTTTGTCTGTGCACCATCCTTTATGTTGCAATAGCATTGTTTTCCTTCCACCTTCTGATATTTTCCCTGTAGACTCACATTCACTTCGCATGGGCATTGACTTCAGTCATTGCTCGCTTTATAACACATTCATGCACTCCATGCCTCCATTGTTGAGATACTAAATTTTACATCCTTTTTCTTGTCTGGTTCATGAGACTTTATGGTCTTTTCTCATTTATCTATTTTTTCTATCTTCAAATAATGCAGCAGATTTAGCACTGAGGAAAGATATTCTGAAAGTTGCTTTAGAACAATTAATTCATAAATATAAAAATAATATGCTACTTTTACTTTTTTTTTTTTTTTTTTTAAAGAGCAGGAACAAATACTCTGACTGGATATTTATCTAGAAAAGTAGCAAAACAGCAGTGATACCCCAACAGCAGGCGTTAGTCGCCTAGCAGCTTCTATTTTTACACAATAAGATGCTTTTTATTTTCTGGACAGCTTGGCCAAATGCTGGCTGAAATGAGACCATAAATGTGTTTTAATTCCATAAATCCCAAATAGCTTAATTGACCAAAAATTTCTAAAGAACATAAAATTCCAACCTGAAAAATATAGTCTGAGCTTTCACTTGAGTACTTATGCAATGAAAAATGTACTGGGCAGAAGTTAAAGAGTTTATGATGGAAAAGATAAGTTACTCTCACTGAGTCTATGGTGGCAGCAATGTTTCCAGATAAAACAAGGCCAACACATTAATCTACATACTTTGATGAACTCTGCTTGTAAAGTACATTCTTGTGCAGAGTATTTTTCAGTTCTTGTTATGAAATTCCATTCCTAATAATGTCAGGGAAAAATGCACACTTTACTAGGTTTATAGAATATTTTTCCACTAAAAAGCAATAAAAAGAATTCCTGCTCCTGAGGGTCTGAAAAATATTTCGGTCAGGAACACTTAACTGTTTTGATATAGAGATCCACTTAAATGAGAGGCAGAGTTTGTTACACAAATATCTGAGCTTAGTACCAAACTAACTGTGCAGTAAATACAACAGTCCTTAAATTTATCCAAGCAATATTTGGTAGGACAGACTATTAACTTTTAAAGAAGAATAAAAGCACTAGAATAAAAAATGTGATACTGCTGTAATTCAGTGGTAAGGATAGGAGAATCAGCAGCTTTACACACCTTTACAATTATTTAACATGAGCAGATTTTGCATCACTGCACACAACCTGGGTTGTTGATGGACCCTGGGAAATGCTAGAGTAGAGATTTTGGAGAGATATAAATAGTTTGAGATCTAATTTATGCATTAGTGAAATAAATGGAAATATTTCCATTTCTGTGTAGTGCAGTACTGGTAATACTCACATGCTGCACTTTTCTTATCTCCCAAGGACAGGACCCTCTGTTCCCTTGTCTCCAAGTAGTAATCGTTTGTGGGTGAAATTAAAGGTGAAGTTGTTTTCCTGATGACTTTTTCTCCCTCAATGACAGGGGAGAAATGCTAACATTACACTTCTGCCAAAATGATATATAGCTTGCTTGATTTCATGGTTACCTTACCAATCTTGAAATAAGTATGAGATTGACTGACCAGCCAGCATGGGAAAGAGCATCTGTCCTGGTGCTCAGACAAAAATAAGAGGTCACTTGATATGGAAATAGGAGTTTAGACTAAATTCCGACTATAAACCCACAATAGGTACATAATTTATTACCAATGTAAGTGCAATATTCTGGCAGTTTAAACAACAGAGAATGCCATACTTAACTCAAAAAAAGAAATCTTGCACAGTTAAAATGCCTGATTGCAACAGCTCCATAAAAGACTACCCATAGGACTCAAGACTCCTTGCTCAGGGCTTCATGCCCCAGTGTACTAGCAACTGTACAAACATTAAGCAACTGACAGACTGCCAAAGATAGAGACTGGGGGGTAAATGCTAAGGCAGGCCTTGCTAGTCCTAATTCTCAACAGGAGGGTTAGAGCCGAGGCAGGGCTGCACTGCCCCGATATGACTACTAGGGACTGATCACAGGTATTTGTGCAGGCAGTGTTTAGGCAGTAGGAAAAGATTAAATTCAATTACCATTTCCACCATGGGTTGCCTGACTGATGATAAGCTAATTGTGTCTCTATTTCATGCTTCCATTTCCCACTCTGACAAAAGGATATTAGTCTGCTTTAAAGGGAATCTCCAAACTGAAATCTACTGTTTAAGAAATAAGGCATGAAGGATGGAGCTGAGAAGGAAGAACGGCTTAGGCTGCCTGTTCAACAGAGGACAACTCTGGTATTTGAGAAAGGCAGAATCAAAAGGAGGGTTGTATCAGACATAAATTACACCTGCAGATAAAGGTGGATTTTGTCTTGACTCCTCCACACACTGTAGAAAAAGCTACTTCCAGCCTGTACTGAGCATCCCAGATCTAAATTGCTCATCTGGTGAGAAACAGGGTTGAGTTGCACTCATAGTCAATATGCCTTGCCTTGGAGGACCAGAGATAAATTCAGTGAGCTGAGCCAGCAGATTGTTTTCCTATCTCTAAGAAGTATGATCTTCAAGAAAATCTTCTGAAAGTGTATGAAATCTTCTTAAAAGACAGACATTGACAAGGCTGCCATTACTTCCTAGCATGTTAGAATAAATCTCTCTAATCGGAAGTACAATGTATTTTCTGTTAGTTATCTTTAGGTGGCAGTAAATTAAAAGCATGGAGTAGAAAGTTAAGAGAAATCTCTAACTCATTTTTAGAGACTTTTTTCTCATGTCCTTTGCTGGCTATAACATAGAAAGAGACTTCATAAACTACTTGCATATTCAGCAGATATCCATAAAACAATTTTTAGAGTTGACTTCATCCAGATCACATTCAGATACAAACCTTTTGAATGACAGCAATATTAATACAGTGACTAGATATTATGTTAGGCATGCAGTACTTGATCCAAGAATTCCTGAGGGCATATGTTCCTATCAACAAGATGAAAGTACATTAAAAAAAAACTCACAAGAAAAAATGACTCCACCAAAAAATCAAAGGTCTAAATCAAGATTAAAACAGGGTTTCAAGGAGTAATTATTGACGGGAATTTATAGATTTTTTTTTCCATTTACACTGTTCCTGTATGTATCTCTTCCAAAGTATTTCCTGAAGCTAAAATGTAATGATGTTTGTTGTTTTTAATCAACTTTCTACTAGAAAAAAAGCCAGTAGGATAAAAACATACTCAAAATTTTTATCAAGGAATATAATTAGCTAAGTAATGCAACAGTGTCATGTAGCGTGTTAAGGCAAGTATTTTGTAGCCAATAAAGGTCTATCTTATACCATTAATATTTACAGTTGGAAGCATGAGATGGCTGCAATTGAAGTGCTGCACCCAACAAAGGCTAGCTGTTGACTTGATACCTTGTTGTCTGACAGTGTGAAACAGCCAAATAGCTACTTACTTCATCACCACTTGACAGCATAATGTTAATGCTAGGTAGTGACACATGGCTGTTTTGCACCAAAGAGGGAGAAGAATTTCCTGGAACAGTTTTGAGATTGTAGGCTTAGTTTGTTAGCAGAGAAGTAGGGAAGTGTCTGGCAATTATGAAATAAAGCAGGAGTCATAACTCTGTCTCTGCTATATGGTACACCACTGACCCACCTATTACGCACTGGACAGAGCAGCTTCTTATTCCCACAGAAAGTGGGAAGAAGTAAGACTGACAGTTTCAGCACAGGTTGCACCAATTCTTACCGAGAACCAGGACCCAGGGGAGACAGACGACTCTGCTTCCCATTGGCACAGACAGGAATCAGAGCCCACTGAACGTGGCTGCATCTGCACATGATGCTAGTCAGTGCTGTTCTCAAAGATCTGATTACAGAAATAAAAGAACACCTACCACTAGCATCACTAATTAAGGAAGAGATCTTTAACCCCAACTGTTGTGTGCTGGAAAGAGGAGTTTTGAGCAACCAGTTCTGTGCCCACAATTCGGATTCTGCAACTCCATTAAAATTAATAGAAATTGATAATGCAAAACACAGGTGAATTATGCCTGGTGAAAACAATGTACATGGAAACATATTAGTGGGGAGAAACAAGATGCAGGTATTCATTTAGTTGGGCTTTGTGCTTCCAGATTGCAAATATCTCAGCAAAATTTCTCTTCTTCCCCCCCTCCCCTCCCCCCCCCCCAGAAAAAAATGGAATCTAGAATGAGAGAAAAGTATGTGCAAAATTCAGAAAATCAGAAGTTTGCATTAGAAATGGTTTGGTTTCACCCTTGACATAGCTATTGATAGCCTACGTTATCATTCCCTGCCCTGTTCTCTTATCCAAATGCTGTCATTCCCATCAGCCCCATCTTGAATGTTATGACATCATCCTTCACATGCTGGTCTGCTCAACACCCGTGCAATCAATGAAGAAAGCATTTTTAAAATCCATTCTTCTTTCTCATAATTTTAACTATTCCACTCTGTCTACTGAATCTCTCTTCACCTTTTTTCCTTGGGAACTGTCCTGCCCTCATCGTCAGTGCTGTAGCATCTCTTCCTATTCTTCTCTTTTGGGTTTAACCTACTGACCCCCTTACCCCCACTTCATTGTGCCATGACAACAGGAGCAGACTTCCTCAAAAGGCCACTACTATGCGTTCTTCCAAAAGCCTCTTCAAGAGTCATTTCTACTGTGACAACTACAGGGATGCAATAAACTCAACCTGGCTATATGCAGGGCAATGACAGAAAGTTACTGTTTTCATCAATAGCCTTTTGACTTTAAATATCATTCATTCCTTCCCGCAAGATGCTTGTCTGATAAGGCTTTTATCCACCACCAAGATTCATTGATAGAGAATCTGCTGTCTCAAAGCTGTAATACAGTTATCCCTTATGGAGAAACACCACCTGATAACACTGCTGTTATCCACATACAAAAATAATTCTGTATGATAACCCAAAGCATTTCCTAAACTGGAAAGGGATGTTACCCACCAGAGACTGACACCTTTACTAAAATATTTGTCTAGTCTGCAATTTAGCAGTTATGGGATGAACTCCTCCTCGGCATGATTTGCCTGGATTTGCACCAGCTATAGATTTTCCCTCTTATCCTTTCAGATTGCAGCAGATGGTGAAGTTCCTACACCAGAGGCTGTCGATAGAATTTTAAAAGGCATTTCACAACAACACATTGAAGCTGCACATTTAATCTGTGCAGCATCACCAAGATAATCTTAAAAAGAACTGGAGCACACTTACAAAATTAGCACTGGCAGTTGCTGCTGAAACACTACCAAGGAGTCTTCTCAAAGCCTGCAGCTTAATGAGAGCTTACCTCCCAAACTGCCAGCCAAATCACTTCTCTGTGTACAACCAACACTCTGTTGTCTAAGAGAAAAGGCATTTAAGACTCCGTCCTGTGAGAATCTGATCCAGCAAAATATCTGATGGAGATTTTAAGGGGCTACTTATGTATTTCTGTCTTTTTTGGGTCGATGGCTGAGCTCACGTAAAGTACAGAGGCCAGAACCAGAAATATTATTTCTTGTGCCTAAGACAGACCATCCCAGACCTACTAAATACCACTGTTTTCATGGCTGGACCACTTCCATTAAACAGTTAATGTAAGTCAAACATGAATACTCAGGTAGTTACAGAAATCACAGTTGTTATATTGAGCCTGTTTAAAGATTAATTCCCAAAAGTGAGCTTCCAAGTTTGAGAAGCTACTCAGCCAAAAGGCTAATATTGTAAATAGAAGGCCACCAGAGCCGAACATTACTGCGAGTACTAGCATTGAGGAGGGGGCAAGTTGTATTGATTTAAACACAGCACTGTTTCCAAGTGATCCAGGAATGGTCCTGCAGCCTAATGTGGGGAGAAGGACGTCTGTGTATACTGACCTGACTGGAAGATCAAGACTAATGTGAATAACACCCTCATTTAACCAAAGTCTACTTTAGAATTTTGTTGCAACACTTCAGAGACCTCCATCTCCAATCTCTGATTTCTTGCTCCACTATAATTAGAATAAATTTCCTCGTTCACTTCTGTAGTGTCACAACAGTGTGACTTCACGTGTCAGGAGCGAGGCTGACAGAATTTTTTAATGAGGCACTTTCCTTGCAAGCCCAGCTAAATCCTAGACTTCAATCATCTCTGTCGTCTTCATTTTCTCACAGGACAACAGAGACGTAATTCTTCCTTGATAGTAAAGATTGCATTTTTCTGATCTGTAACTGGTCAAGACAGATGATCTCTTTATCATTACAGCTGCTAACACTAATTCTCTCTACACTTGTGCTTTGATTTCAAGAACTGTTACACAAATAAAAGTTGACATTTTCCAGAAAGGAATTCATTCAAACTGTCACATTTCAACTAAGACAAAGTATTCAAACTACATTTTACAAAAAACATATACTAGATAGAACTGGTAGTGAATGTAATTTCTTCAGAGACATTTTAAGAAAATATTCAGATGATAATATCCACCAGAAAATAGAGAAATTAAAAATAGTTTACTTACAAACATTCTTCTTCAAGATGAACTATATATATCACAGAATCACAGAATCACAGAATCCTAGGGTTGGAAGGGACCTCGAAGGATCATCTAGTCCAACCCCCCTGCCAGAGCAGGGTCACCTAGAGTCCATCACACAGGAA
>VZRW01005915.1:173438-336362 GCA_013398125.1 Aegotheles bennettii
ACACACACACACACTATACTGTGGATCTTCTGCACACATCAGAAGTAGTCACCTAAATTTTGTTTTCAGCAATGTCTATAGAGGTATGTACAGAACTGGGGTCTCATTCAGGCCTGCCAGCAATGGGATTATCTTTTCCTGAAGATATCAGGAAAACAACTCAGAGGCTGATGGCAGAAACAGCAATGGCAATGATGAAAATTCAAGATTATCTACAACTTTACATGTATAAATAGATTTTCAGAGGACTACAGAGATAGGTGAGGGATGACAGGACAGCCTCCTCCCAGGGGACATGGTTTCAGAGTGAGAAGCTCACAAGCTGTGGAGAGAAAAGCAATCATGCTTACCTTGGTGTGTTACCTGGCATACAGAAGGCAAAGCTGCCTGTGACCAGCACCAGAGTTGATATGTGGCAACTACAGGCCAGCCTGAACTGGAGCTACAGGCTGTCTGATTGCAGGGGGAAGCAGTTACATCTTTAGGCCACAGAGATCATCATTCAAGGCTCCAAGTCTGAATCTGATCCTCCTACAAACTGATTTTGTTCTTACTGATTAAGGAAGAAAAACTAGACAGAAACCCTGCAGCACAAACAGAGCAACTACTTTATACAACTTATGTGAGGGAGAGCAATAGGTGCTTGCTTATGAAGGTGAAAAAAATAATCACAGAAAAAGGGACTTCATGTTCCACTCACTTAAGGCATTTTTATTGGAACAAAGTCAATCTATGGATTTATGACCATTTTACTGCTGTTGAAAATAAATTGTAGTCCCACAAACTGGGGTTAGCAATGCATCTCATTGTAACAGATTTGTGAATGACTGACTGGGTTTCTTCTGGAATTACTGGGGTTCTTATTGGAATTCAGCCTTTAACAGAAAAAGTTTCCGATAAGATGATTGTAAATCCTCAATGAGATCAACTCAGCATATCTAGGGGCTTTTTAATCAAGTTAATGGCATTTATTTGGCTGCTCAGTGTTATCCCTATATGCTACCAAACCTTTCAAAGTAATTCTGACATGGATTAGGGCTACTTAAACCAATCGTCCCTCATTACTATAGCAAATGGTTCTGATCTGGGGGCAGTAAATCTGGATGGCATGGATCGTATGTTCTTACCTTGCGAGTGGTGTCAGGACTCAGGATCTGGAGACTTGGCTGGCGAAAGCTCCAGTGCACATGAGCAGCTGCAGAATTCCCAGAAAGCCCCACATGTGGCAGAGAAGGGAATTCTTTGGGGTTTGGCCATCTCTGTTTTTAAAGCTTGAGTTGATTTCTCTGTCTTGCAAAGCATCCAGAATCAGGCACATTTCTATGCAAGTGCTGACATGCAGGTTGGTTAATTCTTAATGCTCAGCAACAGAGGCATGTTTCTTCTTTCAGAGCACATTACGCCTTTCAAAGACACATATGCTTGGTCCAAGCCACACTTTCACACACCAAGCTCGTGCCTAGGTAGCAGTGTCCTGAGGAAACTCATGCTACTTCTCTCATACCTACAGCGATTTCTCTGCTGGGACTGCAGCTCATTCTTCTCTCTCCGTGATCTTGCTCAGCCCTAGGTGTCTGTGGCCATAATTCTCACCCCTGTATTGACATAAAGCAGGATTAGATCAGCTAAATTATGCTGATGTAAAACACAAGAGGAAAAGGCCCTGTGTATTTTGCTGGCTCCCTTGTGCTATTCCACTTGCCTTTGACATTTGGCACACATGGAAATGTTCATATATAGCAAATCCCTAATGCTCCCCTCTTATAAAATAACAGTTTGAAAGCTGGCTTGTTTAAAGATAAGCATACATACACTGGATTGATAAATGCTACTGAGCTCTGACTTGTGAACTGGCTCCTCCTTAGCTGAACTGTTCATGTACAAAGCAAATCAAGTAAGCAATCAATCTATTTTAATAACCAAATAAAAAGCAAAACTCAGCCCTACAATGAAGTTTCACTCTATCCAATTATTTATCTAACCTGACCATTTTAAGTAATTTTTATTTAATAATTTTAAAACCTAAAAAATTAACAAGCATTGAAATAAAACCACCAGTGCAGTGAAAAGCCAAAAGATTTTGGGTTTTTTTTTTAAAAAAAGACAAAAAAAGATTTTTTTTCTTAATTTCCTCCTGTCTTTGCAGGTGAAGCTATTCACTGCATGAAAACTAAATTCAAGAATATTTTCTCTCTCTTCTTTTTTCAATTTTGCCAAAATAAATTTGTCTTACTCCAGCTGATATTCGAAGACATACAAATAGAACATGTAACATGAAATATCTTAGCGAGAAGCAGATTGGCCTTCTAATGTTAGAAGACTTAATTTTGTTGGTATTACCATGGCACATGATATCATCTTGCCCTCAGCTTCCATTATCATTAAGGATACAGCTCTTACTGACAGCTAACTGTATATTAGGGGCAGGGAAAACTTTCAGAACTGTTCTGTCACTGAGTACCTTTAAACAGGCTTATAAGATAAATCAAGTTGGAAGAGCCTTCAGGTAATCTCCCAGTCCAACCTCCAACTCCCACCTCCAACCAGCTCAAAGTGTACTAAGAATTGCTAAGGTATTGCTCAGTCAGTAAATTAACCCTCCTTCAGTTATCCTACATATATTTATTTATTCGTCAGCAGTACTGAAGTTACATTCAGAAATAGCTGTGATCACCATGTGGTATTTGTTAGTAAGATTTATTTCTGAAAGGCTATTGCAGTGTATGGGGATGTCATAGGCTTCCCTGACACAAAGCTCTTTAGCAAAAAAATTAGTAACTTGTTTCTCTTTATAGATTTCCAGTTGTCCTGTGGCTCTTTTTGCTCATGCTGAGATAAAATGAAGTTTGCCTAGCTTTGTCCTTTCCTTTCCAGAGCTTTCCCATTCTGCTTTTGAAGCTCTAGGCCACAGAACACCTCTTGCATGGGACACTGCCATGGCTTTTTGATAAACAGACCAAGAAACTGTATATTCATAGCAAGCAGCCATCTCCCAGGCAGTCTATTTGATAACCAGATCTTAACAAGATAACATGGGGAAGTGAACAGCAGCCTGTATGATATGAAGGTGAAAAGTGATGTTGTGGTGTGGTGGTCTAACCAAGGAGACTTCAGCTGTGCATTGCTGACCACCCAGAGCCTAAGGACACCCACAGATTCGCAGCCACTGGTGATCCACTATGTGGCTGTGAGCACCCAGACAAACAGCTACACACATGAGCAGTCCCATGGCACTCAGAGAGGCTCTGCTCTTTGAAACATCAGAGAGGTTCATAGTCTAGATCCATCTACAGTGGAAACAACAGGCGAGGACTTCCCAGAAGAGCCTGAAGCTGTGATATGAGACCTTTACATTCAAACTTCTCTTTTAAAGCCCACCACCTACCATTATGCAAAATACACAGTAGGGTCAGTAACACAAAACCCCTTTTTCTGCTGTTTTGGCAATATAGTGTTTCTAAAAATGCTGCTCAGTCCTTTTTCTTTTCACGATCACCAGTTACAATTATTTCAGTCTATCATCATCACCAAACACTGCAATGAACAGACTAAGATGATGGGGGACAGAACTTTTCAGATTGTTTTTTCCAGATCAGTCAGTTGATTTTCCAAATTAATTTAACTGTTTGGCCATTAATTACTAAAGAAGCAGTTGATTTTGATGGGACCAGACTGCAGAGCCTTCTGGCAACTCCTGTTATCAGTTCAGTGCTATTGCTAAGGGGGCCACCTATGTTGTGAACTTAGGCAGTGATCTGTGGGCTGATAAATCAGGGGACAGCTCTTGAATGGTAGATTTGTTTTGTATCAAAAGAATCCACCCAAAAAGATGACATAAAGGCCATTTTTTCATATTTAGAAATCAGAAGTACCATAAACACAGAAATAAGGTTATTTTATGTATCTGATCATGCTAAAAAAAACCCCAGTGCTCTAGCTTTTAATCAGCGGGGTAACTTTTTTACATATTAGCTCAAAAGGAAGTGTTTTGTCCAAAACAGACACCAGCAATACAGGCAATTGTCAGTAGTTTTTTTATGTTCAAGTCACTGGTTGACCAAGCCAAATCAAATAAATGAATAATAGTTATTAAACAGAAACAAGAACTGGAACAAAACGTGTAGTGGATTGCTATGGTGTGCCATGGGTAAGGTTTCTGTAATAAGTAACTATTGTAGAATGAAAAAAAGCCCAGATACAATGACTTTAACTTGAGAATGAGGTTTAGATATCTGACTGCATTTTAACAAGTTACAGGGTTTTTTTTTCTCTCGAATTGCTTTGCATAATTTTTTTCTTAAATAAATAAGATTAATTTGAAGGATTTAATAAAAGTAAAAAGTCTCCATAGATATAGACATACTTAAACAGGAATGGAAAGAGTACAGACTGGGAAACAGGAGAATAAGTTCAGAAATTTCACACGCCAGAGACCAGGCAATACCATGCAGTTGCCTGTGGTAGGGAATTTCTGTCACAGATGTCCTGTTCAACCCTAGGATCAGAGTTAACTTAGACTATCTTGGTTCTCAGTTTCCCAAAACAGGCAATGAAAATGAAAGACAGCTTCTGAGAATAAAAATTCTATTAAAATTTTGCAGCATCTCTGAGACGAGAGGAACAAGCATCATATAGTCTAACATAATACAGAGAAAAACTAAGATCTCAAATATATCTGTAACGCCACCTAAAGATGAAATGATCTTCTTAATCCAACACAATTTAATAGACCAGCATGTTTCATGCCACCTAGCTTTAGGGTTGCAGTTATGTGGTCTGTCGTCTGCACTAGATTTTTCTATTGGAAAAAATGTTTTTAAAATCACAGGACTCACATATTTCTAGCCATCAAGGACAGAAGAAAATATCATAGCCGGTCATGCATCCCCTAGAGAGAATCCCTGAGCTTTTATTATCATCATAGTAGGGCCTTTTAGATCAGTGTGGAGGTGGAGAGAGAAAAAAAAGAGAAAGGATCGTTTTAACATTTTCCTTCTGGCATTGTTGTTCTTCTGCAAAGGCACGAGTCCAAGCAATGTACGCACAGCAACAGCATCCACTTACAGTACATCCATCACTGAATGCAAAATCATCACCGTTCTCAGGATTGTAATGGCATTTCCTTAGAAATGACGAGTAAGCAGGTCACGAAAATATCCACTAAAACATTCCAGTACCTAACTGGGAAATGGGCTTTGACCTGCTGTTTTCAGCTTCTAAATATTTTGGGATTTGAACGTTCAGCCTTGAGCACACATTCATCTATGGCAGTGCAGCTGTCACTCATAATACAAATCAAAACATGATGGATGGCAGAATCTGCCCAGAAGTTCAATTCCTGCTAGGGTCATTCAGTACGTAGTGGCCACTTTTCCACATTAACCACATCACTTCATTGGCTTACCTCACCATAAGCACATTTACACAGAAAAGCACATACATAAATGTGTATAAAACATTCATCCACTAACTATAAAATTTCTCTGGTCTGAAGCTTTTCAACTGGCAGATTTGTTTATGCGCACTGTGCCTTCTGACATTATCACATTTCCCACTGCCACATGAAAACAGAAAAAAAAAATCAGAGCTTCCTTACGTTCATCCTGTACTGTACTGCTTGTGTTTCTGTAGATGAAGCTACAAAGTCTGTATGTAGAAGAGCTGGATGAATATTTTAAAACATATTTGTGAAAATATACTGATTAATTTCTCACTGAATAGATATCAGTTGCACACTTGTGCAGCCTCTATACAGTTACGTCATGCAAACATGCTGGCAGAAAAGTTTACTGGCAGGAATTCCTGTAGAAATAGTACCTTTTACAAAAATATTTACAGTAAGTAAATTTTCTATATGTAAGTACAAGTATTTACATAAACTTTTGACTTTAATATATCTCCAGTCAAAATAGCTCATGTTTAACTTGCAGTAGCAAAGACGTGTTTACAACCAAACTAGGGATAATGAATTATTATTAAAGTGATTAAACAAATAACAGCTGAATTACAACTACAGTCCACAGACGTACTAACTCACAGATTATTTTTAAGTAAAAAGGAAAGTGTCAAATAAAATAGGTCATTACGTGAAATTCATCCAGCTCTGCCTTGTGTGTAATTTTGAGGAGTCCAAAGAGCAAAATATAGAGGGGCTAATGGACTTCTCTACCAATAAATGGCACTTCAGCAGTAGCTCATCTACGCAAAGCCCTATCCATAGAATGTTTTTTGTTTTCCTTCCATGGTAGCTCACGTGTGTCTCAGTATTCTCTTGACGTAAATTATATTGCGATTATTTCAATCCTTCCAGTTGACAACTGACTTGATCTCGAACATATTCACCTCCATTGGCTCAGTAACGCTGGCCTTGTTATTGATCCTCTTCTTGGCAGTTGTGGTTTCAGTCATTGCTGCCAATAAACGGGCGACTCAAGGGACCTACAGCCCCAGCCGGCAGGAGAAGGAGGGATCCCGAGTAGAGATGTGGAATATGGTGCAGCCACCGCCAATGGAAAGACTGATTTAGAAGAAAGCACTCCTCCATCCTGGAAGATGGCTGAAAAGGGACAGTGTACATATGTCGGATATATTAATTGCCATTTTGATACCAGAAATACTCACTATAAAGATTACAATGACTTTGGACTTTCAATATTTTCCTTTTAAGTTCAATAGAATTAAAATTCTCTTAGCATTTAAGTGAACCAATGCCATTTATCATTGTTTTGGACCAACTCGTCCAAGGACAATTTTTATTTGCACTGGAAACTCCAGCCTTGATAATAAGCAGTAGGCATTACAGACAGTAATGGCTCCTGGGATACACGTAAGTGCCTGTCTCGGATCCAACGCGAATACCAGCTTCTTGCTCGTGCTTTCCTTTGACTGCCTAGTAACCACTGCTGCAGAAGATGATGCAGACAAATCAAATAAGCCTGTACAATAAAGAAATTGTAATTCTGTTATCAAAGGGTTTAGTACTAGAGCTGTGTCTCAGCATATCTACTTTCATCTGTTAATCAGGGATTGAAAGGAAGCTGTGCGAAAACTCTCCAAAATAAATGCTTCAAATGTAATTGATTTTCTTTCCTCCAGTTCTCTCATTTTACCTGCTGAAAAATTCAGTTTCCTCAAAATCAAGTATTTCTCTGAGTATAAAAGACTGTGTCCTAAAATATCCATTGGGCACAATCTAACCTCTTAGGAGACATGGAATCTAAACATCCTAAACAAATTCTGTGCATCCACACTACTGCCATTGTATTACAGTATTACCTGACAGTCCATTTTAGAAAACTATTCATCTAACACTGCAAGCATACATTGACTGCCAAAAAGCATGCTCAAAAGTGTTTCCCAAAGCTTGTGGAAAATACCAGGAAAGAGGCAGAAGTGGCCTACAGGTAAAGCACTGGCTTGGAAATAATTACAACAGGCTTGGTGCTTCTCCTGGAGCTCAGACTTCCCATATGGTCATGGGCAAATACATTTTTATGCCTCAATTTTCCTCTTTTAAAACAGGGATAATCCCATTTAACTACCTCATAAACCTCAGCAGCAAAAGGATTGCAACTGTTTGTTGAAAAAGAAACAAACACATAAAATGTAATGGAATAACAGGAGAAGTCTGGGATAAATCTTGTAATGAAATAGACATCTGCGAATCTTCAAGAGATTTAATGATCATTCTTGCAGCAGGAAAGGATGTGCCAAAAATACACTCAGGTCAAAGGTGTATTCTGAAATGTAGAGGCAAACTTTAGCAGGAACTCATCCATGTAGTCAAGAAATTAAAGCATCAACATTGCTCCCACACAAACTGAACCCAAAATAAAGAGGCAACGAAGTGGAAAGTGCATGATGGCATTTCTTTCTTCTTGCAGATCAGCTTATATGTTCCCACAGTTGTGAAACATCCCAGATATACACATCAAACCCCAGATGGTCATTCCAGGAGTTGCATAATAGAGAGCACACACTCAGTATCCAAGAGTTTAACTCATCTTTTTAATTAATGATCAATTCCTAATTAATTTTGAACAAACCCCTTAAGGGATTGCTGAAGATCAATGCTGCTCACATTTATTTTTGTATTAGATGATTAGCAGTAACTATGATAGTATGCACATTCTGGATTTTTTGCAGTCTTCACTGATATCTTTCAAAACAAGGCACTACAGAAAATGTGACTGGATGGTAGGATTCAAGGTGAGTTAAAAGAGCAGAATGTAGTCACAATGAAACTGCACAACAGATTTTACTCTAGCCCAACTTACAGCTTTACTACTGAAGCTTATTATTTTGAATGCAATCACTGTACAGCTGCAGGCTAAAACCAGAGAGTTCAAATGGCAACTAAGGAAAGAATGGAAAAATAAGTTACCAAAAATATATGGGAGATAAGAGAGAGCAGAGATTCAGAGTAGATCTTTTCAAATCATGGCATTATGTAATTAGAGATGTAATAGCTTTTAATTGAAACTTGGTTTAGCCCAGCATTTGCCCTCTGAGACACTGCTAAGGCATAATAAAGAATACCATAAAGTTTGTTAGGTATGATCATTTTTACAAAGATACATAAATATTGGAAAAAGAAGAAATTGACTGAAAGAGTGTACAGTTTGAGGTAGCAAAAACACAACAAATGAGACCTCAAAGAACAGCATGTGAGGATGACAGGCCCCAAGTGAGCAGGAGTGATTTGTGCAGATTCTTACATCACTTTAGCCTCACCTAAAAAAGCTCCGAGACACCCAAAGGCAAAGCCATCCCTGCCTTGAAAGTGGCAAAGCAGGCAAAGACACGGGAACCTGTGCTAACAAGAGGGCAAGCAGTAAGTCAGTGGAGAAGAGCTGTGAGGCTGCAGGCTGGGAAGGGGCAGAGAGCTCCGAAAAAACAGGGGGAATCTAGAAGTACAAACTGGGCACAACTAGCAGAAGCAGCATTGAACCTGTAAAGCAGATGCAAAGAAGATGCCTCCACACATCTGCTTTATGTTGTGTATTTCTGGTCAATGAACTAAAACGAGAAACAAAATTGACAGAGATTTCAGGGAATAGCAGAGACGGAGAAAGAAAACCACAAATAAAGTAATTTTACAAATAGCAGTAGAACGTTATAACAGACCTAACTTTGAAGTTCACCCTTTTCTGAGCAGGAGATTGGACTAGATGACATCAGCAGGTCCTTTCCAGACTAAATTAGTACATGATTCAAAGAAAAAGGACAAAAGAGGGAAAGCACGGAGAACTAACTTGAAGGAAAGCACTATTGTTCATGGTGAAAGATAGATCAAGACTAAGGAAATGGCTGGAAAATAATTCTGCTCTTCTCAGTGTTTTGGCTTTCTGGTGATATTTTGGAGACAGTAGAAAAACAGTCTGTACAGAGGTAATAAAATATTCAAGAAAGTGTTGCCACACAGGGAATCTATAGGGCTGAGCAAGATACCCAGAAATGTGTACAGAGGAAGGAAAAGGCAGAGAAGATGAAAGTCTGAAGAGTTTTCATACAGACCAAAGAGCTCTAGAGGAATATGCTCCTAAAGAATTAAAAAGACACCCAAAAAAGCACATCAATGAAAAAATCTCACAGTAATATATGAGTGTGGTTTGTAGAAGGTAAGTCAAGGAGACAGGAAGCAGGGGAAAAACCTTTAAACTAAGATTAGAGTAAGATGTGATTGCTGTCAGTCTCAGTGGAGAGGAAACGATAAAAGAGTGATGAACATTCATGCAAAAGTGAGAGAAGAAAAGGAAGTGAAAGTGGGTGGCACTAGAGGAAGGGATAGGCAAAAGCTGGATTGCAGCAAGGGTGAAGCTGGGCTTTCATAGCAGTGAGGCCACAGGAAAGGGAGGGAAGATGGTGGTGAGTCAGGAACGAAAATTACCTACCGAAGCAAATCTGTGTAAGATAACTTAGAGCATGTTTTATTGCAAATAGGGATTAAAATATGAAATATTCAAAACTCTACTTATTATTTTATAAGAAACAAACAAGAAAAGGCCCAAAAGGCACAAATGTCACTTCTAAATACACTTTCTGAAAAGCTGAATTAACAAAACAACATCCAAAGAAGGTACAGAGGCAGATGCTGCACCTGAAAAAGCTCAATGGCAGCCTGGAGAAGCACAGAAATCCCAAAGCTATCTCTCTATTAACATGCTATAGCAACTGTGAAACTCATGGTTAGGAAGACTGACCCTTCTGGGCCATATCTCAACCAAGGAACAACAGTTAAAAGAGAATACATTACAGTCTCTAATCCCATTTTTGGCTGAAATGCAAACCACAAATTAAGACTGATACAGGAGATGTCAAGCTCTTTGCTGCTTCTCAGCCCAGGGCTATAATAAAATGCATATAGAAGCATAGATATTCAGGGAGGAGCAATAAGATCTAAAGAGTTGTGGAGAACATTTGTGCTGCTATAAGGAAAAAAATTATCGAGACAGCCTTCTGGTTTCCCAAAAAGCACTGGTAACTGCCATTATTATGGAAGTATCTCCACACAGAAGACTTAAAATATTTCAACATTACATTTGTTTAATCTATGTCACTATTTGACCCAAAAACTGAAATGAAAACAATTTATTCATGATTGCTTGCAACCTAACCATTAAAGAAACAAATGTACAATATATTCCCCAACCTTAGCATTTAAAGTTTCCCTTCATGTCTAACAGCCTTCTACAAAGAAAGAGAAGGTGCTAAGTCAGAGCACATGATCTGCTCTGCACCAAATCTCTTTGAAGATACTCAGAAGCAGGGGAAGGATGAAGCAAGTTAGTCCCCTTTCACAGTCCATTCCCTTTTCCCTTGAAAAAAGGCAACCTCCAGCCTGTGAAACAGTGAGGAGTACCTTCAGAGTCCCAGAAATACTTACACTAGGCAGAATACAAATACTGCAGCTGGAATTTGGCCAGCTCAGAATGATCATAGTGTATCATTGCATTATGTGCCTTCTCCATTTTATGTAAAATTAGCTGTTCCTTCTCTGTATGTACATAGGATGTTTATATCTTAGATGGTGTATTCATATTACCATTTTGCTGTGTACAGGATCAAAATGACCAATAAATAACAATTATATCAAGCCACATGCAACCTAGATTTTTTTTGCTTTATGGGATTATTTCATCATGCATTTACAGAGGAAATTATCCCCAGGCCAGAACTATATTTGCAGTTTAAAAAGTCAAATTTGCCATTTGGAATCAAGTGATCAAGAATCATTTTCCATACTTGGAAATGAGATGAATGTGCTTTGTGCTATGGTTGGCATTGCCAGCCTCAGTATTGCAATCTGCACCATCCTCTGACTACATCCACACCGAGTGAGTGATTGTCCTGTGCCTATCAAAGGGAGGTGTTTTGTGCCAGGTCCCAAGGTGGCATGAATCAATACAGCTTCACTGGAGCTAATGTATACAAGCTGATAATTACATGCTTTGTTTTTTAAATTACTGCTTTCCAACACTGTGGACGAGTGCAGGCAGAAAAAATGGCAGAGCAGTAAGAATTTTCTTCACTCAATGTAAGTCCCATTTTACAAGGGGCTTTCAGCTCACTTCACAAGTTTCTCTGTTACTTCTCAATAAAGACCAACAACCTCCGAAACCAAGAGTCCTATTGTCCCAAATATATCATCTAGCTGTACCTGAAAGGGTCCCCTTGGAGGAGTTCAGCTATACTGATGCTTGCATTCATGCTGCAAGCTCCCCTCCAGCCCCGCTTGCCATGACTGCATCCCCAGGACACCTTCAGGTAAGACAGATTTAAGACAAACAAGACATTATTCCTTCACTTTCACGTGTCTTCTTTGAGCAATGCCCAACCCTGCCCAAAGACCATCTTAGCAGTTGACATCCCCAATAGCACAGAGCATTGAAGAGCCAGCAGTTAGAAGAAACCCCTAGCTACAGTAAGAAGATGCTTTGAGGCAATGGACACCAGCCCATTCTGCCCTGCTTTTATCACTTCCCATACTCCACATAGTCTCTTTCCCAGCTGAGATTTGCCATTCCCACACCTTTCTCCTTTGGAAGGGGCACCTTCTCTTGGAAGGGGCACCTGTGCTCACTCTGGCCCTCTAAAGGACTGTCCTGAACTTAAGTAGGTTGCTACAAATTCTCTTAGCAATAGCAGCTCATTTTGCAGAAATTATACAAGTAGGACCCTTGGAGAACACAACCTTTTGGGGGAGAAATTATGTTCTCCACATGTTGGCATGTAACCAAACTCAGCCACCAGTGGAGCCTGTGCTGCCACCAGCACAGCTGCTTTGCATCCAGAGCAGGGCACTTCGAGCACCTGCCAAATAATCACAGGGTACAATTTGGTGAATCCAGATACACGGCATTGGGGAATGCTCTTACTGCCTGCTTTGGTAAGTGTGTATCAGCCACTATTGCCCCATCACATATCCCCCATGAGGAACTCTGTTTCAGGGGCTATGTTATGCATCATTAGTTGTTTCTAAATAACAGTCCAATTTTTGGTTTCTCAGAAGTTTAAATGAAAGTTCATTTATTCTTCAAAAGCACAAGTTAATGTGGGGGAATCCAATGTGTCAAGGGGACTTGTGGTGAAGTCTATTTCACCACTTAAATCAGTAGCAGCTCTTAAGCCTGAACCTGAGGAACATCCCAAAAACCATGAAATGCATGGTTTGCCTTTATTTTAGTAACCGGATGCTGTAAGACCTTGCTCTTCCAAGCAATTAACACTGATGATCATGATCTGGCCTTGTGGGTTTAAAATAAAATCATCGCTCTTCTATGTTCTCTGGAAGATGAATACCACCAAGGATTTGTTTCATGATGCTGCAAGGAAGCTTAATAATTGTTTCAACAAAATACAATTATCTTTCCTGTTCAGTACAACTGAGTGATTTGAAATTTTGATAATATGTGACTTACAGCTATGATGCCAATTCTCCAGCTGTGACAGACCATTCTCAGCAGAGGGCTCTCAGATGGGGAATCCTCTCACTTCCGAGGTCTTCACGCCTTCTGGCCCGTGAGGAAGCAAGAAAGCATCTGGCTCATCCAGCTAAGCCATAATTTATTGCCATTGTCTATGTACGAAGTCTGGTTAGTGATTATTGTTCAAACAGATGCTAATTAATACTAAATAATCTAAATTACAGTATTAAATAAAGAGCATAGTTTATACCTTTTTTTTAAATGGCCATAATAAATGAAATCCCACAGCAGAAAGCTTGTCTATAGGTAAGAGACAGCGAAGTCTTTTTCCCAGGGAAAAATTTCTGTACTATGTTTTATTTAACATAAGCCCTGAGCCTCCTGCATGTCTCAATGCAGGACAAACCTTACACATGTAATGTGACATAACGTCAGGAATCAGAGGATTTTGGCCAAGTTCCTTTTCCTGCGCTACTCAATCACCTCTCAGCTAAAGAAAGCTGACACCCCTGAAAACAATTCAAAAAAAAGAGCATCAGATTAGACATTGTAAATCAATAAAGTTGAACAGCAAGTAGCTGACAACACTAAAATTTTGCCTATTGCAAAACGTCACAGTTGAATGAATGGATGGGGCTTTCATGCCCCACTGAAGCATGCACAGGCTTCAAACTACTGGCATGTGTCAAGATGCTGCAAAGCCTAACACTTATAAAAGATACATCTGGTGTGTATTTATTGGGAGCAGAGTAAGGTCTTGTTTAAATTGCACACATGAATTTGATATGGAGAGCAGGCAATACCCTGTGCCTCATAGTAAAAGCATGTTTTAACCTAAGCTCCTCCATCTATAATGCATGCCATGGGGTATGAAGACCTCTTGCACATCGAAAAGCCAGAGTATAAATTATGAATCAAGGCACAGGTGGAGTCATGAAGGCCAGAGTTCTCAGTTCAGTGGTGATTTTTCTAGGTTTAGGTTCCTTCAGATTATATTTATGAGATAAAAACGTATTGGAGATTTTATAGTGTAACCAATTTGAGCAACTTTGTTATATTTTGACTTGATTTTGCCCAAAATCATTTGATAAAGCAATTACATTTGCCAGCAATTCACCTAACACCGTCAAACACCAGCAAGACTGACATGTCCAAATTATGACTTTAAATCAGCTTTTTTGATCAGAGAAAAACTACACGGACATTCATCTGGTTTTATGCTCTTCACAGTGCTGTTAAAGTATGAGATTTTTCTCAGCTCAATTTTGTGTATGACCTTTCAGATTTCACCTGTAGATTCAGCAACAGCGCAATTTTCATTGGCATGTATTGTAATAACTAGTGATGACAAAAATGTGTGTTTCCAATTTAAACCCATTTAGTTTCATTTGGCACCTGCATAAACTTTACTCAGCAGCAGAAATTCAGAATCAGTGCCAGCAGCACTGGAGGAGTGAGAGCAAGCCGAGGGCAGGCTCTGCATAGCTGTTGTTATAGCTGTGAGCCTGTTTCTCCTGTACAATCAGCATTTGCACCACAGCATGTTTGCAGCATACAGGTAGTCTCAGCGTAGGGCAGCCCTGGGTTAAATAGCTGCTTTCTGTCCCACAAAATAAATAACTTAATGTCTTCCGTGCCGCTAGTACAAGGTATTAACACAATTTCAGGTGTTACCCCTAAGCATTTTCACAGTCAGATTAGAAAAGCAAAAGTCTGCAAGGAAGATGCGTGGGGTATTTCCACATACTTTTGCTCCAAGTGTAAAACAGCTTAAACAATTAAATGCAGCTTTAGCTGCTTCTAATCATCTCCTCAGCAAGCAGGCAAACTGTGCCCAAGTGCCAAGCTGTGTGCACCCAGCGGTGCCAGGGCACCCCGCCTGTACCACAGGCAGTGCGTGACCAGCCAGGAGCTCAGGTGTTATTCCGGAGTATGAAGCCCAAGGCTCTCCATTCATGCTGCCAACAGCACGCCTGTTTGAACACCGCTTCAAGCCTTGGACACCATGACCAAAAAAGATCCACAGAAGGAGTCACCTCAACTCAGACCCCAGTGACAGAGCAGAAAACAAGCAAACCAGAGAAGCATGCAGGTGCTCTGCTCTTCTACCTCAGTTTCTGGCAGCGTACCTTCCCGTGTCAGTGACCCCAGCTCTTTCAGAGATTGAAATATTTCCTTGGGCACACCATTGTATCAAGTGAAGGTTATGTAAAGGAAATCAGCAGATTGACACTTTCCTTCTTAAGTGTATAAAACCCCAATGTCCAGTTGGAGTAGCCCGGTGCCAAGGCAGTTTCTTTCAGAGGAATCTGTCGCAGGATCACAGAGCTATGTTCAACCTGACCCCAGGGAGAGGGAGGCTCCAGCAGGTTTTTGCATTGCAAATGAGCCCAACAGAGAAGATGCAGATCTGCCTTTCAGGGGTGGCCCAGTGCTGGCACAAGCAATTAAACCAGACCAAGAAAAGATCATTCCAGTTCAAAACTGTGGGTAACGGTGACCACTGGCCAGAAGAATATGTGGCTGTGCTCAAGACCTGTCTGGACTAGATCAGCCTGTGTTTGTCACTCAGTCCTGGGATACATCTTTCTCATGCAGCCTGCCTGAGATGTAGAAGTCGTCTGTCAAATTTTCTGACATTGGGAAGAAAAGGGATAAAGGGAAAAAACCAATTACACAAGTACTGGTCTGTTGACATTTAAAATGAGACAATGATGAGCATAAAAAAAAAGGTTAGAAAAAAAATCCTGGGCCAGCAACCCAAAGGACCAAAGACAAATCATAAAATAGGATGCAACTAATTAGGCTGAAATGCCAACAATGTTCAGTATATTGTTCAAAGTATCTGTGGTGTCAGACTGCTACCGTGACCCCCAGTTTGAATATGCCAGGGGGAAATGTAGAAAAGGACCGAATCAGATAAGTTAAATACAAATATTTTAAAATGACATTTTAATTTCTACCTCACCATTTTAACATTTTCAAAATTGTTAAATAAGCATGTCACCTATTCTCAGAGCAGGCCAAATGTCAGGTGTTTGTATGTATTATTCAGCTGAACATTTTAAGTACATAATATAATACCACCTGTTTAGCAATGAGAAGGATTAACAGGTTATTTTCTTAAAAGGAACAGTGAATAGAAAACTGCTGATACTATAAAATGTTACATTATTGAATGTGGAACCAGTGCTAATACAAAACTGAACAAAGGTTTGCAGGGAGGACAGGGGGGCAGGCAGCCACAACTTTCTGCTGTACCTATGACTTCTAAAACACTTTTCAGGGCACTGGGACCCAGAGTGTCAGAAATCATCTACCACAATTTAAATTAAGTCACCACTGCTAAATCACTCTCTAAAAAACTGGGCTCCAGAATTTTTAATATGAGTACATGAAGGCTAAAACCTGAATGTCATACGTGGTTTTCAATATGTGGCCTTTAAACAGCCCAGGCTGAGAAAAGCACCCTCCGCCCATCTTGAACACATAGAAATATCTCTCTTCATCATTTAGGAAGTGTCCTAAGATATATAAAATTAAGTGATTTTATACTAGGATAAAAATACTCACCTTGGAAAGTTGAGTTGAGCTATTCATAGAATTATACATACCTAAAAAACAAACTTCTGTAGAGCTTGTGTAAGCTCTATATGGCAGTGTGCATCTTTACTGCGCCTCATCTGTGATACTGAGTATTTTGCTGGACTTAAAAACAGGTAACAGATCTAAAAGGAAAAGGTTTGCAACCAAGTTTGGTACATTCTTTTCAGCCCATGTTGTACCTTTCTTTTTTTGCTGTGTTGGATTTCATCGCTGTTTTGTTCCCCATGTTTCAGTGACAATTATTTGAGGGAAGAAGTTGACCCAAAAAAAGAAAACCAGTGGAGCAGTATGCTGTCAGGAGCCTGGCCCTTCGACTTTCAGAAGAGTGAAATAGGCAGCCACAGAAAGGAAATTATATATGGCCCATAGCACATTCCAAATGTGATTCCCAAACTTTGCTTTTAGGACTAGCACTTGTTTATGTTTCATACAGAATTTGTAACAGGATTGACAACCTCTTGGGTTTTAAAGCTTAAGAAGCTGCTAGCATTTTTTGACTGATGAAAATCTGCAGATTGACTCTACTTTGCTTTATCTGAATACCAGCAAACCCACATCACTTCAGGCATTGCTTAGGTTTTTTTTGTTGTTGTTATCGCTTGTCACATCAAATAAAAATCTAAATCTGTGAATTTGATAAAGTTACTTTTCCTTTTGTGAACATGAGGTTAACATACAGTGAGTTCTGGAAAGAAAATTAAATGCTTTGTCCATCACTCAGGTATGGCTGCAGCTGCACTGTGTGAAAGCATTTTGCAGAAGCAATGTTCTCAGCACAAACAACCAAGAAGCTACTAATGAATCTGAGTGTGTATGACTTCTTCTAAACTTCTCCCCAACAAGACACTGCTTTGAGATAGATTTTTCCCTCAAATGCCACAGCTCTTAATATCATGTCGGCTTTCACACTCAGAGTGCTACCATGTGACTGGTACACCAAAGTCCTCCAAAATGATTCATTTTTCACAGACACTTGGTGCAGTTGTATTGACAGGAACAGAGTCTGCTGTACTACCTGTGTAAAACTTGCCAATTTAGACAAATTTGTCTTATTATCTCCTCTTTTTTGATCCTTTCCCAGGCTTAGGTTTGAAAGAACTTACTGAATTTAATCATCTATAGAAAGCAAGCTGCAAACACACTCTGAGTGCCCTGAGACAACAGACTAAGGAAAGCAGGCAAACTCAACCTGAAAGACTTGATCTTCATACCTGCTTACTCCTTCTGCAAAAATTAATGTCCTCCATTGGCTCACAATCTGATATGATCATGATAATCCATGACAAGAGGTTCATTGTCACAGCCATCTGTTTTAAGAGCTGAAGAAATATGTGGGCATGTCTACTGGCAAAACGAAGAAATGCCTCCAAGATGTGCTGTGCTTCACCTGGCAGTGCAGATCCCTGCGCTACCAGTCTTTACAGCTTTTATAACTCTGCTGGTCACAGTAAGCTAGTACAAGTCTAATAGCAAGTGTTAAAATCATACCCTCATTGTTTTGCATGAACATAATTTGTAATTTCTTCATCACTTGCGTATTGAGTATATCAATATCGAAACCACAGTCTCTATGGTTTGTCTGCATAAGATATCAAAGTGCTTCCAATTTAGAAGAGTGAATCACAGATCAGATTATACTGCATAGCCTTTCCACGTAAAATCCCAACTGAATTATAATTATACACTTGCATAAAATTACGCACCAAAGTGACTATATTAAAAAGTGAAGTTGTATCTGATAACACATTCATGATGTGTTATTGTTTTATCTGTTATTTAGCTTGCCTAAGCTACAAATAAAGCATGTCTTAGTTTTCATTCCTGATCACCACTGAAGCCAAGAGGCATTTTCTGAACAGCTTCTCACCGCCAGCAGTGAGAAGGGGCAATGAAGGCAGGTCGCTGGATTACCAGCGGCCGAGGAAGCCATGCAGCCCCAGACTGCCCCCGGGTGCAGGAGGGGCTGGAGCCAGGGCACAGGGCAGCGGGGAAGGGAGAGTGGGTGGTATCAAGCCCAGGTGAGGGTCACAGCGACTCTCAGCAGCACACAGTCTGACCCTTCAGTCAGATCCAATTACAGGTATTACAGGAGGCCAGGCATCCCTCGTCCCTCACTAGCAGTATCCTCAAGACCTCTCTGATAATTGCAATACTTGGACTAACAGTATAAGAATACTTGGTGATATCATAATTATTATAATTTTTTTAATATCCAACATTAAAGGTTCAAACCATGACACCCATCAGTTATTAATACTGTACCTTCCGCATGCAGTTTTCCCTGAATATCTCAATTTCTGAATCTATAGAATGAGATAATATACATACTTTTTTGGTAAGAACTTGAAGATCTATAGCTCAAAGAAGCTGTTAACAAATAGGCATGGTTAGCTAAGATTTTTAAAAGAAACAAAATACCATTGAAATTGGGAAGGACATCAGCATTTGACTTTTGCACTGTATAAACAGTAATGAATAAGAAAACACATGCAGCTTTCTCTGTGTTTGAGAAACTCAAATGATCATTCAATGGAGAGAAGATTCCAAACTAATACAGTATCTTTGCATTGTTTTAACCTATATGCCTGATAAGCATGAAAATGCTATTCAGATCAACCCACCAAACAAGAACCTGCACCACCCAAGGAATTTTGATATTGTTATGCTTTATTTTATAGTACAGTGTTGGGCACTTTATGGTAATATGGAGTTCACCGAAAACATCTATTGATACCACAAACTTGGACGGGAGAAAAAACAAATAAACCCCCCGAAACACTACACATCACAGCTCATTTACTACATCTACACAGTGCACTATTGACAGTAGTCTAAGGACTGAATTACAGTTCTTGAGATGACTTTGAACAGTAGTCCAGAGGGTGCAAAAGCATGGAGTAAATTCTTAGATTTGGTTCTATTTTTTTTAAGTGTCAGTTACTAGCTAAATTTTAAAAACTGTTAGGATAATGCTGGTTGGTTTTTTTTAAATCTCCAAAATCGTTAAAATTATCAATAAAACCTCAAAACATCCTGTACTTCATGCCTTTCCTACAAGTATTAAAGGCTTATGACAAGGACATTATCAGGAATGGTTTTCAAAGGTCACCAAAAAAACTTTCTAAAAAAAAAAATAAATTAGAAGCATAGGGATACATAATGTTGCTTCATTCCTTGTTGAGGCATCTCTCATCATATCTGACACAGATCTAAAAATAACAAACACAAATTGTCAGTTGGCTGAACATGTAAGCATTTTAAATTTCTCTTCCTCCTCAAAATCATGAAGTAACAGACGTGATGTGCTGTGTGTAAGCTGCACCAAGACTAGCTGCTCCACAGTGCTTTATTGCCTCATTCAAGTATATTAATTTAAAGAAGTTCTCAAGGGAAAACTAAAGGTTAAAACAAAATGTACATTAATATACAAAGAAATTAATTTACAAAAAAAATAATAAAAGGATACTGGCAACATTAGTAGATATTTTAAGAAATGACTTGTGATAATTAGGGATGTCACAATGAATACATCTTCATCACCATGAACTCTCACCTCATTGGTGGTATTGAAAAGCAATGCTTAACTCCTTACCTTTTTATCAATGAGTAACAAATGATCAAATGATAAACTAAACATCATAAATTCTAATATTCAACCTTACTTCAATTTAACTGGGTTTTTTAGTTTTAAGAATTACCTAGAACTACTGGTATGTGAACATTGGCTCAGCTCTTATTATTTCTACAGAATGTGACATCCATAATCATTCCCAGTCATTAGAAATATACATTTGCCTCATTAGAATATATTCTTCATGTTTTTATCATACAACCCTTTTTCAAAGCTACATGTAATTATACACATTTTTGAAAAATACCATTTCAAGGTTCTGCTTGAAAAGCAGATGTGCACTACTAAATTACTTTAAACAAGGAGAAATATTGCACAAAATTCACCAAAGATTTGAAAGTCAACACATTTCCCCTCCACAACCAAGTAGCTCCCTTATTTTTAACAGAAACAGAATGTCAATTCACACAGAATCATAACAATTGTCAACATACTTGAACTCAACTTATTTTTCAAATGCTAATACTGTTACTGGACTCTAAATACAAATGTTGTTATTACTGACCTAAGTAATAGTACAAATTAATTTGAGTACCCTTTACTACAGTAAACCTTAGAGTAACTTCCAACTGTGTTACCCGCTTCATACTCCAACCCAGCAGAAAATGGCAACAGCCTGCTAACTACATGGATGGTGGATGGTCCTCTAGACTAAGGTGGCTGTGGACTCATCAGGCAACTCTATTTAGAAGAAGTTTAGCAGCTTCCAGGAAAGACCTATCAAATACTTGCAATTGGCCACTGACTAAAACTGTAAGACAGACATTACAAAGCTAATCAAGGAAGGTTTTGCACAGAAAAACGTACCATCCCTTTTCCATTCCTTTAGTTTCAATCACCCTGAAGATCATGAATTCTAGACCAGCTGTGGTCCATGCTCTTGGGGTAAAGAAGACAACATGTTCTATTCAGCCCAGATTCTGTTAACAGGTAAACAACGCTTGGCAAAGACATACACATCTAATAGCAGCAAAGAAGTTACTGAAGACAAGTTGCATCACCATTCATACTGGTTTTGCTGGTGCTTTTATTTCTACATTCATTCCCCAAAGATCTACCACGATACCACGGGAACAGCCAGCCTTCACCATCCTGAGCTTTGCAATAAGGAAACTGCTTGCCACAGGCATAATTTTATTAGCCACATTTGCTTAGCCTGAAATTTCAGGCTGTTGGGAACACTCTGGCTGGAGTTTCACAGCTCCTGGAGTAGAGCCTTGTGCAAAGAGAGAAGACGCTAGCTCCCTTGCAAATAGAGACCACCCTTGACCCCTCCCTGCAGAGTCAAGGAGGTCAGCGGTTTTGGGCCTCCTTTCTGCAGGTCAGGGTACTACAGTCAGTGCCATACAGGGGCTGCATTTGCAAAAGGGCCTCAAGCTGGCACTTCAATTATTGCATGAAATGTTTCTTCAATTAATTACATGCATAGAGAAAAGATTTTAGATGCTCCTAGTAATTCCATTAGACAGCTGCACCAATGAAAGATTGTTCTGTAGAACTGAATATAATTGATTGTAGGTGGAGAAATAGAAGCCGTTTTAAAAACCTGGCTTAACTGTTCTTTTGCCTAGACTTTACATCATTTACAAGAACACAAGGTTGTAAACTAGCTCATTCCAAAATCTGAAAAGACATCTAAAACAAATTTTTGAAATCTAAAACACTCCTCTAACAGATTGGGTGGGATTTTCAAAAGCACCCAGCATGTGTCTAAAACTCCGGCTGAAGTCTGTGTTATGATGCCTGAGAGGGGAATTCAGCCGGTGCTGAGAGTTTCTGATGACCCCATCCAACCAGCAGCAGTATCACTGAAATGCTAAATGACAATGAAGGGTTCATTCAACAAGATCTATGACAACCTCTACAACTACATTTTTCCTTCAGAGTAAGTCTCTTTTTGGAGCTACATGACGCCCAAACATGTGGGATAGAAGAGCAAACCACTGCCTATTCTATACAGGCTGCCCTCTGCATGCATAGAGGGTGGGGAGGGATCACCTTTGCATCCACAATACTGTCCTTCCCTGAATATCTGCACTGTTTTTCACATGTTGCATTTCTATTCACATGGATGGGAAGGCTTTGACTGGGACAACATATTACTCATCTGCAAATCCCACAGGGGATTAATTCCATAGGCAATACTACTTTTGCCTACGTGGCTGGGTTGGAATCACTACAACTGAGCTAGAATATTTAAACAATATCCTGAAATCTGGATTTCCTCAAAGTAATTATCCCTCCTGAGGACTCGTAGGCTTTGCTGGGATTCCTCAGGAGGGACCAGGGTGGTTCCACTGGAACAACCCAGGAATCCCTTTCTCTTTCTACTGCCCTTGCTTTTTTCCCCCCCAAACCAGATAAATGATACGGCTCATTTCAGGCAGACATCTATGCAAAGCAAACTCTAAGATATTAAATTCAAGTCCTAGTTTGACTTTCTACATCAGAAATTTGTTCCTATGTGTAACAGATGACAAAGCTTAATCAAACAAGCTGGTATCTCCCTTAAACAGGAGAAATAGGAAATTTTTTGAGATCCTGAAGAAAAGAGATGCTTCTGAAGAAGACCACAGGAGCTCTGACTGAGCAGAATTCAGTTCTCACCAGTAGTTGGTGATGAATGTTGATGATTTTCAAAGACATTAGAAGTATTTCCACAAATAAAAAGCATACAAGTATAAAACTTGTAAAAAGTACTGGACCTGGACAATTCATCTTAATATAGAACCCAGTGTGGTAATAAAAATACCGTATATGTAGCCAGTAAACAGTTTTATATTATCACAAGGACAGAGAACAGTGTTGAACCGGAAATATCAGTTTGGACTCTTATCTATTTGGTAATTGGTAATTCTGTTTAAATAAGGCACAAATATTAGCCTTTTTAAAAGATCACTGATAGTAAGTGGAAAAGATTCTGTAATATTACAGAGATAAAAATGTACCTATAGTTAAATTCAACATAGATATAAGACTTAGCTATTTTTGAACCCACACAAGGTTCAAAATGAAAAAAACATACTATTTAATGACTGTAAACACTCTATGAGCTTTATAAATAGTAAGGAAACTGTGGCATGAACACAGTAACTACCATCTTGACTGAAATAAAAAGAATTCTAAGTTGAATTTTACCTTCTATCTTTTAGTTTATCTGTTTACTTCCTTTCAGTCTGCATTTTCACTCAATGAAACCGTGAATTACTACTACAATGTCTCGATACTGAAATATTCCACTATTGAGCTTTCAATTTTATGATCCTTACAACAACTGTAAGAATATTAGCAGCCTCACACGGCTTCCATATTTTTTCCACAAAGGTGAGAATGGGACAACCTATGTGATAATAAGAGTTCAGTGCCTAACTCTCATGTAAAGCCAGTAAGGTTTATTCTATCAGAGAGGCATTTTTGAAAACCATTTTCTGGCAGCATTCATGGACTTCTGGTTGGTGATCTTGAAAGTAATGACGGCCATAATTTGCAAATTTTTTATATTTTTCTCTTTAAGACTTCAATACTATTTGTTATCTTTAATAAATGAAGAGAACAAGTTCTTAGATGGAACTGTGGACAGAAACATCATGTCAGATGCAGAGGAAAAGAAAATGTGAATCTTGAAATTTTCGTCAACAAAGTGGAAGGACATGAATGAGAACATGTGAGAAGCACTACAAGAACAAAAACCTTTGGGTTGCCTGTATTCTCTTAGACATGCCTGACATCACTACGTTTGGGTAATGTTTAGTACCAGAAAAGGAGAAGAATGCCCTTTACTGAGTCCTTAATTCCACTTCTAAAGAAGTATCCATGGGGTTGCTCTGCAGCTTTCTCATCTGAAAAGCACCCGAGCCACCTGGTCTGAGCTACCTGGAAAGCTTAGAGCCAAGATTTTAAATAATTTTACTAATACTTTTGATTTTTAACAGTGCCAAATATTTTGCCAAATAACATTTTTGTTATTAAAAATTTCACAATATATCATGTTGATACACAAGAGGAAACCAAAGGACAGCTAAATACTTTAGAGTACATACCTCTGGACATACAACCTCTTACTCTGGAATACAGAGATTCTCCAGCAATGCAGATTGCAGATGCCCTCAGGAATGTTCATGCTTTAATCAGACATAGATGTTTCTGTAAGATTTGCACTTTTACAATCTTTTATCTTCATTGCACTGATTTAAAAAAAAAATTCTGAAGGATCATTCTCAATACAAGTACTGGCCCAGCCCTTCTCATTCTGGAACAAGCTGAAACTTTTGCATTAACAAAGTCGAGGTCTCACTCTATTGCATCTCTTTGGTAAAGCATCAAACATTGCCTCTGTAATGATATGGATCCATTCCCCTAGGTCAGGTGCCTTTTAAAAAAGCAGCCAAAAAAACCCTTTCCATTTGTTTTAGCTAAAAGGAAAATTCATTCCTAAATCTCAGTGTGGCAACTGATTAAACTTTGCTACAAACTAATATAAAGATATTAAAGCACAATCTGATCCAAATACTGACCTCATGAACATGCTCACTCAGACCAATACTGAGATTAAGACTAATCATTCAGGCCAAAGAGGGAAAGAAAGAAAACAGATTTCTGACATGAGCTCAGAAGAGCAGGAGAGCATTCTTCTCAGACACAGTTAATTTTATACCCATGTCTTACTTCCGCCAACTGCATCACAAATATCCTTCAAAGTTGAAGATTCCAGTCTGCTGAAACTTACTTCATGCCTTTCCTGTTCTGAGCTATCGTGGAGGACAATGTATGTATGGTAAGGTGGAGAGGTGGAAAAAGAAAAGGGGAGGAAACCTTAAAAAAAAAAAAAGGAAAGAGCTGCTCCATATAGCAGCAAGAATTTTCAGACTTTAAATATCCAAATATTCCTCTGGAGTGCTGCCAGAAGGAAGACAAATGCTTGTTCTAAATACAATACACATCAAGTCCACTTATTCTCCTTCACTGAACTTAGAGATTTTTTAGCTAAAATGAGAGTTGGATATATGCAGTCTCAAGCTGAGTCTGTAATTTTAGTTTTCTAGTGTTGCAAGTAATTTTCAGTCATGACTCTTTAATAATTTAACTAAATATGTCTTCCAAGTAACAGTAATTCAATCTATCTTCAAAAAATTTAGCTACCAAAATGGAAAGAAAGTAGTTCACAAGAGGCACAAATTAGTTTTCAAACACTATTAAACTGTAGAAAATAAAAAATAATAGAACTTTATCAATTCCACTTACGCTTTCCTTTCCGAAAATTTTTAGGTGAAATATTCTACCGAGGGAAACCAGATAACATGTCTTTAAAGTGTCTTAGTTGTAAACAGAAGTTAATAAATGTCACATTATAATTCAGCACTTCATGTACTTTACAGAAGAGAGAAAAGCATGCGCTACCTTATCGGAGTCTGGAAGACAGGGCCACAGTTTTAGTTTGGAGCAAGTTCCAAGTTATATTCACAAGGAATTCCTTAATCTAAAAAAAGTTTCCTTTCCCCTGCGCTTTGCTGAAGCAAATTCTTGCCATGGAAAATCATTATTGCTGTTTTGTAGATTTGCATTCATCTTCTAAGATAATTAAACCTCTTCTCAAAAGATTAAGGCAATTATTATTCATTACAAATATTAACATTTGTACATTTCAGACAAATCAGATTGCTTGGTTCATTTCATGCTTAATGGGATGAATATAGTACCTTCAAAACCTGGTTACCTGTTACGTGATACCTTTTCTGTTGCTTAGAGGAAGCAAATGCTAGGAAGCACCATACACTTGCTGTATTTTTGACACAGAAACTAACTAGTACCTGGGTTAAGACTGCATTCATACATTTAGTTCCATTTTGTGGACCTAACTACAGCCAACAAATAAACTGGGTAAATATAGAAGCAGATGTCCCAATGGCAGAAAATGCATACTCAACTGAAGAGAATTATTTTTAGAATCAAAGATCTCTTATTCCTTTTTCATCTTTTGGTTATCATGTTATATGGAGTTATATGGAGTCCTGAGTAGTCTCCCTTTAACTTCTGATGGGAGTCAAGTTTCTGTTCTTATAGTTTTCTTATGTTTTATTTCCACTGCTACTGCTGGATAAGCTATCCTCTGAAATATTTAAACCATAGTGAAAAGCAGAGCTCAGTTTACATAATGACACCACTTCTTGAAGAAGCCCACCCTCTTCTGGAATTTCATTTCCTTCCTTCTCATCTTTCTCCCAAGGGACTAGAATGGATGTATGTTGAGCAAGACTTGCTGGGAGCTGATCTTCTGAGGTATTGCTTAGTGTTTCATTCTGCTTTGCATACTTACAGGAAGAATATCCTGCCTTGAAACTTTCTAGAGAAGCAAACTGGGCACTTGATCGTACTGCTGACAGGGATGTGATACTAGTGGTGTCCATCTTATCAGTAATAAAGGTTTTGTCACTACTTCCTTCTTCCAGCCTTGAGAGGGATTCTCTATGGCCACCAGAAGAAACTTGCTTTCTTGGCGATGGAGGGAGCTGTTTCCCATGGAGGACACTGTCATCCTGACCGAGGTTCCACTCTGCTTGATCATTAGCACTGCTGCAGAGCAAGGTAAGGTTGCTCTCACTAGGTGCATTTGACTTGTTCTGAAAGAAAGAACATGTGTTTATAGTTAATGTCACAAGAAACGTCTCTAGACTGGCACTTTTGAAACAAAAATACTGTAACAGATTTTGTGTGTTCCTAAATTATGGATCCCCTTTGGGGTTCAGTGTTACAAAACAAAAATCCCAGAAACAATGTAAGATCATGTGTTTTTACACTTCCTTGCCAGAACACTGTCTCTTGTCCTAAGGATCATCTTTTGTACAGAAGAAGGATTTCTGTTTCCCCTGTCCATTCAGTCTTTGCACAAGCAGTTTTGACAGTGAACAAAGACACACTTTGCTGGTTTGTACCCATAATATGAGAAGGAGCTGGACTAAAACTAAAACCAGATGGCATTTCCTCTTTGCTTCAGTAATTAATTATACCAGCTTTCAATATTAAATTTTTTGGCCAAGCAAACAAAGATGGGCATTTTATTCATGTGACCCATGTGTGACACTCATAATATGAAATTTTACAAGCTTTTTAAACATTTGCATCAGAATTTGCTGTTCCAGTAACGAATATTCTACTACAGGATCCCTTTCAGCAGAAGTAAATGTTGGACAGCTGATATGAGCTGGAATTCAAAAATACTAACATTTTTTTGGCTAACATCACAGTAGTGACTTGGTGAGAGTTTTAAAGTAGTAGGCAAGCAGTTTGTTTACACTGCAGGTCCTGTGCAACTCTACCTAAAAAAAGGATCAAGGAGACCTCTTAGAAAGCTCTGGAGTACTATTCTAGCAGTGTTTCAGGTGCAATTACCACGTGGATCTCACAACTTAATCAAGACGGAAACATACCATATCACTACAACTAGTTTAAGGATGCAAGGCGAAGATGGAAATAAACACCTTCTAAACCACATTTAAAAAGACTAAAACCAGCTCTGGAAATACCAGATTGAACAGCTAAATAATAAATAAATAATAAATAGCTAAATTAAGCTATTTGATTGAGTAAATTATTACGTAATTCACAGCTCTATATGTGGTTACTGTTATAAGGGAAACATACTGTTCCAAGATGACTTGGGTAAAGAGACAAAGGTGTCACCAATCTCTTGGCTGGTGAAAAACCATCATGCAGTGGCCAGCGTGGATGTACTGTTATACAGTCCTAGAAAGACACACTAGCCATTCTGAGGACTATGTTGCAGTGTCTGAGATGCAGGTTGTTGATTCCACAAGTGCTGGATTCCACTATAAAGAGACTGGAGTTGTTTTTCAAATGGAAGCAGAAGACTAACCTCAGTCTTGTAATCAATGTCATCCATTGACCTAAAAAAATCCAGGCTCTTTGCTCCCGAGAGCTTTCCTTGATCTGAACTGTGTGTGCTCAGCGTGTCCAAAATCTCCCCAAGCAAATCCATTTCTCCTTGATGCTGAGGAGTTATTCCAGTTTCACCAGAATCATCACTATCGTAAAAGTAAGCAGAAGCTTCTTCACTATCTTCTGATGATAATCTGAAAATAAAAAATTTTCCATCAGCTAGGAACATAAAAGCTATTTTACTACAGCCACTTCTGAAAGTAAGTAGGAGAATGTCTTCCAAGACTTCTGAAAGGGAACATAAACCCAAAATTTCTTTCTACTCAAGACTTCTCCTAAACATAGATGTATGATATCTACAGAGATGCAGTTACCATTAGCTCGTTTTCCTGTATCTTGGCTCTTCCCCAACCACTGTAACTGTTATTTCAAGTCACTCTTGTAACAACTTCCCAAATCTTCCCTCCAAATTTTACAGTTATTCCAAAATAGGTTCCTCTTTTCCCTTGACTACACACACATCCAAACATGCTTCTTACTTGCTTGTTCTCTCTACTTCATCATCATCATCTTCATCCAAGGCATAATCCTGGTTACTGAGATGCTGGTTGAAACGAGTCTGGAGGACAGAAAATTAACATAATTTTTGTTTATTTTTTCTATTTCAGCACTGCTTATTTGGAGACTAGCTGCCACTTTACTCATTAAGAATTCCTGAGCACTTGATGAGGAAAACCAAATATCAATCAATTTTCTAAAGATTGTTATAAGAGGATGTGAAGTCCTCAAGCGTCACCAATTAAAGAGCAAGAGAACCATTTTTCTTCATGGCCTACGGAGGGCCTTATTATTTATACAGGAAACTTTGAGATACAGAAACTGAATAAAATAAATTAGAATCAGCAAACACCACAGGTATAGCAGTGGCCCCTCTGAGCATCTACCAACAGTAATAATCAAGTGTGTTAGTGAAAGCAAGAATAACATCATATAAAGGAATATAGTAGAGCATTTGTTGATAAACCTAAAAAAAAGAAAAAGCCACCCAAAAAAACCCCAAAACAAAAACTTCTAGTTCCTGATGGGCAGACTCGCTCTTTGAAAAAAATATTTTTGTTACCATTTTAAATGTTTAGGGGTACAAGGTTATGCAGAAAGACTTTCAAGAACTAATTAAAATAAAATGTGATTTACATACAAAGAAAAAAAAGCAAAGGGGGGAAAAAAAGGAAAATATCTGGCTGTAAATAACAACATTCTTCAGAGTTTACAGCCCTGTGAGCTAGCCATGGAGACAACAAGCAACACATGTTTTTGAATAAGTGACTTTCCTCTAGGAGCTGTAATAAAAATGACTGCAAGGGAGGGGCATGTCCAGACTACTTTGAAAAGAAAGAAAAAGAAAGAAACTCTTAATAAATTCCAAAAGGAAAACTATAAATCTTTTTCAATGCTCCACTAGGCAAAGTGACATAGTACATGCACCTGCAAAAGCTGTCAAAGTAATTTAAGAAGTCCTTCCATTACTGATGTACCCTGCTGTTTGCAGTTATTTAAGCTTTTAATTTCTGTCTTTTCTGCATTTTGAAGTGTGTAACCTTTTTTATAAATTTTTATGAAAAAAGGACAGACTTCTGTTTCCTTGTTTCCTTCCTGATCAGCATTCTAATAACAACCAGACCATTTAAATTTATTACCACAAGAAATGATAGGGTAACACTCCTTTCTTGCTGCACTAGAACTTTATAAAGTCTTAATAGACTGCTGCCATGTTTTTTCCTATAAAATAAAGCAAAAACTTCTTTAAAATACTACGTTGTTTTGCTTCTTCCTACTAGTTCTGCTTACGCAATAAATCTATTATTTAATGTATCTACTTTATGTCAAAACACGAACAGGCATTCAACTTCTGCTATTTCAAATTCTTCTCATCTTTAGGCACACTGCACCACAAGAACCCACCTCTCATCTTGCTCAGAAGATAAGAGAGTTCAACATACTTAAACACAACAAGCTCACACTCTCCACAAGCCACTGTTGAACCATCAAGCCTCTGTGTAAAGTATGGCAAAGGAACAACTGCAGCTGGCGTGAGGCTATATACCCTTTCTGCATACATTGTATACATCCTTTTTTGGTTTCTGCCCCACTTCAAAATCTCATTCTGCAAGTGGTCTGCTACCTATACAGTTGTGGTAAATGCTGATCACTGAAACCAGAAAAAGAAGGTGCTGACAGTATAAAGACTGGTAAAAACAAAGTGAGAATAGATCCTTTAGCTGTCCCTTTCCGCTTGCTGGTAGCCTCATAAAATGTATTACTTTGGCATAAAAATATAGACTAAATACTTGAATGTTAAAGGATTTTAATGTAAGATGGTTACATTCTTGATTGGGCATGAAAGTCAGTCTTTAAAATGTCAGCTTTTTATTTTATGCTAGACCTTTCAGAAGCACAGCTTTCTGGAATGAGTGTTTATTGATCAATACCAAGGCAGGAAGTTTAACAAGGCTGCTGCTATTAATTGTCCTTGAAGTGAGAAACAAATATTCTTTTGATAAATGGCAGCACACATATCATTTCACACTTACTGGCTACTCAATACATCAATGCGCATAAAATTTCAAGAAAAGAAAAATATCTACTCTGGTTTAAATCTATGAAGTACTGTTTCCTTTTTCTTAAAAATTTAAAGATCATTCATTCAGTACAAGAAAGCAAAATAAATAGATGATCACTATTATTTGTGATACAGTATTTTACCTATCCTCCTCTACAGCCCAATCACAGACGTGATTTTGGCTTCACCTCCAGTAGGGGAGCAAAAGATCTCTCAGTCAGACTTTCTAGTTAAGCACAACCTGTTGTCTTCCTTTCCAGTTTAAGACTGTGACCTAAGCAAATGATAATGAAATCAGAGGAAAGTACTTCACATTACAAGTGAATTGGGGAAGACAGAAAGAAGAGAGAGAAAGAAGTACAGTTTCTAAACTTTCTCTTCTTCAATGCCGTTCTTTTTCTAGGACATGGTACAACCAACCACAAGCTCGAAGTAGTGCTAGGGATACCAATTAGCCACATGGACACCAGACCAGGATAGATGCAAGCAATAATTCTAGATTAATTTCTAAACACAATCCCTTCAAAAAATTACTTGTGTGCTTTTAATCACAGAAAGTGAACACAAAGTAATGATACCTCACAAAAATAATGCTCTGGTATCAGAAAAGTCTGATGCCATGCATGCTTTTTTTTTTTAAAAAAAATGGTTATTGTAACACAAGACTCATGGATAATTTAAAAACTCTTAACATTAAATAATAAATCCTTCATCCTTCCTAGGACAGAAGCCTTCTCTGCAGGATAGAAACCTTCTCTGCTTTAACAGATTCAGACATACAGATTATGCATTTGAAAGAACATGAGGTGGTTGGAAACATCCACAGCTGTATGCCAGGAGACAAAAGTGTCATCAATTCTGAGAATCTGTTAATTAAAATGATAGGGAAACAGAGATACACAAAAAAAAGCACATTCCCAATGACAGAAAGAAATCATTTTCTGTGACAATAAAGAGTCTGCAAGAGCAGGAAATCCCAAAAATCTGTTCAGACATAGACAACCAGAAATGTGTAGGCAAGAGTACAGACACAGTACTTTGAAATGAGAAGTAAGCTGTAATGCAACAGAGACCTCCACTGACTTCTGTAAAGTTAAAGGACACATTAATATCTGTGCTGAGGTAGGATTTACTCTAAGTAAGGATGATAAATTTGTTGAGAAACTTGGTAATGGATAGAACATTATAATTATTTATCCTCTGAATTACTCTGGTGAAAAATTAACAAACTCTAAGCTTCCTACCTTTTATGTATGCTATATTCCTGAACACAGACAATATTTGAGAATTTTGTAACATTGCTTTTGATTTTTAAGAATTAATCATGCTCCTGCAAATATTTTTCAGAAACGGTTATGGTTTTCCCCAAAACAACAAATAAACTTATTTTCTCTGAAGAATCCCAGACCATTTTTTGCTCTGGAAGCCTACACCACCACCTAGCCCTCCAAATCAGACCAAGACTCCGTGCTGTCAGGTACCACCTTCACAGAGCCAGATCTCACTCATTCTCAATGGCACAGAGGCCCTTCATAGCAATACTGGCCATTTTCAGCTGACACACTGTGGCACCATGCCACACATCATCCTTGCTGCAAAGAGTTCATCATCCGAAGGCAGTCTGGCTTCACTTTAATTGGCAACAAAGCAGAAGTGTTAGTCTCTTAAAACAGGACATGGAGATTTTCAGTGCCATTTGCAACAACTAAAGCAAGCAGCTCTTTTATAAACAAGTATTCTTTAATGGATTTTTTTTTGTGGATGATTTTAAGAATCAGATTCACCATGCAGAATTTCCAGTTACAAAAACAAACTAAGAAAAATATTGCTTATTTTCCCTTTTTGATGGTTATTAATGCCCTAGGTTTACCCAGTGATTAGAGGGAAGGGAAATGACAGAATGGAGGATTGAGGGAGTCACAGTGAAGACAGAAGCAAGAAAGGGGATTGTATGATAGAAAAGGAAAACTAATCTAGATTCTAGGTGAGCTGAGTTGCCTTTTGGTCACGTCCCTCTCTCCATTTGCTGTGGAAAGAGCCTCAGGTAGCACTGCTGCTAACTTCAGCATTTCAGTAGTGTCTAAAATTAGATGGGTTGAATCTGGGTTTTAACATTCAGAGACACTGAAATCCCTGCAGGAAAGGCTTTTCCTGTTTCTTCTACTCTCTCCTTTTGCCCCCAAGCCAAACTTTATTCTTTAATTGAACTTCTTTATTCCCGTTTTTCACTCTTAGGTACAGGATTAGAGAGAGAAAGAAAAGGTTAGGGAACATACAGTACTAGAGCTGAAGTTTTAGACATAAGGTTGTGCTCTCCAAACTTTCAGGCCAGAAGGCAAAAGCAACATGGAAGTTGGGACACAGGTCCCAACTGCTGGCTGATGGTACTTCTGGCTCCCTGCTTTGGCCAGGTGGAGACAAAACACAACCCATGGAAGCCAGAAGATACACAGCAAATGAAAGCAGAAGATACCACTGTTACATTAAAATGTTATTAAGGTGTAAAATTAATCTGATAGTTTCAATTAACTACTAAGGACAGAAAGGTTCATCCAGTTTTGAAGATACTTTGTAAAATAGGATTTTTCTTTCAGATCCTTCAGAAAAAAGAAACCTTGATAGACACACCAGTATGGTTCATTCATTTATAGAAGAAGGACCCTCAGAAAGGTTGCCTTTCTATTTGTTAAAAAACTAAAATGGTGACAATAATAGACAGAAAAAGCATCTGCACACTTTTAGCTTGTCTAAATGTCTCTCTCAGTAGGACAAATCAGAGGTAGATGTGCTGATGACTTTGCCCTGAAAAACCAAGCATTCCACTAAATGCTCACAGGGTGACAAAAATTTCAGAGTGACTTCCTGACCTCTACTCCTAGCTTTCCATTCTTCCCTTTTTCTTTTTAAAATGCAATCGTGGTAATTAGTGGAGAGATTTCTCAAGTCATGCTTACTGCAAAACTCAAAAAACAGCCAGAAAATAAAATCATACAAGATGCATGAAAGCATCTAAATGTTTAAATTGCAGAAAATCCAGACAATCTTTCAGATAAAAAAAATGAAGGAAGTACCGCTTGATTTCTAAGAGGTCTTCTGCTGTAAAAAGCAAGGTTTATACAAGGCAAAGGATACGTGTGTGCGTGTATTACTCTAGCGAGGTATCAGAGCCACAAGAGGGCACTCTCGTAATCTACAATTTGAATTTTTACTGCCTGCTTTTTTATTTTTAATTAAAAGGAAATCTGACTGGTTTCTAGAATGAAGAGATTTTACTTGACACAGCAAGACAAAAGATTTTTCTCAAAATTAGAGGAAGTTAATGATATCTACAATATTTTCAAATTGCATCACATTAGCTAAAGAAATAGAATTTATTAATCAACCAAAGGTTACTTCAAAACTGTCTTTTACATAAACAGAACACGATTTACATTAAAAACTAGCGATTTACTGTTTATGACATCTGTCAATTTGTAATATTTTAGTCAATGGGAGTAGAAGATACCTCTGGCTATGTAACCAGTATTATCTGTGGATGCTAGGCATAGATGTGACCTCAAGAACATCATCTGAATCCAAATACAGGTAAAGGCTCGTAATCAGAGCTTTTATGTTTCCGATATTATTGTGGAGTTGTCTGCAGGATTTTTTTTTGCTTTTTTTCTTAAAGGGATTCAGTCTCCTTATACAGAATATGTATATTCAGCACTGCATTATCACAAGCATTTCCTCTCCTCTTTTTTGTTTGCAGGAAAAAAGTCTTCAGAATAGCTCGGTCTCACCACCTTTTTCAGGTTAGGAGGGTAATCAGTTACTGGAAACCCTTTGTAGCTAATGATTATGTCATTTATTTTACTGGCCATTGTAGGGGTATTGATAAATGGGGCCCTCCTGAAGGTAAGGTTATTCTGAACACATCTTCCTGCCTGACACTTGCTATCTTTGTTGAACAGAAGCCAAATATACCTACTGCCAGCTGAATTACATATTACCTAGTCACTGAGATATACTGCAATAAAAGCTACATATTCGATACACTTTTTAAAAAGAATAAAAAATAGTAATTCTCTTTGAGAATACTAAGAAAAAAGTTTAGTCTATTTTGACTTTTATTATCTTATGCCAAAGTGTTTTTAAAACCTCCTTGGACACTGTATTTAAACCCTGCAAAGTCATGGGAAGTAGATCACTTGGTTTGTTCAATATATGAACATTTAAAGTAGTGCTGACACACAGGGATTCCTGGTAAATCCACACCTAGAATCCAAATGCCCAAGTTTCCATTACGGCTGCAAGGTAGTGGATGCCTAGAGGTACAGGTATTACACACATTTCCTTAGAGACAAGGGGGCATTGCTAACTTACTAATTATAAAGTGAACTGCCATTTCTTACCTGGTATTCTGCAAAGCTTCAAGAATGTTTTATTAGCCACTAAATACATTAGGACTATTGATATCCTGAAATGCTCCATTTTTAATAAACTAACCTATTACCTGATACAACAGTAAAATTACAGAGATCACATTCATGAAATCAAACAGATCTTTTTGGCATTCTATCCAGGCTTAAAATAAACACGCTCCCCTTTTAATTATATACTTTATTATTTAGATTTAGAACAATTTTATAGAGGTCTCGCTGCATTTAGGCCCCTGTCTACCCAGAAGTCTGCATTACCTGGGAGCATATAAAGAAACAGAATTAAAATAGATTATGCAAAAAATGAATGCACAGTAATCTAATACATGTACTACCGTACCCCCCTCATCAATAGTTAAAGGAACTCAACAACATTGTTGGCAAAATACTGCAGTTGAAGCAATCTCATGCTTGCATTAATTTTTATTTCAAAAATTTTAGCTGATAATTTCTTGCATCTTCCACATACCTAATTAATGGAGGAGATAAAACATACCAGAGACATATTACTAGATCTAGGCATGAAACAGTTAATAGCAGTACACATGCCAAGGTTTTAATAAGGCTTAACAATAAAAAGCTTCAATCCTCCACTTTCACTAGATTTTGTTGTTGTGGTTTTCCCTTGCTTAGGGCAATCCATCTGTTAATGTTGACTTGCAATATAGTTAAGCTCACACACATATAAAAAGCCTAGAACAGCTAACCTAAGCAAGAGTAAGCTCAAATGAATATTACAGAGATAGAACAATTCATCTTAGGCAAAGATTAATTGTGTGTGTGCGCGCACGCGCGTGGACACAGCCATGTACGAGTGCACTCCCATTATTTCTTTTTTTTAGGAAAGACTTTCAAAATGCAAATTGTAGGAGGGCAAGCTGATCACTACAGTATGCAATAACACATTTAATTATTTATCCTCCGATTAGGTTTTGACAGCTATTTTACATGCTATAATTTGTTTTGATTTACTGTTAATTTTTTTTAAAGCCTATTGCCGAGCTGGCAAAAAAAATATAATAAAACCACTATGACAGCAGTGATAAAGCTTAGTAAATATTCATTGTTAAAAACGGCTCTGCACTGTGACCAGTGCTGGTATTCTCTCTGGGCCAAACTGGCCTTGTTTTCAATAAAACCAGAGAAGTATCCTTTCCCTTGAGCCCTGTTAGGCTGAGGCTGCAGTTGGAACTGTCATCTTCACACAAAAGCAAAGGGGTTGGGTTTTACAAACGCAAAGCCTAATTGGGAGATCTTCATGGCTGTACTCTTGACATTTATTAAAGCCTCATCAACAAAACAGGAAATAACCGTACTAATTAGCAGACCCACATACAAACTACTGTTTGTTGGGGTAAAAGCAGTTCACTTCCTATTGTAGAGGAAACATCCTCACAGACCCCCAAATTCAGTTATAAAACAATTATTAAAATGTTCTTTTACAGTGAAGGAAACTTTCATACCATACATAATGTTTCAAAGAAAATATGTTTCACAGAATCTCAAATAACTATTAGTATTTATGTTTAACTGCTTCCAAGAAGTGGAGAATGAAAAGCTGAATGTGTGCATCTAACATGACATAAATATAACACCAAATTCTTTATATTGACAAGTTCTTAAATGTTTTGGTATGGAAGAGATAGTAATAAACTGCAGAGCTGCCTCTTCTTTGGAAGCAAGATGACCACTAAAAGCAATCTCTCTCTTTTGTTTGCTGTTTAGGTTTTGGGGGGATATTCAAATGCACTGCCATTGCCACTTAATCAATATCTAGTCCTTATTTTAAATATATGCAACAAAGTGCATGAACTGCATGTTAGCACTATCCTTATGCTGTTAAAGACACTCACGGGCACCATTTTAGAAATCTGGGTGGAACGGTTCATTTGCGGGATAAAGAACAAAAAGATTAAACCTGACAACAATAGCAACCCCTGAAATTCACTTCTTTTAAGTGGCAGATTCAGTACTAGATCAAACATAGTCTCGTTTATACACACGCACTTGTGAATACAAATATATATTTTTATTTGGACATAAAGTTTAAAATCAGCACTTATTCACAAAGAACTTGTTTTTATGTTATTTTATTTAAATACTTACCAAGAACAAAAATAAAAACAGGAGTAGTAACAGTAGACTATTATTTTTAGAAATATTTTAGTTTATTTGCTTTTGGGGAGGAGGAAGAAGTGGGAATTGCATGAGTGAGAGGCAAAGGAAACTGCACAAGAGTGGAGTTCTTGGAGAGCGATCATCATTTGCTCCTCCCTGTCCACTAAGCACAGGTGACATCTGGGACAAGAGTTCAGGAGAAGACACAGGGCCTTCTGTTGGCAGCAGGGCAAAACCACAGGGCTGTTACTTACAAGCTTCAATAGTAAACAAACGGTATACATGTACCTGTATATGTGTGTATGTGTATACATACAAAGCATGGATTTGTATATGTATATACACAAACAAAACTATGGACTGACATGAACTCCTCCTGTCTTGTTTCCAAAACTAAAAGACAACTGGCAGAAACAGCCACAGTGATATTAAAGAATTTAGCAGTGTACAGTTAAATTGTTCTGTTCGAACACTGGCCTTCAAGAGAAATGTTTAACTGCACAAAGGTAAATTACAGTCCTTTGTACCCCAGGCTCTTGTACCTAACTGAAGGCAGCACTACCATATCAGTAAATTACTGCAGCTTTCTTTAATAAAAGCAGTCCATAAAAATTCACTGACTATAAGGGTACATTTGCATTATGTATATACACAGATACACATAACTGCAGATTCAGTTACACTAAGCTGTGAATGTTTGCTTATAATGCATTAAAAGCTTTTTAGCACCTCACATTAGCAAATTATTTTGGTGGGAGGGAAGCTGCTACATATTAAAGTGACAGTTATCTATAAAAAACAAATCTTTTAAGAACTATTAATGTTATTAACATTTGAGCTCTATACTCATACATTTAGAATTGTCTATATTCTCTTCTGATGCCCAGTGAAAAAAAAACTACTGTACGTAAGTTTCTGAAAGAATGCAGGCACCAGAGTTACCTGTATATAAAAATATACTGAGGGCACACAGTTTAACACTTTATCACTGGCTCTAAGAGATCAAGAAAACATGTACAAAGTAAAACCTGTCTAAATAATTAAAGCAGAAAGTCTTTGTCTTATTTATAACCCTACTGAAAATAATGACTTAATACTAGTGTACAATTTCAACATAATTTAGCAATAATCTGCATCAGTTCTATGTTAAATTTCACAAACATTATATTTATTATGGACAAAAAGTAATTCAAAACCAACTTAATTAAATAGGCAATTCAGGGTTTTAACATTGCAATATCTAAAGTCAAAAAACAAATGTTATTAGATCAGCTGGACTGAATTTCTATACTTAGTTCTTATTTGAGGAAGATATATGCATTAAAAATCCATAAATAAACATCAATTACACATATTAAAAACATGCAATAACAATACAAAGTAAAAATATATACCCACATATTAAAATATGTACACATGCCAGTATTTATTCCCAGAAAAAAGTATTATTAAAACTATTTTATTGATCTCTTTGAAATAAGAGAAATCTGCCAAAATTAATCTAAAGATACTAAAACACTTGTCAAAGTTCAGACACTACACCTGTTACTTCAAATCAAGTCTAGAAAAGATTAGAGCACAAAAGGACAAGAGATTGGCACTGTATTAACTAGCTGACTTAATAATAAAAAAATAAATCATAATTATTTAAGCAAGGTAAAAAGGTACAACTATCTGAGCAAGGTAAAAGTCATATGATTGCCATTTATTAGAAATGCAAAATTAATGTGCCTCACTATAAAAAACATACCTAACATACATCTGTGAACAGACCAAAATGTATTTGCTGTGAGAAACCTTTTTAAAAAACAGTACTTAAGAATTAAATCTCAGATCCATACTTATAAATCTCCTGGTTTTTCCCCTCTTAGCAGGGATGAAACACTAATAATATTGTCCCTCCATTCAAGCAGTATAGCAGCATTTTTATAAACACAGCTTTTTAATCACACTATACAAACACAGACAGTAGAATAACCTTCAACAGATTCATTGACGTTTTACTAGAAGTGACAAAAAATATAATTTTCCTCATTTGTGCGTGAATAAGAACAGAAGTTTCAGGTGTCTTACCTGTGCCAGTCTTCGTTTTTCTGAGTTTGCTCTTTTCTCATAATGCAGTGTGTAGACAGGAGCAGTCTGTACTGCACCAGCACTGCAAGTTCCATACTCTCCTTCACTCTCCTACAACAAAACAGATTTAAATTCCTTTATTTATAATCATTATCCGCTAACGTACTCTCCATATTATGCATGCAGAACGCATTCAAAATTATCTTGCCACGATCTATTACTGTCATGAAAATACCATCTGTAGTAAGAAAATCAGATTTAGCTTTTCAGGAAGCTGAATTATCAACATTGTCATTTAAAAGATGAATTGTTCAAATGTCTAGGAAATATTTTTGAAAGTTTTCTTAAAATAGCACAAAATACATCTAAAAAACAGCGCCTTCTCCCTACAGAAAAATCTTGAGTGGAAACAAAATTTTCAATGGGAAAAGCAGCTGCAAAATGCCTAAAACATCTTTTCTGGTATTTCTGCAACGTTGCTTTTGCAAATGAAACTATTCCTTCATTTTAAACATTGCCATTGTCCATATATTTAATGAAGCCAAAAGAGACAACTACACCTTCTGAAATACATTGCACTGCAAGACTCTCCCATTTAAAAATTCTCAGCTTGACGCAAAGGCTTCGATTGTGATATCAAAGCAATCAACTTTATGAAAACATACATCCTGATAATGTATCTTTGAAGACCTCTGTTGTTCTATGATAAAATATGCAAACAATAAAGAGATTATTCAGTGGATGCATAGAATGACAGATAGTTGCCAGAGGGCTCGTTATGAAAAATGTATTTTTGAACAAAGGGCTAAGCATATTTCAAAAGTCATTAAAAACACAAATCTCATGTGATTTGTAAAGTATAAGCTTCAAACTGATACAGCAAGCAAGGTAAGAAAGCAAAAAGTGTACTACGTACCTTGTGTTTTAACTTATTCTTCACTTCTTTTATTCCTTGCCTTGCCTGATTTTTTGCCTAGAAAAACAAAAGAACTTCAGCTCTGCAAGACACTGGCTGTAGTCATGGAACAGGCTTTATACCGCTATACTTATTTTTTTAAATACCTGGTGATATAAAGAATGACAATAACCTTTATCACAAATTTCATAAATGCATTGTCAGTGTATCTTAAATACTCATTTTTTGTCTCTATATTTAAGGATTTTTTTTAGTACATGCGTGCCAATGCTGTGAAAACATACATACTCAAGATTCTCCAATATTACTAAGGACGGGCTAAAAACAGTCATATGCATCACTTCTTTATTTGAAATGGTCCTTTAAATTTGGAAGGGTATTTTAGCAGTAAGGCATGTTGGAAAAATGTTAAGATTTTCAAGATGACTGCTACACTGTTCTAGTCTGGCAACTTGCAGGGCAACATCAATCTTAAGAGAAATGAAGTGATTTCAAATGCAGATGGAGATTTTGCCCAGTGTTGCTTAACAGCAGAGTGCTGCTATTTAGAGGAGAATTCTGTATGTATTAAAATAGGCAGCCAAAGATCACTGTTGCATAGAAAACAGAGCCAAAAATATTCTTCAATAGAGAATTGAATTATCAATACAGAATATACCATGTGCCTAGGTTAAAAAAAACCAAAACCTTTTAAGAAAAGCCAAACCAACCAAACAAACAAAAAAAAACAAACAAAAAAACAGAGTGTGAGAGAGAATGAGGGGGAGTAGAAACACAAGAAAAGATAGAGGGGAAGGAGAGGAGACCAAAAACCATAACCCTAATAGAAGAAAGGGTATATTTCCTATATGAATATAGGAAAAACCTACTAAAGTTTTTAAGGTTGTCTTGAAAAGAGTTTTTAAAATATATTTAAGGGCATAAATATGTGGAAAACACTTATTTTTATATGGTTTTCAATACATGGAAATTCAGAAGAAGGAAATCATTTTTTTTGAACCAAGAGGTCAGAGACTCTTTTTGATCCTTAAATCATACATCTATAAGCTCAATAACAGCACAATGGGGTGCCATGTAGCAGATGCTACCCTGAGAGCCAGTTTAAAGTTTCCAGATCATGCTCACAGTGTTTGGATGAATTTTGGAGTGCTTTGTTCTAACTCTGAGAGATGGTACCAAGAGCATTACTCAAGGCTACCATTCAGTTATCTAGCAATTAAGAAATGCATACTTCAGTTCTCTACTAGCAGTCTCCATAAAGGGAGAGCATAAGAAATCAAATGGGGTATAGATATGAATACCTTATACACACAGACCCTCACAAAATTTATCAGCATTTCCTGAACAGAAGTTCACTTTGAAGAACCTTTATTATCAAGGACATAATTATAAAAATTGAAGTCTGGGAGAAAAATCACGTAACCACAGTCTAAGCTAGTGCAAACTAAAGAGTAATTCTCAGATAACCTGTTAATGAACCATTTTTTAAATTATAAATGAGTTCATGAATATGAAGTATATTTAATTTATTTACCTGTTTCTCTCCACGACTGCTGTGTTTTTCAACTAATGTAAAATTAAAAATTCTGTTTGAAAACTTTACTTAAAATACACTATCTTAGACAGATGTACTGATTTATTCAGGACTACCTATTATGCATCCAACTAGTGAAACATTTGGAAAAGCAAAATGGAAGCCAAAAATCTTTTCCCATAGATTAAAAATGCAACCTTAAAAACCTTCCCACTTCATTTTACACTATTGCTGTTTTTTCATACTGCATAATACTGTATAATTTCACATGCTTTATTGGTTATGCAGTCTTTTAAAACAAGATTCTCAAGGTTTAAGTTTTAATCTCAAAAGTATAAGCACTAAATTCAGTTAAACCTGAGTATTCTAGTATCATCTTTAAAAGAGCACGTGATAGAAAAGACTTGCTGTGCACATTACCACATCTTTTCAATATCGTAGCACTTAGTGCCAAAGTGAAATTGCATCTGTGTAAGCCAGGACTCCATTTGTTTAACAAGATCTGTATCTGTTCTGAATAGAGAAGATCTCTACATCATGTTAATGCTATATACTGTGTAACTATATATGTAATATAAATATAGTGTTGTAGTATAAATGTAACATTTACAAAATGTTTCACACTCATGTGAAATGAGTGCAATGACTGTGTTGTGTTATGGGACCTTAGCATAAATGAGAACTTCTATCTTCAGAGTTTGTGTTTTAATCATGCTGTCACCAGGATAGGAAGAGCTTACAGTTGCGTATCAAATATCTAAATGATATTCAAATAATCTTCTAGTGTGTATTATGATTGAAACAAAACCAGCACTCTGATGCTTTGAAAATGTCTGTTATTACGTACAAGCTATATGGAAGAGTCTGAATCAACTCTAAATCTTAGTGCTGTATAAGAAAACAAACAAAGCTAAAAATGTTCTACAGGCTGAAGTGTTCTTCTGCAATACATTTATAAAATGCTTCAGTTTCTAAGTGTTTCAGAAGAATGAGAGGTTGTAAAAACTTGCAGTATTGTTATGTATTATTTATTTTAAAGAGATGGTCTTACAAATTTATATGCTGTTTTCACAGCCGGAGTGGCTTTGGTCATTGCTGTGTTGATCAGTGCACCGCCTTTCTGAAATACACAAAAAACATGTTTTAGTAACATTTGAACACAAATCAAACTTAAGGAAACAGCAAGAAAAAATAAACAGTGTGCTGTAAAGAAATAAGAATCTTCCTTTTAAATAGGTAAGAACAACCACAGCTGTGTTTCCTCCCCAACCTGCTGTCTGCAGCTACACAAGGGTTACAGTACATCATTATCATAGCTGACACATTTATCAATGCATTCTAACAGAATGATGTATTTTCATTCTTCATTCATTGTTACCATTTCAAAATCAATTCAGAAGTTATGGCTATTTTTCATGTATTCCTATCATACTTATTATGCAACTTAAAAATACTTTGACCTGAGAGAAAGAACTATCTTGTTTAATCACACAAGAATTCTCTTGATCTATAATAATATATTTTACTAATCCTGCAGAATAACAAGGTTATACCAAGGGTCTTCTTCTAGCCAAACTGCACAAATCCATATCAACGAAATTGCTATCTACTGGATGTGATAAACTTCGTATCAAATTGTACTGTCACACCTAATTCACAGTTATGGAATGTAACATGATACAGAAAGCAGTGAAATCCCTGACTCTACAGACAGAAAAACTTTGTGCGTTTCGGCATTTGTTTTGTGTATGGGACTTTTTTTAAAAAAAATAGTCAAGAAAAAAAACTATAAAATTATTGCATATACGGTAGACATGTTATTTATTATAGAATGTATTTATGTTTTCCTTGCAAATGAATGAACTTTTACCATTACATGTATGTAAGGAAAAGGACAAGGATTTAAAGAACAGGATGGCCAGTATAATTACTTAACCAAGTTTATACCTTCACTGTGTGCATCCACTGCTGATAAGATCTTGAATTTCCTGAAACAGAAATGTAAAATGTAACACAATCAAAAATACATCCAACATTTTTAACGTTTCAACCCCCCCTCACAATCTGCATAAAAAATTCCCTTAGAGGATTATTCATTAATTTCATTCTTCCCAAACAGACAAGGGATGTAAAGATAAGAATATGTGTACACTAAGAAAAAAATCCAGGTATCTCTTATTTAATGTTTTCTATTTTCTTTGTAAAAGCATCTTTTCACCACAGAGAGTTTTTCATTCCAACTGGGGTAGAAAGACAAATTAAAACTATGATAAGGTAACATACTGCTAAAAAGTCTAATAAGGAAAACACCAACTTGAAGGAAAGAGTAATATATAATGAACTGCATTCAAGCATAATGATCCCACTGGGCAAACTTTCAAGTACAAAAATTACATGGACTGCAGATGGTACCATCCCAAGGAACAAGAAGGGGAGAAAAGTCTAAGGATTGCAGCACAACTATACACTCCTGTGCAGGAAAAATGCTTTTAAATTATTAACTGCATCTACTTTCTTTCACAAAGGAAAACCTTTAAAAGGCAAGTGAGAGCTACTGGGTCCTGTAGGACTACTGAGAACTACTGTGCCACTAAGCTGGCCATGAAGGACAGGGTTAAATTCTACCAAGCACCTGATGAAGAAATGAATACTATTTCCCAAAGGTGCTTTAGCTGAACACCAAAGATAGGGTTCCTGATCTCTGAGAAAGGTTTAGAGTACAGAAGTCATTTGAATAATCTGGTGCTGTGAGCTGTTACTAAAACCAGACAAGACATTGATGTTGACAAGAATGATGATTTCAGAGAGTTTACCCATTTTGAACCATACTAATATATTCTTGATATTACAGACTTTTAACAGGAATACTCAAAGCTTCTTAAGCTTTGAAATAATCAATTAACTAAGGCCTGGGTGGAATTATTGTATCGGCTAGAGGGAAGCCAGAATACTTCCAAATCTCATTCTCCTAGAACATGGCTGAGAACTAACTGGAATATCATAAAAGGTATCCCCAAGTTTCTCAATGAGGTGAAAAAACTGAGTGGTTTATACTTGTATTGGGCACTTTCACCCATTCTGGCAGTGCCTGCTTAGAAAGGATGATTATGATTGTATCTCCAGTAAGAACATCAAAGAACAATCTAAAGCAAAATTTATTCATTTTTTCCTTCTTCAGTTTGGCTCCTTGGAACTACCAGAGAAGGTGGCATGCAAATAACACGTAACAAGGTTAAACTGAACCACTGCCAGTGTATAATTAAATTAATTCAATGAACCATAAGTACGTTCTCTTACATGTCATTTCATAACTTCAAATTCTTATCAACAATATTCTTATATCATCTGGCTTGCGCTTTTAACAGTGGCTATTTCCACATTTGAACTTTCTCTGTCACAGCCTGTGACATAAGCTAAAAGCTAAAGCTACTTAATGTTATTAAAGCCAGTAAATGAGATCAAAGAAAATCACCAAGAAGTTAAACTATCTTCTTACTGGGTAGAGAAATTTCAGGGAAGGCAATAAAGAAAACAGATAAACACTCATCTACAGAAATGGTCATGCTAACATTGCACACCTTCAGCTAGCACTGAACCCCCTAAAACTCTACCAAGAAAATGTTGACTCCTTAAAATAAATTATTAACAGAAGAGTTGAAAAGTTTTCACTTTTTCAGCTTTCCTTATACCATCATCATATTAGACCAACTCAAAAAAACAAATAAATAAACCAAAAAAACAACCAAACTTCTGTAGTAAAATTCATGTGATTATAAATTACTTAAATTGATACATTCTACAAGAAATTCAAGTGCTAGGCCAATCAATCATCACAATATTCTTGTGTTGAAAGCTACTTCAATAAAACTCTTGAGAACTAATACAGAATAATACACATAACAGAAAATAAAAACTCTTGAAAAAATTTAAGTACCAAGCGCAAAAGGTAATGAAATGGAATTTCATGTACAGTCACAGGGAAATAAATTTGACAACTTTACTGGAACAAAAATTATTTATAAAAAATAATGAAATCTAGGTTTTAGTCTCCAATTTCCAGCTTAACTTTCTATACTGGTTTAGTTATGCTCACATATGTGGGAAAATGCAAATATAAAAAGAGATTACTTAAAGAAATGCTTTCCATTTGATTCAGTAATTTTAAAATTGTACTTCCTATAGCTAAGAATACTTTCACCTGTCCTTTTAACAGCTTGTATCATGCGCTAACTTTCTGTGACTTTTCTGAAGGCTGGGTTTCCACTGTTTTTTTTAAAACCCTGGGCTTCCTGATAAAGTTGATGGGAGTTAACTCTGCAAAGAGATCATAGTTCTACCCCATTAGCGTCACAAAATGTCACCTTCAATTGCATACACATTGTTAGCCCTGCACTTCATAATGATAATGAGACAGCAGTTATGTAAATACTGAATATGTGCCCTAAGCAATTTGTCCACAACCTGGCAATATACTGCTTGTCTGACTTGAAAAGTAAGCACGCAGCGCAATCTAACCAAGGACTGCTAGTGAAGCTGAGCATTCCCTCCTGAGCAGAGCCAGGTGAGACGTGGTTCACAGGCTGCCAGCCTGCAACCAAGAAACAAGCTTTATCTAACTTCTTTTGCAGTTTTATTGCAGCCTCCTGACCCCCCGGCTGCAGACAGCGGACAAACTCCGAATAGACACCACCTATCTGAATAATGGATGTTCAATGCCTAAAATCTGTTTACAGAGCAGCATAAGTTACCCTAAAAAGACAGAAAAGAAGTAAATCTCTGTATAACTAACCACACTTTAATCAAGAATAAAAATAAATTATGTGCTAGATCATAGCACAAGACACAGAGGGCAAGAGAATGCAGTGAAAATCTTGAACAAAAGGATTTATGTACTCTGAGCATAAAAAAAGGTATTTTACAGAAGGTGAAGATGGCTCTGCACCAACGCAATGATTTCTCCATGGGAGCTAAATCCTTTCCTCTGCAAACAGGCCCGTTTAAGGGTAGTCTTGCAAAGGAAGACCATCAAAAGCTGCCACGTGCAACTCAGTGGATTTGCTCAAATCACATAAACTCTGTTTACTGAGAAACCTTCTACACTACTTTAAGGACTATAAAACAGTATTTGTGCTGTGTCATTCACATTTTGACCCAATATTTTTATATATTTGATACGATACCTCAAATAACAATATAGCTGTAATACGTCTAACAGGAAAGTAATCCATAATCCTGTAATATTCAGCAACAGATTCTGCATGCACTCTTCTATATAGGTTGAACTGTGAGCTAGCTAATGTGAAAAGTGTTATAACAATTGTCAGTGAACATAACTGAGGGAAACAACACAAGGAATAACATTTTTGTTTATAAGAAGGTAAACTTTCAATGTTCCTTCTGAGATGATATACAAATGTTAATTTGTTCCCCTCTTTTTAGAGTAACACATTTGTTGGAGAAAGCAAATTTCTCTAAAAATTGAGGAAATCATTTAGTTTCATTTAATATACTGACATAACTAGATACATAATAGTATGTGTCCCTGTGGTGATTTGTTAAAGGCTAAAACCTTTCCAAGAGTGAATGGCTACAATGAAGTAGTAATAAGATCAATGACTTCTAAAATTTACAGGACATCCTGAGAACAGCTCCCAAAGAAGTATCACCAGTGAGTACACTCAAATTAATTCTGTACCTCCACAAAAGCCTCCTGCTGTGATTTCTTCTTCAAAAACATCAGAGAATCCTCTTCCTGTATTTAATTTTGATAGCCGACCATCAATAAACTGGGAGGAAAAAAAAAGCACACTTTGTTGGCCCTTCTATTACTATACAGTTTTCAGTGTATGCAAAATTTAGAAGTAAAATTTTATAGTCAATAAAATTACACATCCGTTTGTCCCAAAATATTTTAAATGGCTTTCAACCTTTTCTTGCTCTTCTAATGGCATGAAAATTAATATTTTTTGTCCTTACAAAGGGTAACTTTGGATTTGTAACCATAATCAAATAAAGATCCTGGAGACTGTCCCTGATGTTCTGTTTTGAAACAATAAATTTACTTCGTATCATTAAAAAAAGAACATAAACAAACCTCTCTACAGTATCACTTTCTGGGTATGCATCAATGGGCTCAAAGGAGAACTTGTTGTGCAAAGAAAGTATCTTTAGAACAAGTGGAAACACTTCACCACATCCAGTTCAAAGAAATTATAGACTACAATGTGTACTTGAGGTCCATTAGAGGTGTATGTGTTTTGCAGGAAAAATGACAGTATAAGGACTGTATGTGAAAGGAAATAGTAGCAAAACCATCCACACTGAAACAACAGAGGAAGGCTGTGGCTTGGCTTCAGAAATGGTGGCAGCAGGAGGTTGGATTTGACTGGCAGCATACAAGTTGGCTTGAAATACATTTTGTTTAAGCATATGGAAACGTGATGCACGAAGTCTCAAAACAAAGTGAGGCATAATACCAAGGTAGACCCCAAAACCCTCTCCACCTGACTGAGTACAGTTCAGGGTTGACACTACTGTATTTTTATGTTCCAACACATCTGTTTGCCTTTTTTTTTTTTTTCTTTTTAACCGCTACCACTTTAGGTGCATCTACGGATTGATATTGCTATGGCTGTCCTTATGCAGAGGACATGTATGCTCTGAATGAACACATGGATTTGCATGCATATATAAGTGTACACAGAAAGACCAAAATGACTGAAACACATCAGAAAAAGTCAAGGATAATTAGCAATTAAACCTTTCAGAAGGAATGCATACATTCTTTTCGAGAATTACCGAGCTTCAAAGTACAATGAGAATATTCTTAAGGGTTTAAAATTCTTTCAAGGAGCAACCCCTCCTTTTTTGTTTTGAAAAGACTAACTCAACTCTGAGAGATAAAACGAGAAAGCACTTTTCCAGTTATACATGGTTCATCATCTAGCAAGAACTATGAGTTGTTCATTGGCACTAAACAACACATAGGAACGAACCAAAATTTATTATTTGGCTTTATCATATTTTACCACGTATTATTCAAACAGTGTCAGTGACTATCAGATGCTTGCCAATGAACAGACTAGTGACATGAAGCAAATTACTTTCTCAGAGTACAAAAATTCCGAGCAGCAAGAATAAGGCAAGCATTTCTTTCTTTTCCTTGTATAAATTCCTCCTTATTTTTTCATTTTACTCCAAGCTGGCTTTTTTCCCAAACAGGCTGGTTCATGGTCAGACCACTATGGGATCACTGGATTATTTCACAGTAAAAAAAACCAGATAAGAGCATCTTTAGCTACTGCTGTAGGAAAAAAAAAACAAAAACAACAAAAAAACCCACAACCCCCTCCTCCCATCCCCAGCCTTTGAACTGCACAACATTATCTCTTTTGGGAAAGTTATGAATTCATTCCATACTATAAATGAACATAAGATTTATGAACCTAATCATCATTTGGTAAAATTCTAACAGAAGGCTGAGACACTGACTGAATTTTAGTTTTTAGGGGATCACTCCAGTATTTCAATTCAATGTAAGTACTGACAAACAGAACCATTAGCAAAAAGATATTGGAGACATCATTTAAAGTAAATTATAAGTGTTAGTAGTGGTAGTAGTTATTAATTTTGAAAAAATTACTGTTAATGGTTGCACTAAAACTGAAAAGAATAGCACATGAATCACAGATACACTCCCTGATTTTCTCCTCCCATTTTTCAAACCCACACTCTTGAAAAATTTGGGGCGCTATTTCAAGAAATGCATTAACTCTGAGATACAGAGAGCCCTTGGCTGACTACAGCTTTCAATGCAAAACTAGAAGTCTCAGGGCTACTCATGGATTTTAAACTGACTGAAGCTAGAACTACCATAATCCTTAAATAATTTTGAATTCTAAAAACAAAATACAGACCACATCCACTTCAGATGATCTTGTTGCACAGGTGATAAAATGTGAGGGGCTGGGTAGATGATGTTTGTGAGCTAAACCCAATCATTTATTTAGGCAGGAGTTAAAATTCTAAGTCAATTTACCCATTATTAAGAACAAAAGTTGGTAGAAGCAAAGAAAACATCATAAATGTGATTTCCACATAATAATAGCTTGATAGCTTGCAAGCAGAGAGCTCAACTCATAAAGCTTATGAATGAAATTTGAAACTACTAGCAATTTTCAAATACTTATGATTCTTCAAGCCTTTATCCTGCATTCATTATTTATTTTTCTAGTTAGCACTTTCCACCATTTCAGGAACAAATCCAACTATATGTTGCTGATTACATTACTTATACAATGACATTATTTAACAAGATAGTCTAGCATTAGGCTTCATGCTAGTTCTAAGAATGAATTAATATTTTCCCTGGACACTCATCAGAACTATTTGACATGTAAGATCCAACTATTAATTGCTTATGTTTGCGGCTTGAAATGAAGATTAGCTACCTTCCATGTTACCCTAATTAAAGGGGAGCCTTTATAAGGTTCACAAAAAGCTATATAATAGTACAAATATCAAAGATGTGGAAAAAAAAACAGTGAGAAAAGAAGTAACATAAGTATGCAATTTAGGAGAACAAACATTTAATCTGAGGAAACACTGTCATGTACAGAATATTTAATCAGGAAAGAGGAATATTTAATATATTAATAATAGTTTGGGTTTTTTTAAGAAACATATTTTTTACATGATTCAATATCCTAATATTTTAAGAATAATGATAACCAGAGTTCTTAAAATTAAATCTATTGAGGGCAGAAGACAGTTTTAGAAAACTAAGGCCATCAAATTGCAGCAAATTGAACTTCACATGCCCCTATAGTCATGATCCATATCAGTGTATTTATGATAAATTATTTTTATGAATTACTGGAAAAAAATAAACAGTTCTATGTATCCTGTTTCAGAGCAATATAAACAGTTCTTTCAACTTCCAAAATTGCGAAGTCATCAACCTGACTTAAAAGATACCTCCATAATTTTTAAGTCCAAGAGAATGCTTTGAGGATACAAGATAATCTAGGCATGGTCCCTGTCAAAAATATCCTGTCCCAGTTTTCAATAAAGATAATGATGCTGAATAAGGAAATAAAACTATAAGTGTTAATAAAAATGAGGTACAGAAATGGACATTATAATACCTGAGAAATAAAACCTTAGCCAAAAAAACCCCTGGATTCACCTCTCTTAAACAATTCTAAGGAAATTAAGACATTTATCTGGAATTAAAAAAAGTTCTATGAGTCTATCAAGGGAAACACAGTTGAAGTGAATAACAACATTACTTAAAAAAACAAAGGTTGCAATAAGTGCTGGTCTGTCAGATAGCCCTTAACAATTTGATGATGCTTACAAATATTTTGGGGGGGGGAGGGGCAGGGGGAATAGCAAATTAGTAATTGGAAAGATATAACATATGAATTATCAAAATACGAGTTCTCACAGACTCTTTGACAACTGATTTTCTAGAAAAAGGAAATGTAATTTATCTACACCACAGAAAAGCCTCTTGCATGTGTCTCAAAATACTAGTTTAAATTAAATAAAAGCAGAATACCTGAACAGTACACCTGAACTTTAGGTTGGATGAGGACTGGCCCAAAAAAGAGATAACAGCTTGTAATAAAAGGAAAAGTGTCAGGCTGGAAGTGTCACCAGTCATGGTATTTAAGGGTAAGCATTGGAACTGATTCTATTTAGAGGTTAGTTAATGATTTTGGTACAAAAGACTGGCATGTGCTAATACATTTGAGGATATCATCAATATAAAGCACATCAAAATGCAATACAAAATAAAACCAGATGATGTTGAAGATTAAAATACTCTGAATGGGAGTAACACAGAGAATTATTTCCATTATTTATTTCAACACTGATTTCCTGGTACTTTGGTGAAAAGATACTACAACTTCCAAAGGAATGGTTAAATTAGAGGAATTAACATGTTTTAATGTAGGAGAGAGGGGGAGAAGATTAAAAATCTACAAAGAATAAAGGACAGAAGAAGGATTTTATAAAATGACACGAATAAAACTTACTTGTCAGTTATGGCAAAAAGAATGCATTTAAAGTACCTATTTTCTGCTTGGTCTAGGTATAAGGCTGCTTCTAAGAACTAGTTTCTGTTTAAAAGATTTTCCAGAACAATATAAAATACAGTTTAGTCTTTCTGAACACAAACAACTTTGAAAACAGCTCATTTGTCAGTGGGAAAGACTGGAGAAGTTGCAGCTGGGCTGAGGTTTAGCTGAAAAAATAGGAGTAACCTTTGTAACAGAAATCAGAGGAATGAAAAAACCCTACTACTACCAAGCCTCACACATGATCAAAATTATTATTTCCGAATCCTTTAAAATATATTATTTCCTTTAGTTGAAATAAAATTAAAATAAGCTATAAACAAACTGTAAACTGATTCTGTTCAGTTGAACACGTATTAAAATGTAAGTGCTAAGTACAGAGCCACACTGGCAAGCCCATTCATTTCAGTGAAGTTAAATCTTTTTCTTACAGCTGAAGATCTTGCTTTAGCAGCTGTAGTGCAACAACAATTCAGAAACATTGCTTGCAGGTGGCTTTTTTTAAGAAAGATTAATGCTAGTTTATCGCACTAAGATACACAAAATGTAAACAACACTATTTAGTCTGTTACTTCTTTCCATTTCAATTATACGTAAAGGTTTCAGATTTCTTCATTATTATATTTTTATTTACATCTTGTTATGGTATAAAATAAAACACAATAAAATTAAAGGAGCCCAATTCTGTGATCAGTATTTTCTTAACTTCTGTATAATTAGGAGAAAAATATTTTCACAGGACTTTTACAAACTATCATCCTTCCATAAATATTTACTTTAGACAATATTCTCTGATTAATACCAAGTGTTTTTTGAAAATTAGAAGATTCTACATATAATGAATTTCCCTTATCTATCATGGCAATATATCTCAAAGAAGTCCACCAGATTATTTAAACATGAACTCCCTTGCCTCAATCATTTCAGATTATTTGCATGCAAATATATACTTTTATAAGTCTTCTAGATTTTCCTAAAAATCTAGTAATAAGAAGTTTCTTAACACCCTTTAGATGCAATGGACTCACGTGATGAAAAGGGAGAAAAACGAGCTACAGAATAAAATCAAAGAAAAAAATTCATTTCAAAGACTGTAATATGAGCTGTGCCAGACATTCAACAATTTGTTCTCTGTTAGTTCAAAATCTGCATTAACAGATCAGCTAGAATATTCTTCAGACCACCTCTATGTATGCATATTTCAAAAAGCCTAGCAATGAAAACTGCAATTAGAGTATGAATCCAGTTTTTAAATAAAATGCCATTGAAGTCCAATTTAAGTAAGCACTATGTTGTTCAGGTTATTTGGTCATGAGCCAAGAGAGCTGATAATGAAGTTCAACCATCAAGCTGGGAGATCCATGATTTTTCTTGTTTAGATGAGTTGCTGACTGGCTCTGAAGAGATGCTGCACTGGCTCTGTGCCCTGGGATTACTTTTTTGTTCAGTTCCCCCCACTACCACAACTGTAACTGAAGATTTAAAAATACAAAAAAATGGGACAAACTATGTGTACTTATATTTTATCCCAGAGTTTCATAAGATGACAGAAAGGAAAATGTATTTAAATATGGATATGTTTTAAGAGAAAATCATTAAACATGGGTCATTTACCCTCTCATACCTGTTTAAACAGTTGAAGATTAACAGCAGTTTCCAGGAACTGCTTAGTAGTACTGGAACGATGCTTCACAAAACTATTCTCACAGAAAGTTATAGGCTCTCCCTAAAAAATTTAAATGAAAAAGTTAGATGGTAACTAGAGTATACAAGTATGCTGATTTATTTAAAATCCTCCATTACAAATGTATTTATTTCTAAGTAGTCAATACATACAAACAATAGCTTTCAAAGTAACCTTGATAAACACACATCCAATTAAACTACAACAAAAAGCCCAAAATCTTCATACAATATTTAAATGATCCTCAAAATACACATTGCAAATTGAACCCTATTTTATGAAGTCAGTCTACAAAACACACATTGCAAGGAAAAAGTGGTTTACAATTGGTTCATGTTACCTTTATAGCACTCTTCATTAAAAATTTCAAGGAAGTGGTTCAAATTTTGAGGAAGAGCAGGTCCACTGCTTCAAATAATTTAACATGCATTATTGTTCAGGATTACTCTGGTTTCCTGGCATGCTAAACCAGCAATACTAGTAAATCAAAACTCTAATTCTGTCCAAAAACATATATCTGCACCAAATTATTTTTATATTTATTCTACCAAAACATGAGAATATTGATAAATATACTGCTGATTTAACAGGAAATTATTGAAATTCACATGTATTTTATTTTTACACAAAACAAAAGCTACAAAATTTTTGAAACATTGTGATGGAGAAAGGCTGAACAGATGAGATTAACATTTAATGCAATAAAATGTATTTCTCCAGCATGGAAAAAGCATATACCCTATAATTATCAAAAATCCTGCACCAAAACATTTTGATGATGAGACAATAAACAAATATTCATTGAAAATTAAGTTTTTGTTGAAAAAAATGAAAACAACACTTATTTAAAAATAAAAGAAGCTAATGATTATTTATAAACAAATTGTTTATGTTACTCCCTAATTTCATTTAAAATTTGCTGTCTTCAGTATGCACAGACCACTTGACATTTCTCATGAGCATTCTCTCCAATACTCTTATTCTTGTCAATACTTCACGGTAAATACTTGAAGTTTTTTGACTTAGCTGGATAGATACATTACAAGGTTTGTGCAATGATCAAGGTACTTGAACAGATCACATCATAACACCAAAAGGCTTCTCACCCAAGTTTACAAAATAAGAACCAGGTTAGAAACAATTACCAAAGATCTCAAAGTCAGAAAATTTGGAATCTAACAAATGCCACACCTAAATCTATCACAGAATATTTCACTTCCCAAAAGTGACATATACATTCCCACAACAGAATAAAAGACATCTGAGACATTCAAATGAAAAAAGATCAGACAGCTGCTATATCGATCTTCACCATAGCTCTAACTGCCAGCCACTTTAAAGACAAATTCATTCATGCCCACGATCAACACAGCTTTCTGCTCCTAACCCTGTTTATGCTACTTCACATATTTTCCTCTCATTCTGGCTGACTGTGCAGTTACACGCCTCCAGAATATCACAGTTCTCTGCATGTGACCTAGGTGAGTTTGGTAGAGTAGCTCTAAATCATTTTCAACTGCTCTTTACACTTGCACTTTGTTTTTAAAAGGTTCAAGTATGATCCATGGCAATGTTGCAGGAAAAACAACTGTGATCTCTTTTTAAAATCCTATTCTTACACTACCAAAAGCTTCGCTTTCTAAGTCTCTTTTAAGAGGTCCAATCCTACTCAGCAAAGTATTTAGGTTCATGTTTTGCTTGGTTTTAAGTTTTACATCCTTACTTCTTTATGGAATCTCTGACTTTTGAAAAGAAGTATCACTGGAAGAGCAAGAAGCTATACATTTACCTAACATAATCTTTCCCCTCTCACAGGGTAGCTGGAAGGCTGTGACAGGCAAACTCATCTCAGTACAACATGTAGCACTGTGTCAATAAAATCTCCAGGAGAAGCACTGAAGTTACTCCACCTACTACTTACCCTGAGATAACTGGTGAACACTGTGCACGTGCAGGGCATGCTGGATCTGCCAAATAGCTTAATATGTTGGTGGTACTTTAAATAGCACTGCCTTCCTGACCCACTTTGCATGAGCTACTCTTGAGCTCCTAAAGACTCTTGTCTTAAGAAGATGACCCCAAGCTACTTAGCAAATTCAAAGTGCATCAAAACTAACAAAATAGTCTCCAGTGAGATACAGTGGTACAAGACATCGTGTTCCTGAGGGCAGACTCTCTCCTCAGTTCTGTCATTCTTCAAAAAAAATTCATGGCAACAAATTATAACAACTCATTTTACGTACATATATCATTTATAAAAAATATATATAATGTTGCTGTTGTTGTTACATGAAGAAATGATTTCTGGAAATACAGAGGCTTTGTGGGAGTGCAGAACTGACTAAATGATGGCTCATGACATACTATGAAACATTAAATTTAAGAACAATAAGAGAAAATATTATTTTCAAAACATACTATTTCAAAAAATAAAAGCCAAGCTATGCCTCCACTGCCACTTCCCCAAATGTCTTTGGAAAAATGAAAGAGAAAAAGAAGAGGTTATCTCCCAGCAGAAGAGAAAACAGGCACGCTCTCTCCTTTTCACATCAGTCTGGGAAGAGAGAGCAATCAAATAGTTTTACTTGAAGGCACTTCTCCCACCCAAGCCATGTAGCAGAAGACCAGGAAACAGCAGTTCAACACACATTTTCAGTGCATGGCTGTAATATTTTCCCAAATACTTTCCTTTAGCTGCTGGATGCTTCAGATACTTAGTAAGCACTCATGCATTGGTGCATCTGTTCCCTTATCTGTGCAGTTCAGAGACAGAATAACCAAAGCTACTCCTTAGCTGAAAATTCATTTAGATTTATAGAGTTCACACCCACAAGTCATCTATGTTATTTGAACCTACTGATAGCAAGGTTGCATTAAAAATTTGAGTAGGTTTAAAGCTCCTACCTGTTCAGCACATGAAAATGAGAAAATCTGTTGAAACCTGTAGAAATTCCACACTTAAGTTTTCTCAGGGTTATCTGCTGTAACTTTACTGAAATTGTATTAAATAATACAATTAACTCTTAGCTCTTTTATCTATTCAAGGCTCTGAACAACAAAATTGTTTTCCAAGTAAATCTTTTACTAATCTTCAAGATTATAACTGAAAACACAAAGCCTTTTGAAGTGCTATTTAGAAAATAAACTATTACATCAACAAAACAAAAATAGCTCTAGAAGTTTTCATACAAAAACCCTATAACATTGGGGTTTCTGCACATGCAACCGGGTACCTTCAGAAACTGAGTTCTAGAGAAATGCTCCACTGATATTTAACTACTAGACCATCAAATGGCCCCTGTCATACTGATCTACAATGTACTTTCCAAACAAGTTCGATCAAAACGCAGTGGGGACCTTATACTGAAAAGGTGACAGCTAATACTCAAACCAAACAATCTATGCCCAAACAAGATATCCGGCCTTTTAACTACAGTTGCTATAGAATTTTTTTCCCCTTTTATACCTTGCCACACACAGCAGGAATTTCTTACTCGAAGCTACATTCACATTTTAAGCAAGCTATTTATACAGACCTCAAGGGAACATGAAAACAGTGAGCTAAAAGAGTGTGGTCATTTTAAAAGGAAAAATAATCTAGATTAGAAGGTACGTTTTTGCTTTCTAAACCTAGTGCTATGTAGCTTGAACAAGTACAAACATTTTAATTCTCTATTTCAGAAAACATTCATATGTCTGTAGCATTAGATGACTTGCTATGACTATTGCTATAATTAATACCATTTCATATGGTAGCTCTCGCTTATTACACGAAGACTATAAGGCAGGTAGGTACAGGCATAGCTCCTCCAGTTTTGTATATTTTTTTAAAAAAAACCCCAACATTTTAAATACCATTTTGGTTCTGATATTAAAATTCCCCTGTTTAAAATCAAGGAAGTACAATGCTGAAATTTCAGCTGTTGTCATTACATTCAGAGATAAATGCCAGGGGATAACTGAGTATGATCTATGATTCTAATCACGAAACTGCCATTAAAAATTACAAATTTCTGCAAAATTTGCAAGTTTCTTGCAATCTACCCAAACAAAAATTCAGATATGCTAATATTTCTTATAGGCACAATTAAAACCTACAACAACTCCTATTAATACAATATTTATATTCAATACAGGACTACTATGGTCCTTGAGACAAATTTAACTATGGTTTTCAACAGGTAAAATAAAATGTTTATGTAAGGCACAATAAATAGTCATAACAGATATTACACAGGGTGGTTCTGCATTTAAACACAAACTATGTTCTAACATTTCATTACTCTGTTTCTGTACTTTGCTGTACTTTTTATGTAAACAAGTCAAGACCCATTTTGGGAGACACCTTGTCCTCAAAAGGTTTCATTTTGAAACTCAGTTATAAGCAATCACTACTTAGCATTCTCAAGTAATTCAGGTGCATCCTAAATCTTAAAATATCAATTTTTTCCTAATATAACACTAAATTGCATTATTTTTCATTATTGTATATTGAATACAATACCTGCATCTGTTGGAGAGCTGATGTCATTACTTAAAATAGTGTCAATATTGGCCCAAAGCTCTCCAGTTAGCATTCAATTAAAGTGAGGTCTGACAGGTTGTGTTGTCTTCAAGCTGGAAGTTATCTCAGCACTCCTGGCGTGCTGATGAGACCATGAACTCCTACTGCTGAGCATTCCAGAGCAAGCCATTAGCCTTTGCTCTTCATTTCTTAATTTCTGATGAGTGATGTTACAATCATAACTTAAAACCAAAGTTATCCTGGGTTTATTTCCTTTGTTGTAACATCAAGAGGTTTGAGGACATTTTCCCCAAAAGAAGTGATTTTTTTTCCCAACAACTTAATCTTTTGTTAACTAATTCTTGGAGAAAAGCCAATTTTTTGAAGGTAGAAAATAAGTTATTGTTGCTTATATTCCATAATCTTTTCATAGACATGTCATAAAGAGGATTTGTTTATTTGAAATGTTTGAAATGTGTCTTGCCATGATGAACTACCTTTAAAAAAATAAAAATAAAATCACACCTATATATCCCACTGATGTTTGCTGCCTAAGAGTGAACAGCTCTTCTGCTTTACTTATTTTCCTGATGATGTTACAATTAACTCTATTACAAAGAATACTTTTATACTTTAGTTTTCTGCTCCTTCCTCCTTCTCTTACCTACCTTTCCCTCTCTAGACAGAGATTGTCAGTGGGAGTATTGCCTGTTTAAGAATTCTTTACATCACATAGTGTTTTATTAACTGACCATACTGTATATGATTAATGGAAAAAAAAATCTACTAGTCTTTGCTTTCATCCACAAGGTTTGCACAATTACACATGTGAGGCCCATTTCACCCAGCTGCTACAGAGTTGTTAAAATGTTCACCTGGAGTGGCTTTTCTCTGATATAAGACAGAATGCCTAAAAATGACCCATGAAGAAAGTGTAAGGTAAAAAACCACAACATTGCACATGCACTGATGGACAAAATGACACAAACTGCACAACTGTAATCTTCGTATCTAACTCCCACCTATGGAGGCAATTCTGAAACATGGAAAGTGCAATCTTATTCCACAAAAAAATCCCAAATGCTGGACATCCTGAAGAAAATAGGAGCAACAGAAGGTTCAAGGTTAAGTTGCGACCACTCCAAGTAAACATAATTTGGATATGCACCTACTTTTACATGTATAAGAAGCACTTAAGTCACAACACTGATCACTGCAATGCCCAGCAGCGTTAGACTCCAGCGATCAAAACTGTTTGTGATCACTGACGCTGCAGATCACGCAATGGCTCACACTGCAGCTGCTGCCTGGGTGAGTGCATCCATGCACTCGCCATTTGGCCCTTCTATATGCCAGGGCTCCTTATAGCAAAACAGTGTGAATAGTCTCATTGCCACTGCTGTAGGTCTGCACTGCTGGAGACACACCACGCCCCCTGCCACCTCAAGCCCACGCACATTACCCTATCAAAATGGATTGTAACCCTCCATGTGAATGGGACCATATAAAAAAACATTCTAACTCACTATTCACGTATCACGTTCTGTGATTCCACCAATGACAATTTTGTTCTGGATTATTTTTTGATTATTTATCAAATGACAGTGAATAAAAATGAAAATCTGTTTACCTTCTTTTTCTCCTCTATCAAAATTTTGGAGCAGTGATAAGATAGTAAAAGAGGTTGTATAAAGAGTTTTTCTGATCATCCTCATCTAGAATATATTAACTTGATTCCTTCTGGATTAAACTAAAGCAGAAAATGAGCTCCTGTTCATGAGTATTCAATGTTCAGCACCAGACTAAAATAAGAACCACAATAAAGCTAGAAATGCACACTGTGTGGATGTCGGGTCCTTAGCACCACCTGTACTGTTTTGCTCTACAGATCCACTCCTATTATGCAATATTTGCTAATGTAAAGTGCAGCATATTACAAAATTACAAAAATACAAAACCCCAACTATTTCCAGTAAAAAAAACCAGTAAAAAACAGTATTAAATCCAGTAAAAAAAAACTATTGGAAACTTCCACTGGATTAAGATTTTTATTATCACTTATTACACAAAATAAATAAATAAATATGATCACCTTTATCTATTACATGTCATATTTCCTGTCTGTATTAGAGTAGTCAAAGTTTCCATATGGTCTTTCGGAGTCCCATGAAATCCTTCCAAGACCCCTGAATCTTCCCATTTTCCCTTTCACCAATCACTTTTTTCAATAATTGCTAGATGTTTGTTCAAGACATATTGCTGTACTGAAGAGAATCTGTCCTATGCTGAAAACAAACAGTTGCACAGAATGAGTGTTCAGTGTGATGAACAGCATTTGGAGTGAAGAGAAGTGTTGGATGAGTACAGACACTATCAAAGCTGTTCTTTACTCAAAGCGAATATTAATGACAGTTGTTCCATGTTTCAAGTTAAAATCATGCAGAACACACTGTTGCAAGGAAAATAGTTCGCCTAAACATATTTTTCAACTTACAAGCAGTCGATAACTATCCAAACACATTATTTTATTTTTCATCAGGATGTTTGTGATCCTAAAAATGGTACTCCAAAACCTCTCAGTTCTTAATTCTGAAAATATGACAAGCTTATTTATAGCAAAAGTATTTCAAATCTATATAGAAAATATTCTCATAGAAGTATACCGCCTAGAAATTTTCTACATGAACACTACTTGAGCTTCTGAAGAACATAAATAAAGTCCATAGGGGTGGTTTAGATTTACTTATTAGATCTAGCACTAGACTTCAAAACAAAGAGCAGTATTTTCTTTGCAATAAAAACCCATGAGTTTTGAGACTCCTGACAAATGGTCCTAATACAGCCAAATGTGATTTGATTTTTGAACTTCCCAATTCACAATGCATTAAACTGAGTTCAAAAGGCTCACGTAAAATGAGCTGAACAATCATGGGACAACTCCTCATAGTTTCTACTAATGCAGAGTAAATTCAGTTTCTAATAAATAAAAATTATGTAAAATACTAAAATTAGTTAAAACAATACGAGCACAGCTCAAAATAACATTTACACTTTTTTTTTTTTAATATGCTTTGTCTTCAAACGAGTTGACGCCAATCCAAGACATGCTGGTATTTGCCAGCAGATTTCTGCCTGTTAAGATACTCTGAAATAACATATCTTAAAAAAAACCTAAAAAACAAAAACCAAGAAACAGACCATCAGACAACATAAATATCTTCTCTTATATGCAATCAGTGGAGCCAAAAAAAAAAAAACAAAACACAAAAGAAAATAATGGAGAAAGACTGCAAAGGTCACTTTGACAAATGTTTGTCAGTTGAAATGATGCATGGTGCACTGCTTCCAATACAGTGTAAATGTAGATATCTCATATATGCCAACAAATAAACGGAAATAAAAAGGAAATCAGTCAAAAGAAAAGCTCATTTCAACAGAGATGCTAACCAGAATGCTAAAGAACTTCCACATTCAGTTCAACAAACTTTCCAAAAGAAAGGACTTACTGAAGCCTGTTTGTGGTCCGAACAGAGATATGGACATCAAACAGACTGACATAATTCTATTTGCAGTTATCACATGTAGATTAAGACAGTTTTTGACTTAACAGCTTTTACTGCAAGCTGCCATAAGTTGGCACAGACCAGTGTCCTCACCTTTAGACTAAGGGACAAATCAGATAACCCTTCCTGAAGCAATGTCAGGTGATGCCCCTATGTAATAAATGACAACTATCTGTTTTGTTGTTTTAATGATACTAGTACTATGATGAAGTCTAGTAATTTTGCAAACAGGCACAGTCATTTCAATATAGTGTGCAAACTGGCTTTCCATATCATAAGAAAACTATAATGACTACTAAACACAAATACTTGCACTAAACCTTTAAACATTACTTCACTTCTGCCTGGGTTACTTCTCATCTCAATAACAATTGCTGTAAGTGACAGAAGCAGCTACTGTGTAAAATGCACACAGCAAAAAAGGACTACCTGTAAGAGAATCACTTGGGTAGAAGGAAGACCTTGCCATACTGTATTTTAACGTTTCCTCCAGGACCAGGCCTCATCTGGAAATAATAACTATCCTGTCCATTTCCATCAAAGAATACCACAGTTCCTGACGTAACAACAGAATAGACCACCCTCCTTGCCCCCAAACAAACAACCACCCATGCACCCACACATCTGCCAGTTTTACAAACTTGATGCCTCAAGTAATGATTATTTTCTCCTATCAAATTTCAATATTTATCTGAATCCATCAGACCACCAAACACTATATCCTCAGCATCTGATTCAGCCAATGACATCTCATTGCATTTTATAAAATGGAGCTACTTTCAGTAGTTTGCAAATATCACAGGAAAAGAATCTGGACTGAGAGATGAAATGAACCTAAGTTGTTTCTGAATTTATCTCTAATAGACTCAATACGTGCCACCCTCATAAAGAAAGTATGAAAGCCCATAACACATTAATCTACTGAGTAGCAGCAAAATGTCAGAAACACAAATCCTGAAGTTTTGATAGGATGAAATAGGCTTTCATTTCTCCTAACTTCTCAGTGGAATAAAGATAAGTGTATAATAGAAGAGATGCATGTTTGACTCATATCTGGCTTCTGCTAGGAAATAAAAAGCTTCTGGCCTCAAACACAGCAAAGTCTCTAGACAAGAGCAGTGAAAATGACAGAGTATGGAAGACACAGGCTCTTCAGTTCTTCACCACATTAAACCAGGTGAGTTGTGTGTAAGTAGCTTCATTAATACTTCATTTTATACTAAATAAGTTATAAAAGTGATACAAATAAGAAAATAGCTGACTTTGGATGAGTATTTATTTTTCAGTTCAACTCACCGTCAAGAGGTGGTACTGTCTTCTAAATTGCCAATGTTTCCTTAGCATAGAGTAAGATTTAAAACTTTTTCTTTGAAGTGTTTCAGACTGGGATAAAATATTTCATATTTTCCTTGCAAAGAATGGGACTGTGCTCTTATAAATTATGGAAAAAAAGAAGTAAAGAAGCAGCCTTACTGGTTTGTATCTTAGTGCATCTCTGTAGGATCCAAATAGTGCCGCCTGTGCCCGAAGAAAGGCCTTGGCTACTCCATCACCCGTAGCTGTAGACTGCTTTTTCAGTTTATTTTTCAAGGCCGAGACCTGCACGACAGAGTGGAACAGTTAAATTAACACCTCGGAAATTGGTACAGCAAGGTATGAACCCAATCAGCAGGCAAACCATGGTGTCTGCAGGTCAGCCAAAAATTCATCCTCCTCCTTGATAGCTTATCTTTTTAACTGCAAAGAGCACCTGCTGGTCTGTTAATTGAAATGAAAGCAGGGGATGATGGTAGAGTGCTAATGCAAATTGGTTTATGCTCTCTTTTTTTCCCAAGGCCTCTTGACATAAATAAGCTTAATTATTTTACAGTAAACTGCATGTGAGCCACTTTTCTGCAGAATATTTTTTCTCAACCATAACATGTACTTACCTGTTTTGAATGAAGACAGTTGGATATTTTTTATTTATGCTATGAAGGTTTATTTTTAAGGACTCTTAATGGTCACTTACTATTCAGTTTTAGGCATTTTTATGTTTTCTAAGTCAAATTATTATCTTACTTCATTTCTCACGCACTATGGGAGTAGCTGCTACCACTGTCAAATAGTTGAGAAAAGTTTGTGTAAATTAAATGATACATTCTCTTTAGAATTGTCCTAGAAGACAAACCATGTGAAAGGGAAAAAATAAGAATAGCATTTATGAGGCCCCTGTAGTTAAAATAAATAAATAAATAAATAAATTCTTGTTTTAGTGCCTGACTTTTTTTAAAAAGGTCTTTTCTTACTTGGTAAACAGTAATCACTGATTATATAGAATTGGGAAAAAATAGAAATACTAATTTAGATGACGCTTACTTGGAAATACTTTGGAGAAAAATCATGTAATTATGGAATTATTACAGTATTCTTTAAAGATATGAACAAATACACAGAGTTATAGTCTATATAATTTTCAGCACAAGGGATATCTGGAGAATTCAGTCAACTCCAGTTATGTTGAATACACATTTCTATACCTGTTTGTATTGCAATATACCAAATAAAGCAGTATTTAAGTCACTAAAAACTATACAAAGTAACATTTAGAGTTACTTTTCAAACAGAACATTACAAACACAAAGTATCACCAAAACAGCCTTCATACTTACAGAAATATATGCAAGAATAAGTACCTCTTTGTTTCTTTATGCAAGCAGTCCTGACTGCTCTTGTAGATGATGATTGTAATTGAAGTGTCAACCTAATTAACAACTAAACTTTGAATAATGCTAATGAGAACTGAACACGGCATCAGAGAAAAGACCAGCTCTACAGGTGATAAACCTTCACAGTAGTGACATTTTCCAGTGTAAAGTCACAGTTACTGTGATCTGATCAAAGAGAAAGACCCCCATTGGGTCCAATTATAACTATAGTTTTGAAAAAAAAATTATTGAGTTATGATGTTCATAATCTATGCAGAAAGGCCTTTACAGTATAGGTCTTCTCCCCATAGCTGTGATCTTTTCAATTTATATCCAAGCTCCATAGATCTAGATAAAAGTTTAGAGCCTGATTCGTTTAGCCCATGGAAAGCATACACAAAGGCTCATTTATGTTTTTTCCTCTAAGAAAAGAAAAAGTACAAGTCTGAGTACAAAAAACAGTTAAGCAGTTCAAGGTTGAAAAAATAAATGCATTGGGGCTGTTTTGGGTTTTTTGTTGTTGTTGTTCTGTACTATATTGAACTAAACTATATTAAAGTTATTAAAAATGAAGTTAATTTCATTCCAGGGAAAATACATGTATATATCATTTGTATAAGGGAAATGTGCCCATTAACATTAGCTCAGTTTCATTAAAACAAAAGCAGTAACATGAGGTCAAAAAAAGAATTATCAACCTTAAAATGTTGTCTCTGTCATGACAAACAATGCATCTTCTAAATATAAGGGAGGGAAAAGGTAGAAAATTCTCTACATTCTTTTAAATCAACGTGCTTCTAAACTATAGTTTAGGGAAATAATGGCAGACAATAAGACAGGGTCAGAGAAGAAAAGGGTAAGGATGATGTAGAGCAGAGGAGTTACAGGACAAAGTCGGGGCTTTGAAGGAAAAGAACATTCTTCTGATTTTCTCAGTTCTGGCAGGCCCCATGTACCTGAATTGACAAACAGGATGCTTTAGGCAAAAATGTGTTAAAAAGAACAATAGAAAACAACAAATCTCCCTCTTCACTGCAGTATTGGTACATTACTAGTTCAACAATATTAAGAACATACCATTGGGCTGGTGGTTTGAAAGTGGGTTCTCCAGCACAAAAATGTGTAAGTTAGATGCACAGTTTTTGTGCTGCCTTCCTAGAGAGAGTTCTAGCCTCAACAAAGGCTATGCTGAAGTTCAAAGAAAGTTCCTCTAACTTCTTCTCTCAGGAAGCTGGGCTAAAAGGCAGGAAGATGTCTAACAAACTGTATTGCAAAAGTACTAAGAGCACAGTGCTCTTGAGAAAATGCCTGTAGACATCATGTGGGCCACAACCCTGATTTCCCAATCGTCACAACCTCAGTCCTGGCTGTAGCACTCTGGAAGCACCCTTGAGACCTGCCTAGGTTTCCTCCAAGGTGAGGTCAGCAAACACGCATGCAGAGGGACAGTGCTTTCTCAGAGCTTATCCCACCACCAAGTCATGGCAAACACAAGCTGCTCATTTGGGTAGGTTGCCAGCTAACTCTCCCAGTTCCACAGTCTAATCAAAGACAGAGTGATAAAGTAGTTATTACAGTCAATACAGTAGATAAAGATAACAACTGGGTGCTTCAAACTACTTAACAGATCTTGGTGCACAGCAGGATTGTGATTGCTTAGATCCATGAACCTAAAACCAAGGAAGTGTGAGACTGCATTGGGTGACATCATTAATATAGCTCTTAAAATTTCAAAGGAAGTAAACAGTCCTGGCACCAAGCCAAAAAAATACCAAGCAGCACTTTTATCAAAATCTTTTTCTCATATATGCTTTAATCCATCTATCCATAATTAAGAATACCAAACTTCTTTTCTCCCCTTCTTTGCATGCCTTATGCAGAAATAGCCTTTTACAAAGTTTAAAAATAAAAAACTGCAAACAAAGAAACCACAGGGGTTAGCATGCTGTTAATATTTATTTCTGGAAGACACTAGTGATCCATTTCAGAAATGGTACTACTAATTTCCACTAAAAGCAAACTGGTTTTATCTTCTCCTAGCAACAGCTTCTCATAGGAAGGTGACTTGATTGGAATGCTAAACACTGCCAATAAAGAGCATATAACAGTAGAATAGTTTTTGAGATATTTAGGAAGTCATAAGATTTTTATGTGATTTTTCTTTCATATGCAAGTAATATGTTTCTACATTTTTAGATACACTTGTGTTGGTCATTAAAAAAAGAGTATAATTTTTAAAAATAGTCGGCCTATGTCCTAAGATTCCTAAAATATCACTATCTGCTCAGAAAAAAAGCATAGTTTATATCTTTTCAATATCCATGTGAATAGAAGAATAGAACTGCACATAAAGTTAAAAAATAAACTAATAAAATAACGTAACTATTAATCAAAGCCTTTGCTCCAGCAAAACCTTAAGCACACATGTAAATTTAAGCATTTATAGAAGTATTCAAAACATTTGTTGCTTGAGAAATGCAGAACCATGCACAGTCCCAACGACTATCAGTTCTCTGAAAAAAAGACAGCCAGGTATTTCTCTGGTATCAGTGAAATATGGCACAGTTGTTATGCTTTAAACTATTTTTTGGTGTTCCCCATCAGATCACGTCACTGCAAAACTAAGCCCACTCTCAACAGTGAGAAAGTGAGAGAAAATGGCAAAGAGAAACAAAACAAAACCTTGCAACAAAATGGAATCTGATACGATTTAAATCAATATTGTTAATGAAAGGACTTCTGTGTATTTGGTATTATGCACACAGACAAGACTTAGGCACCTCAAAGAGCCTCCAGCATTTAATCTCAAATGCTTGTTTAGACGAAAACTACCTAAATGCAAACGTTTTCAAAGCTAATTGTACTTTTCAGTCTCACATTCTAGCTTCTAAAACTATATTGAGGTTCAACAGAATCTCAACTCTAAAAATGTATTCAAAATAAATAGTTGCCTCGTAACACCGCAAACACTGCTGACTGTTCTGAGTTTTTAAAATATATTAGTAATATTTTTGGCTATTTTTTGATAGGAAAGCATAATAAATTATTATATTTGAATTTTACAAAAAAATCTTTTTAGTTGCACGGTTACACATTGACCATAACTTCTTCAGAATACTATTAATCATTGTATTTTCAGAAATAATTTGCACTCCAGAAATGGTTTTATAAAGTAACCGTTTAATTTTCTATGTGAATTATAGCCTACTTCTCAAATGCTACTTTTGGAACAGTAACATTTATATGCCCAATTTATGGCGTCAAAATCCTGTAACTTTAGGAATCTCAAAACTAAAACTCTAAAAACCCATTTAGACTCTGTATTGCATCATAGTGTGTAGGCACCACACACTACAAAGGCTATGCATCTTTCAACAGCTCTGTTGATTCTATGGTTAACAATATTTAATGACCACAGAAGATGCTAAAAACCTATAAAGTCTTTAGTTTTCTGAAGATCATATTTATAAAAGTTCTGCTTAGTCTATGGAGAAGTCAGTAAGATTGGTTGTTAAATGCGATGCCCTCAACTCTCCAAGCTTTTTTTGAAAGTGTTCACATTTGAGTAATAGTATTTTTGTCACAGTTAACTGCAAGCAGGTACTGCAGGATCAGGCTCAAAGTTTATAAATTTCTGTCTATGGTCTCCACTAATTTATATACATCACAAATGTTCTTTGTCTAATGTTTCACATTATTAAAGTGGTGGTCTAAGTATTACTGTATTAGGAAATTTACTCCCCCAAAGGTAGATACTTTTTTCTTTAATTAAAAAATAATAGACAAATTCACAGTGAAATGATGAAATTTAAAAGCAAGTGTTCTTGTCAGAAGAGAGGAAAAAGAGGGGGTTTTCCCCCCTCTAAGAAAACAAAGGATTCCTGAAAGTCTTGCACTGATTTATTTTTCCAATTTTAAATACCTTAGGAGTAGCGGAACTGCTACTGGCATGGTAGTATTTCTAACAGTCAATAAATCTAAAATATTATGTGTGAATATTGGAATGAAGCCATTAAGAAGATTACAGCATGCAACGCAGCAGAGGGTCCACATGAAAAAAGGACTGGTAATTCAGGACAACTGTGACCACTGACCTTTGCACAGTCAAGACCACTGGTCAGTCTGACAGAATAATAGAGTTCACATGCATAGAAAGTCATCTAGCCTGTAACTATAATTTAAATGCTTAAGTGAATGATTTTAAAAAGCCTTTAAATCTCAGTTAATTTATTATACAGTTAATTAGACAATGCCATATAATAATGTTTTTTCAATCTTCAATTTATCATTAAAAAAATCACAATCAGATCATTTTAATAGATATATTACTTATATATGAGTAAACTATTAAATACCTATGCTGTGAGGACACCATCAAGCTTATTAATAAAGAAAATAATTACACAATTTTCTTCGGACACAAGAAACAGTTTTTAAAAACTCTTTGAAAATACTGCATTTCTTTAGTTATGGTGTTAACCAGCCTGGAATCAATTTTTGAAAGAAATAGCAATTTTGAAAGGAAAGCAATAGTTCATTCTATTGTAACACCCTCCAGAGGTACTCATATTTTTTCATCAGAAGTTTTACTACCTTTGTATATATGCTTATGAGGTCTATTTATAGAGATTAAAATGCTTCACATATGTAAGTATCTTGGACATTTGCTTTAAGGTTTTAAGTCTAACTTACCATTTTGATTCTAAACTTCTATGGTTTATACCTTTTAAGCAAGATGTTAGCAGTTGTACTGCCCGCCATGAATGCAGAAGACAGACAAGCATTCTGTCATTTTATGAGCCAAACACAGATGTTGTCTGTGCCTTTTGTTTCCAGGTTATCCAACTATAATTGTATATGTTTTCCATGAAAATGTTCTAATTAAACTGCTTTACAGATTGATGTAAAGGAAGAGATTGGAATACTCAAAAGCTTAATTATAAAATCCTCAAATTCTGCAAGTATAGTTTGCATAAAATACAGTTATGTTTTATTCTATATTAGATATAAAACGAAATATTTTAAATCTATTCTATAGTCTGTACACTTGGATAACCTTCATTAACATTAATAATAGTAACATGCATATATCTTGGGGCAGAATATACTTCTAAATGTATGGTCTGTATCCCTATTTTCTTCATGTTAGCCTACTCACTGAGAGATCATTTTGACATGCACCTGTAAAATAAATGATAAATCCCTCTCTCTGCACAAATACCCATTTTTACTGTTCAAAGAACCTCCAGCTACAACTCCAGTATCTCATGGAACATGATGCCTAATTGTCAATTCTACATCTATCTATTATTTGAGAAGAGGTATGTACCTCCATGACATTATAACCTCAACCTTACTCATTGAATGTGAGGTCAGTTAAAATTACTGACACACCAGAAAATAACTCATTTCTTACTTACTTGCAATACACTTTCATGATAAGAGTAGTCAAAATTACTGTACATACATGCATATATATGTGTCTATACTTTTTCATACACTAACATAAAATCACAACACATCAGAATAAGTTTTATACAGTCTTCTACATTTCTGAACTATAGTTGATACAGAGTCAAAAGAAAGACTGACCAGGTTAACCTATAAAAAGTCTAGATTTTAACATCACTAAAAACAAAGAGAATTGACATTAATATAAATATCAAGAGTTTGATTTCTAGTGTACCAAATATATACAAATTACCAACAAAACCAAAAGACATAGTATGTCACTACAGTGTCTTACTTTGATTAAGACAGTTTGTTTTTATGATTTACAATTTCAGAAAATGTAACTCTTTGACTTCACTTTTTGATACAAAATTCTTTGTGCTGACAACCATTTGTGATGGCTTGAGCATCTATAACTAAATAATCAAAACAGTGGTTTCACAATGATTTTCTTTTAGAGCTCTACTGGAAAAACAAGGCAAGTGAATTTTGTGACTATTTTAAATGATATACTGAATACATTCCCCTATAGGCAATAAGAAAAAAAAAAATGGGGGGGACACCCTCTGTAAGATCAAAGTCCAGAAAGAACTGGCACTTAATTTATCATCCTTTACAGACAAAAGACAGTTTTCGTCATTTCAAAAAGATCAGATGTCTTTTATGACAAACTGGGTTTGCAGTTTAATTTACAAATAGAATTCTAAGTAAGCAGTCTTTGCTCTGCCAAAGCAAATGACAAACAGTACAGGTTTTCATTCACGCAGCCCTCAGCAGGATAGAAGAGATTAAAATAAAACTGAAATAATTTAGAGAAAACAAATAAATGTTTCAGAAAGTTGAAGAAGATCAAAGCCTGAATTTTCTGACCCCAACTGTACAAGCATTTCTTATTATATTGACCAGTGCCATCAGATCATTAATTAAAAGGAAAGCGCTGGCAGGTGGCAGGGAAGCAGAAGCCGATAATTGGCCCCCTTCTTCTTTTTGCCTTCAAAAACTCTCTCGTTCTTTTGCAAGACATGCCACTAGGCAGACAGAAATGCCTACTTTGTAATATAATGATTAAGATGAGATGAAGAGACTCTTGCGTTTAAAGCAGCCATGCCTAATGAATGCAGCTAGCTTTATAATTATGACCCTACTTTTACAATAAGGAATATGATGTTCCATTCAACATCTCCTCAACTGTCAAAAAGGTAAAAATCTCAGATATAGGGGTCTACACCTGGTGCTTTTTACCCCCTTATTCCTTTTACAGCAGTTAGCAAAACCAGGCAAAAATAACTACTAGTAATTCAAGCATCTATATAAAAAAGAAAGAATGAAATATCTGTAAGACTCACCACTTCACCAGGTAGGTTGTTCAGGTCATTAAAAGGAGTTTCTAGAGTGTTTGTGTCAACATTTAGCAAAACCACATCTTCCAGTGATCTATTTTTCACTCTCTGTTAAGAGGGAAAAATAAAAATGTGGTAAAGCATTTTATAATGGCATCCTCCTGAAGTACATCTATATAATAATGTGTTAGATTAAAATGATGATTTTACAAAGGACAATAATGGCAAAGACAACACCCTGAGCTCTAGATCTAGGATTTGTGGATTAGACACAGGATTCAGAGTAGCTTTTAAAAACACCTCCTTTTCATCAGGCACTAAGTTCATACTAGTAATCTCCAAAACACAAGCATATTTAAGAAATGAATTCTTGAAACATCACACAAAACCACAGTAAATATATTGAAACTATTCATATAACATTTAATTCCCTCATATTTGTGAAAAATAGGATGTTAATTGTATAATCAGATGAAAACCAGAGAAAACTGAGTAATTCTTTGCAGATTTATATAAGTTCCAGACATGTGATGTCTACCAGTACTATAGAAGAATGGATGAAACAATCTTTCAGCAATGGACCTGACTGGCTGCTAAGAATTCAACAATTTGGTTCTTTCAGGAAGAAGTGACAGAACTCTTTTCTATACAGTCCTACAATAATACATATTAGTGTGATCCAGGAAAATAATTCCAGAAGGCATTGATTTACTTCTTTTTCAGAACAAGCCCTCCTGTTCCATTATTTTCTGATGAAATAAGGAAAAAGATCCTAGTCAAGATATTACAATCAATGTATGCAGATCATAAGAACTTGACTTGCGAGAACAGAAGGCTATGCCTAGAGTCTAAGAAGCGTCCATGACAAAAGGCTCTTTTTTGGAAACACAAAAGTCTTAGTGGCTCAGACTGGGAGAGAGCCCACTTCATCAGCTTAGCAAATATGAACAGATCCTTAGAAAATGCTTTAGCAGAAGTATAAACCAAATAAAGTTCCCAAATCAATTATCTACTCTGCATGATAATCAAACTCCACACATAAGCTTAATGGTGTCATCAAATGCTATGGAAAGAAGCAAAGGTATTTATGACCCAGCTATTACTTACCACTTAAGTGAGTTCTATCGTTTTGTTGTATGTTTAAATCTGAAAAGTCTACCTCTTTTTTTTTGGCAAAACCCACTAATTTCTAAATTAACAGTTATGAATGTTATGGGATTAATATTAAACTTGGATTTTCAGAGGGATAAGAATGTACATTATCTAGGAAATCAGAATGATGCTGAATTCTAATTGATGGTGACTCCAAAATAAACTTTAGCTGTTCTTATTATTGCGAAAATCTGTTGCTGAACCACTAAAAAAGGCACAAAAAAGTTATCATTGAACTATTGAACAGACACAGAAACAGATCATGGTGTAGCATTAAACACTTCAAAAGTAAGATTTCAAAGAGGAACATTTTTTACTTTGTAAAGCATCTGGAGCTTAAATTTTGTAATTCTGCATGCTAAAAAACAGGGATTCTTTCTGAAGCATTGCCATTGAAATTCCCATTTATGGGAAACACACCTCATGCTTACCAGTACACAGAAAGGTATAGTAAACTTACGTCTATTAAGCTTAAGTGGACGCCAATCAGATAAGGCATCGGTGCACTAAAGAGAAGAAGTGGAAAAGACCAAATTATTATTTTAAGTACCAACTACCACAACACCTTTGGAGCAAAAAATGTTTAAAATCTTGGCACATAGAGTCCCCAGTTAACATTCATTGTTTAAGCCTGCATTAAATGTACACAGTTGCGACTGAAATTTTTACTAGACATTAGAAAATTTTATTTTATTTTACTCTGTAGTAAAGACAATCACAAAATAAAGGGCAGTTCCTAACTATGGAATTATGAGCAAGAAGACGTGTAAGGCTTGCTAACTGGCTTGCCATACCTAGTTTCAATGACCTACCAGACTGTATGGCAGAGCTAACCTAGCAGATGTTTCAAAAGTGGTCCATCTCTAGAACTACAACGGTTTCCAAATACCATTCTGGAGAATGTGGTACCAGTTAGCATCACTCCACTGTAACACAAATATCACTAATGCCAGTTTTGGTTCTGAATGTGCTTCTGAAAACCTTCCTCAGTGGCATTTGTATTAAATACAGTTGCTCTGTATTAAAATATACTATTTAACTCAAGACAGTAAACTTCTCATTTCCAATTTGAATAAGACAAGAAACTATATTCTCAAAATAAAACAAATATCCATACAAAGCCTCTGAAGTGAGACCTCCTGCAGTACACAAGCAAGAAACTGAGTTAGTCAGGCTAATTCATCATGTTTTCCTATTATCTCGTTTCCTCTTCTAGTGAATGTGTTCTGGCAACATCTGACAGAGAACATAATCAGTATCCAGTGCTGAAGGAAAAAACACCATCATATTTGGGTACTCCAAGATTACTAAAAATACTCACTCCAGAGAAGCGAGTGAGAGGCTGCTTTAAGCAAGTCAGTGGGAAACAAAATGTTAAAGAAGCAAAGAAAAAAAAAATGAATAAAAATAATCTCTGAAAAGTAAGTGGAAGATAAGGCCATGAAAATGATCAGGAGGCTGGAGCACCTCTCCCATGAAAACAGGCTGAGAGAGTTGGGGTTGTTCAGCCTGAAGAAGAGAAGGCTCCGGGGAGATGTTAGAGCACCTTCCAGTACCTGAAGGGGCTACAGGAAAGCTGGAGAGGGATTTCTTACGAGGACATGTAGTGACAGAACAAGGGGAAATGGGTTCAAACTAAAGGAAGGCAGATCTAGATTGGATATTAGGAAGAAGTTCTTTACTGTGAGGGCAGTGAGACACTGGAACAGGTTGTACAGAGAGGTTGTGGATGCCCCTTCCTGGCAGTGTTCAAGGCCAGGTTGGATGGGGCTTTCAGCAACCTGGCCTGGTGGGAGGTGTCCCTGCCCATGGCAGGGGGGTTGGAACCAGATGATTTTTAAGGTCCCTTCCAACCCAAACCATTCTGTGATTCTACACAGATCTTACATAGATATCTGACATACAATAATTTCTCCCATTGTATTAATTTGATCATGGATCTGAGCCACAGGCACCAATTCACTGGTGATTGACTTCCTGCAGCCTGGGGAGAGACTTCACTGCATCAGTTCACATGGCCTCATCAATTTGGTCCCAACTCGGGAAGCAGAAGTAGCAATTCTCACCCACCTGTGACTGCAGCCAGTTTTAGAAAAATCTGTGCACACTATGGATTAGCCAACTGCCCTCATTAACAATGTCCCACTGAAGAGGATTGTTAGAAAAAACCAAAAAACCCCAAACAAAACCCACACCAAAAAAACCACCCAAACCCCAGACTGACTGAGGGCAAAACAAGCTTTCATCATGTTCATACTGTCAAAATAAAGGTTTCCTGAGACTGCAAACTGTCATGGCTTAAGGTTTCTAGGCAATGGGGCTTCCAAAAGGTGAAATGGAGAACCCTATGTCCCCACACATCTTTTTCTTAGCACAATACTGAAAAATTTTAGTACCTCCTGACAAATTTATCCAGGCCAAGGCTTTATACCTTTGTAGACTAAACACAGGTTACATGGAATCATGAATGGTGTCGCTCCAGAGCATTTATATTCAGTGAGGAATCACACAGCTTTAAATCACCCTATAATCTTAAGAATGCTTTATGCTACATAACATATTTAACTAAGCCAATGAGAATGACTGTGACTGACATGTAACTGAGGCTTCTTTTGCTGCGAAATAGATCCTCAGGTTCATCGCATCAGGGTTGTCTTAGTGTTACAAATAACATGAACTGGAGAAATTGTGGTGAAAACAAGTGCTATACAATATATGCATTTTATACACACTTGTTTTCTTGTACACCGACACCATTGTAGCAGCTTCCCCAGGCCTATACTGACTTAAAATAGCTGATGATTTGCTCCATTAATAAATCTGTCATTGAAAAGGGCAGTGTGTAGCTCTCTTCTATAGAACAAAGCAACAGCTACATCATTTAAATTTTGAGAAGTTAACAGAATAAAGGTACAAAGCTGATTAGATAAACACATCATGAAAATGCATGAAATAAAAATTGCAGCTATGGAAAGTCAATTTGACCATTTTCAGCAAAGAATGAGTTTTATTACTGCTGGATTCTGAAGCCCTAACAGCAGAGGCTTGTAATATGTACATGAAATTGCTTACTATGATACTATTGGGAGCTGCTATATAGTTTTTCTCTTGCTTATGCATGTTATTACCAAAAATGTTACTAATCTACAGCATCATTGCCTAAAATAATTACTATGTTATGCAAAACGTATGAGTTAATTTGAAAATAATTATCCCGTTCTCATGAAAACAGGCATGCACATATCCCAATTCAGAAGAGACCAAATCTCATAAAAAGACATGTTGCAATTGTAACTTCAATTTTCTAATTGCATTATATTCTTAGCAGAGCATCAGTAGAACAGATGCTTTGTCATCCACAGACAAAACTGTCATACATTCTTTTATCAGTGACTTAGTTTGCCAAAAAATTACATAGAAATTTAATGAAATTAGCTTTCTTCTTTACAAAAATTAATTTTATTCAAATATAATTACTATATCAATGCTAAAACTTAATTTTTGTAAAAGCTTTCTTGAAAGCCAGCCACCTACTGGACTGAGTACAACAATATCTTTTAGATAACTTAAATGTAGAAAAGAAATAAAGCCTTAAAAATATTCAGAAAATTCAATTTTTTAGTAACTGTTGTGTTTTATTCATTTTGTTTAAAAATTACCTTACTCCCTTGGAATGAACAAAATTATCAAACTGATAATCCTCTACTTCATTTATTTGAACACCATTTCAGAACAACACTATGTCATGGGAGACATCCCAACAAAGTCCACATGAAGCAATGGCAATGTAGTTTCTAGGCATGAAAACACATGTTAAGCTAAAAGGAAAAAAGGCACTTTTATAAGAAGAACTTTGCACTATCAAAATGAAAATATAAAAACAAAATTATTTTATTGATTTTAAATTGACATGGCCCTCTTGGACTGCACACTAGGTCTGGCCTAGCTTAAGCTTTGACCTTATGAATTCATCAAGGTTTTCTAACTTGATGTATTATATACCTATGAGGAAAATATTACTCATTGTTAATATGCCAAAACATGAGGCAAGCCAAGTATTTTATGTGGTTTTGTTACACTATTCCAACCTGTCACAAAAAAAGAACCATTCAAACCAGACATGAGAAGACAGAGAAATGTAAATGAACAAAAATCTGAGTTAAAAGGTCTGAATTATAGGTACTGTGGTAAATTCAATTGTGCAATTCCTTTCATGAACTTTATGTTTTCATTTGAACATCTACAGAAAAGGGAAACTTTTTTCTCCCACTCCATTGTACTACCGTGAAAAAGAAAAAGGGATATAAATGAGTTTTAGAAGTTTAAGAAACTCCATGCTTCTTTTTAACGAGTAAAAAAAATTCTCAGGTCATACCATAATGACCTAGAATCTAACTATTATCATCATCACAAGAAACTGTGTACAGCATCTAACATTATTATTTCTGGAAACATTATCTGTGCTTAGGAGGGGAAATAAAAAAATCTTCTAGCATTCAGGATGCACTCTGCAGGGTACAGCTTGAATAAAGGTGTTGATCTACCTTCTGAGAACAGGATTTATGGAATATACTGAAGAAATTAGAAAGCTTCTGGCAGTAAGCACAAGTAATACAAAAACTAAAATACATTCAAGCTCTACTCCCACATTTTGGTGCATTTTATCAAAGCTAGGAGGAAAAACAACTAGGACAGTGTTTCTTCAAAAGAAAACTATCATTAAAGATTAAAGGCTTAGCTATAGCTGAAAGTAAAGGGAGGAGTAGGAGAAGAACATTTTATTTCCTTTCAAAAACAATAAATAATATACATATGAAGTATAGGAACTATCACAGAAAAAGATATAGCATGGGCAAATATTGTAAACTTAAGGAAAAACTATCAAATGTAATGAGAATTTCTTTGAAAACAAGAAGTTAAATGGACTGGGTGGAGTTCAGTGGAACATCAAAATTTCTAGGTTCCAGAAAAAATAACAATAAAAATATAAAGTCCAGCAAACATACAAGCATAAATTAATTCTGTGAAGAAAAACATTAGTAACAGAAACACCAACTTTTGTGGTATCTGACTTGGACTGTTTTTATATACAAGAATTCCTGATCTTTAAAATGGCTTCAGATGGTTCATTTTTCCACCAGAGCTCTACAGGGTCTCGTTAGAGTGAAATTCTTCATGGATGGATATTCCTGGTTTTGGTGCTGTAATGGAAACTCTCATTTGTTATCTCTGGCACTACTACAAATAAAAGTAGATCTCCTCTTAGCCTGAAACCTTAAACAACAGGTGTGTGGAAATATCATCTCTTGTAGGATCAGAAGTGACTCAAAAAGTGATTCTTTCTTGTTCAACTTAAAAATTTGCCAAAACTATGAAGTCTGTCATGTGAACAGAAACATGCCAGGAGAAGTAGAATTCTTATGATGAAAACTTCAGAGGTACCAAAAGGGGATTTTAAGTTCTTTAAGGAAGGTGTTGGAAAGGATTCTGAATCTAGTTGAGTCTAAAATAAGAATATTAAATCATTGTATAGACCCAAGGGAAACATCGATGCCCACTAACAATTTGTTTTGGAAAAAATGATAATTTTTTTTTCTGAATGCTTCTATCAGTATCATCTATCTCAAGTTAAAATAATTGTCAAATAAAAGAAAACCGTAACACAGCCACAATAAAATTATTGAATGCATTGTCTAACAATAAAACGGGAACAGCTATTATAAACATGATTCTAAATGCTGCATTGACAGTAATCAGCACTGTAATTCAAGGTACCAATTCAAACAACATGTTCAGGTCATCTAAGCACTGGCCTAAGTGTTTCCATAAACTGGCTCCTGTATTTTTAGTCGTACAAGTCATTAGTGTTTTCATCAGTTACTTAGAATTACAAGACAGGTGAGAATCTCAGAAAAGGGGATAACAGGTTAGCTGTCTTACCAGCAGTAGTCCAGAAGATGTGGAGGAAGCACTGGGATGTAAATGTGTTGCCAATACATTGGATACAACAATGCAGCTGACGCATGAACACAAGCAGTTAACTAAAAATAAAAATACACATACAGAATTGGCAACAAAAAATATGAATAGAAAGAAAATTCTAAATTTTAAATTTTAGACAGGTAAGAATCTTAACCTCCCCAAACCACCACCTATTATAGCACTTCCTAATTACTTTTAACTGCTTAAATGCACCTATGAAGAACCCTGATATATGTATTCAAGTACAACATTTGCAAGAAGCCAGATTAACAAGTCAATTAAAAATTAGCCCTGCTCAGCTATTTCCTTGAAAAAAAGAAAATAAACATGCATTACTTGATGTTCATCATATATGGGTACTGCCATAAACACACAGAACTCAATTGCACCACAGCTGCACTCAGCTCCACTGAGCGGGAAAGGCTCAGGGGAGTTTTTTGGTCCACATTTCTGCTATTTGGAACAACTGAAACTGAACTGAACCTGCATGAAGCCACTGAAGAGCATTAAACTCAGGAGGAGGATTACACTTCTGTTTGTGTCACTATCTTGATTTCCAAACTACCTCTAAGAAAATCTGAAGTGAGTATTCCCTGTGACAGCAAAGCAACTTTATTGCCATTTGCCAAAATTCCCATCCCAAAGCAGAGACTGGCAAGTCTGGCACTAGCATCTTGACCAAGAAAGGAGGTGTTACAATCTGGTTACTGTTCAAAAATGACATCCCTGTTTTTCTAAAACAAACAAACAAGCAAACAAAAAACCTTCACAAAAAAAACAACCCACCCCAAAAAAATAAAAATCTATGGAATTGATTAGAAATGCAGTCAAGTTCATTCCTGGAGTGAGCACAATCATCTGCAATACCTGAAGAATTCAAATTTCATCTATCAAATACCATTTTGTTAGCAGGGACTTACTCAAATTTATTTCATTTTGCAGCCACAGGGTTACAACAGAATAAGAAAATGTCAAGACTGGGTTCAAGATAGTTAGCCTATATCCAGCACATAAAACATTACAAGCCTCATAAAAAAAAAAGAAAAAAAAATTAAAAGAAGGGAATGCCCCACAAGGAAGACACTAAGCTTATGGAAGAAGACTGTCCTAATGTTTTATATCACAACAAAATTGCTACCTGAGGTTAACTTGATAATAGCACTGTTTATTAGACATGTACTTTTACAGTAACAAAGAGCTAAAAATAAAATGTAAATCCTGTCCATAAGCAAGTGCTAAAACGTTATGGATTTTACAGAGAAAAAAAAGCTCTTTGTGGAACAGATCAGCAGTTAAAGCTTTCATACCCTGGCTGTCTTGGACATTTCGACTTGTAAATAAAAATTATACTGCAATTTTGTACATGTATTTTTACACTAAAAATGAAAAAAAAGTAATTATAAGGCCATTGCAGCAGAAACCACGGACAATTACAATTTGTGCAGTATAGTTTGCTCAGCACTCAGATTAATATAACATGATTAAATATGGAAAAGAAGAGGGTCTGAAAGCTCCTGAGGGATATCATTAGGGCAAATTGCCAAAGAATGAAACATGAGCCAGTCAGGAGAGTCTGGAAGCTGCAGCAGTACCAAGGGACTTGAATGTTCGACAGTTGGAGCTTCAGTAATGTGTGAACTGCAGGTTAAGGTATCAGGAGACTCTGTTCACTGACACACAGAATGTCACTATTGACCAGCGAACTGCCCGAGCCTGACAGCTACACTACAGAAAGCCAAGTATATCATAATTCCATATTTAAACTCTTCGTTTCAGATTAACATCTTGTTTCTTAGCTTTACATCAAACCTCCACAATTACTCTCATTTTAGACTTCTAATAATGGCTATTTTAATAATTACTGTGCTGTTACTAAGAATTAATTGATTTGGGGAAAGAAATAAATGAGTATCTTATCCCTCTTCTACACAGTGGGATTTATGAGTTTCATCTCCATATTATCTCTCTCTGTTGCTTTACTAACAGTACTGATAGCAAAGTCAAGCTCAGTATCAGGTTTTTCGCTCTTTTGTTCAAAATGGATATGGAATTACTAATTAGTATGTCCACATACTATTGGACATTGTGTATAAATTTCAAACCACAACTACCTATATAAAAATTAGCATTTCATATATTTCAATCACAGACTGAAATAAAGCTGAGCATTCAGTTATGCAAGATATCCCCTGATGTATACAGCCGCCTCCTTCTCCTCCTCTTAATAGGCATTCTTAAATTATGAATTAAGATGACTATACTATCTGCATGAAGAAACATTTTCCTATCTTACACATATGTCTGTGTTACATTTTAGTTCTCATTTTAATAGAGGAAGCGGATAATTCCTTGAAAACATTTGAAGTTTTATTAACTCTCTTGTTTTACAGTCTATATTTTGGTGTGGCACTTTGACATCTACTTAACATTTTTCATTTAAAAAAAATCTACTGAAATTTAGCATTTCTAGCAGGAAAGGCAAAGATTTAATGACTTATACATGAAGGTTTTGTTGTACTATTCTTTGCTTTCCTATTTAATAACATCTTAATGAAACATCTTACTTAAACATTTCCAGCTATGTTGCTGCCGTAGGTTTCCAAACATTTTAGTATGGCATGAGTATGTTTTATAGTTTCCTGTTGTATACAGCCTGTAATACAAGCAGCGATAGGATTCTGCTGTTCTTCAAACTGTTTGACATTTTCATACTGTGCCAACTCTGCCTTTAAGCAAATACCGATAATTATGGATTTCATATTAAAAATTGCACATTTTCTGGCAAATTCCATTTTTGCCTTTTTTACTGTTTCAACAGTGACTGCATTCCTCAAATGCATTTAGCCATTTCAGTAACTTACCTCTTTAACTGACATATCCACACTTCTAAATAGAATGGGGACTACTGCAAACCTTGGAATAATGCTGCATGTCTTAATTAACCAGACAGTTCAGGAGATCTGAAAGTTATTCAGGGACCAGTTAAGAGACCGACTGCTTACATCAGAACTCAGAGGTCTATAAAGGCGATGGTGGATTTGGGGGTGGCTGATAGCATCTGCACTTGGGAGTGGAGCCAGGCAGAGCCCCAGCACCACCCTGCTGAACGCTGAAGGAGACGGTAAGGCAGAGAGCGCAGCACAAGCTCCTAGGTGCAGAAATTAGCATCTGTTGCTTGACCAAGTGGCGAGATCTTTTGCAGAAAACAACTCCTTACACTATTTAGGTAAAAACACATTTCTATGGAGCCTGTCTGTTGATTATTATGTATTCCAAAAGGAATTATCAGGATTCAACTTTTAAAAAAATTGTAGGAGAAGTGTCACAGATCAGAAAAATCTCTTTTTCAAGACAAGTAGTCATTATCCTAAATTATCTTGATGTCATCCTCAACAACCTTACCCAATTTGCCAGCAACAACTGGAGATTACATCAACTGTGAACTGTGATCCTCTTTACAGATACACTTGTACATATAAGGTGAAAGCATCTGTCCAATAACATTTGGTATATGTATACATACATCATTGCTCAACTCTGTAGTTTGCTAAAAAAATCTTAAATTATAGCAGAGCAATGCTGCAGAACCTAGTTACTGCAAACCTGATAGGTTTTTTACATGTTTTGAGGCAACATGTGATGATGAGACATCCTCCTGTAGCCCACTGCACTGGAAAAGACCTACATGAATTGTGTTACTACCTATAATAAAACGGGCAGGCAGTTTTTAAGTTTTTGTCTGTTGAAACCCATCTGTCAACATTGAACAGAAGTTTCTTCTGCTTCCAACAATTTTGATTTTTTTAGACTGTTTTTCTCCATTTCAAAGAATGTTTTCTAGTTTAAACAATTTTTAAAAATAAATCAAATTATGGTTTAAAAATTGGTTTAAATAATATGAATTTAAATTACATAAACAACATAAGTCAATTGACTTGAACTAGTCAAAAAACAACTTTTAACAAAAAAAAATTCAATGTTCAACCCTCTAATAAATAGACAAATTTAATTTGAAATTCCTAGCATTTGCATTGGAAATGAAAAGAAGTTTCTCGTCCCATTCTGTCAGTAATGAATTTACTAACATTACTGAGTACAACTGAAACTGTTTCTGATCTCTTCTGATAAAACACTGAAGCCAGCATCACCACATAAGCTTTCATCACCCTGCAAGGGAAAGTATGTGGTGTTCCCTCCAGAGTTTTGTAGTGATTCTGATACATTAATTTTATCTTTGTCTTCTGAAAAAAAAAAAGTAAAAGACGCTGGAACTGTGTGCCCGGCCATACATCTCTCCAAATAGCGGGAGACCACATTACAAAGTTTGTTATCAAAATTTGTTATTGGGTGACAGTAAATTGATTACTACAAAATCCCTGCAAGACTGAAGTAACGCACAAATTCTAGAGAATGATGAGTTACTTTCCACCTTATGGCAATAAGCAGCCACTTGGGAAGACACTTGTTCAAAATCTACGCACTGCTGAACAGGAACAGTCAGGAAAAGTTTTAGTTCAAGACTTGATCAAAGCAGGTTTGTCTGTTCCTGGGAAGATGGAAGAGTGCAGCTCCCTCTTAATCCCTCACATGGATGCAGTAATTCTGGTGCGTGTATCTGGTACTTCAATGCTCACTTCTATCAATGAACCTTTCTACTCTGGATTTCAAAGGGACTGGCTCCTTTTTCTTCCACTAATTTTAGTTTTGATAAAACACTGCAATGTGTCTAGGACCATACTACTTTGGCTGAAAGATTTTCTGCACTCACGCACTATGCTTATTTGATACCTATTATTCACATAATTTCCTTGAGTAACATGAAAGTAATTATTCTGCATCTTGCAAAAAACTCACCTGGTAGTTAACTTTCTATCTATAAAAATCATCTTCTTCAAAGACTTTTCTATATAACCAAAGAGGCAAAGCATAGGTGATCAGACTTGCACACACCGCAACACACAAACTAGAAACACAAAAACTGATTAGCAGAATCTTGTCAGAAAGCCAAAAACAGCAACAGAAGTTAGGCAAAACACTAAAGTAAAATTAACCTGTGATACTGTACAACCTTTCAAAATCTTCTGTAAGCAACTAAAGAACTACTGTGACAAAACCATTTCCTGAAAAACTCTCAAACACTGTCAATCTCTGTCAACACCATGTCCAGAAATGGGTACTGGTGTGCTCTCTCCCTCCTCCCTCACAGTCCCATTGGGTTAAAGAACTGCTTCCCTCCCACTGCCTTGACCACACATATGTTGAAAGATGCCAAAGATTCTGTTTAGTTATCTCAGCTATTTATTAATACCTATAGCAATAAACTGTAGAGGATGGGTTATTGTTTTACCACAATTCCAGTAGCTACCATCAACTCAGACCAACTCTTACTGCTGTCACCCCAATACTCCCAGTTTATGAGAATTACCAAGAAACCATTATCCACTTCCTGAAAGGGGAATGCCAGTACAGGTGAAAGAAAGCCTCTCCTCTACATTATTACAATCCTTAAGATTACCAGCTCTGCTAGAGGGGCATCCATATCTAAATGTTGTTTGATGGGGAATAAAATCAGGCCCCAAACCTGTAAGAGGTACTTAACAGCTGTTAAGACCGATCTTCCCATCCATTTCTTCAATGGGTGGGGAGTCAGAGTGCATAAATCCCTTCCCAGATCTAAAGAAGAAACAGCTGGACTAAATCATAAACTCAGTCCATTCCGCTGGCATGGCAGGAAGTCAGAAGTCACTGATGAAAATAAATTCAGCAACAAAAGAGAACAGAATATACTGTTCAAGCCATGATATCCAAAGCCACTTCTTATCCAATTCTTTAATTGAAATCCTGGCTAATCATTTCCCACCTGCCATCTCCATAACCTTTAAGAAGAAAAAGAAGACCTTCAATGAGCCATAATGCATTTTCCTCCTGATGGCAAGATGAGACCTTGAGCTCTCTTATGTCACAGAGGGGAGACAGGGGAAGGGAAATGTATTTCTAGTCCACAGGTGAAAATTTTAACTTTTGCCATTGTGAAAATTAAATGTGGAAAAGAAAACACTAATATAAAAGACCTGATTGCCTCCTGGGGTTTGGGTTGTTGTTTTTTTTAGTATTATTCACTTCCTTTTACCCTTATTTCTGGGGGAAGGAAAGGGAAGAGAAAAGTGTTATTCATGAATTTGACAGCACTTCATATACCATCAACTTCATTCTTTTCTTGCAATTCTTGATTCACAAAGCAGCACTATGGCATCATTCTTGTGCATTAGTTTGGAAGGGAAAAGAAAAGACTGCAGCCACGGTTTGTTCCCTGCCTATGACTCCAGGAGTGACATGTTTCCCAATAATGGAAGCTGAGCAGAAAATAAAATTTAAGTGGTAGTAGATAAGCGAGTGCTCAACAAGCACTCTTGGCATACTGTACCTATACCAAGGACCTACATGCACTTTTATAGACAATCGGAGGTATCTATATAAGAAAGAGGGTATGGGTGGCATAGAAAAAGCCACATAACTTCATTCAGTTACTGAATTTCTTCATCCCATAAAGGTTTTTAGTATTTTTCATAGGTTGAAAATGAAACTTCCGGAAGTTAGTCATCAACTTTTATCCCTAACATGTTACACATTAGGTTAACTAACAGGTCTCTTCTGATATTTGTTTATCCTATAATAAACTAATTATGCTTCTTTAAATCATCTGTTCGATAATTTCAGTTTCCTCATATTTCTTCATTTCATCTCTGTACATTCTTGGTAATTTGTTTATTCTTATTTTCACATTAATTTATTTCATAACTTCTTTATCTCTCCCCCTCTCAGAAAAATACAGAAGAACACAAACATTCACATCTTTTTGTCTCTTTTTCTGACCACCTCCTCACTCCTCCTTTCCTCCCCTCCTTTATTTTATGACCTGTCTCCATGGAGGAAGAGCTACCCTCCCATAAAACAAGGGAGTTCTGAAAACAATTTTCACTTTTGCAAGGAGAGTTTCCAGAAAAATAATTTTTATTAATGCTTTCTCCCCCAGAGTAACTCCATGGTATGTTCTCCTGCCATACACTAATTAAGAAGCAGCAGGGAACAGCTTCCTTGTGAATAGCTGACAGACAACTTATTTACTGTGAGTAAGAGTAGAGATAACCACTGACTATGTTATAATTCATCTCGTCATTGGTGAACTGTGGAAAAAAAAGCAAGATAAAGCAGCAGTGCCCATGAAATAGAAGAAATCTTGCCATAATGCCACACCAGAAGAGAGAGCTAGTACACCCACACACCAGTAACTTGTCTTCACATCTTATGCTTCACACAACCACCGCTGACTTCAGTGGTAGTTTTTTTAGGGAATGAGACAGTTCTGGTCAACAGAATACAGACCCTTTCACTTTCAGTCCTCATACAGCCCAATCCCAAAGGATTCAGTACTTAAAGTCTTCTCGTAGATTGCATATGCCCACAGCAGCGCCTGCACTGGCTCTACACAGCATTTCGTTCTGTCAGTTTTTATTGAGTTGCTAAAAATTGTATCATTTAGAAAAAGAAACAACTTTTGCCTCAGATTCTTTTCTGAAAGTGTTAGTAAGTGAAAAAAAAATATTTTTAAATTCATTTCTAGATATTCCTGTCTACATGCTTTTCTTTAATGGTATGTTTTTCAGTTTTTTGTTTGCTTGTTTGAAGTTTGGGCTGGTTTTGGTTTTGGGTTTTTGTTTTAATAAAACCCAGTGACATCCCTCTCATTAAAAGGAAAATAATTTTAATAATTTTCTGACCACACATTTCAATTTCTTTTCACAAATTCTTTAACAATCATTTCTCCTAATATTATGCTGTGGCAGTGGGAAAATTATTCTAAACTTCAAGACTGGGAGAGCTTTCCAGGTCTGGCTGTGTATCCTAACCACACTTTGATTCCATGTTGACATCTCACAGCTTTATTGCTAGAAGTACACTCCCTACAGATGTCCCAATGGGACCTCAACTGCACCTACAACATGCACCTCTGCCCAGTTTATCTTAGACTGCTTACACCCGAACCATAAAAAAAAAATTAAACACCACTTCTCATCTACTCCCAGACCAAACAGTCTAATTGACCTAATATTCCAAAATGAATTCTAATTATGCTTCTGGGAGCTCAGTGAGTATCAGCAGAATATCTGTTCTGCCTTGCAAGTTAACGATAAATTCCCATCCATTTCTTTTTTTCCAAGAACTAAATTTAGCCCTTGTACATTTCTGTTCCCTATGTACTATGCCACAGGAATTTGAGATACGAATTAAATATTAAACCTGTAATTTTCTGAATGACTGGTATGGTAGTATTTACAATGGATCTGCTATACTCTACATAATGCATCTTCAGATGTGCAGTGCACAATTAAAATCAATTAGATGCTATAGTTGGTTTAATCAGAACTGGGAGCATCACCCCAGCATAAGGCAATGTGAGGACATCACTAAGCTGTACAACAGCCCCCAGTGCCACTACATATTCTCCAATATGGAAAGCCTGTATGAAGCCAATTGTTCTACTGTCTTGGATCCTTAGTTTGCACCAGAGAAGTAGCTCCATAAACAGCCAGCTTTGAACTCAGAAACACAAAAATATAAAAGAGCTTTCTGTTTTTCCAGACTACACCCTAGCGTGCCCTGTGCTCCAAAGCCACATCCCAGCAATTCGGCCTACTCACAAAATACTGCTTGGCAGTTATTTTAACCATATCCATGAACCTCCAACATGTAAAATGCAGAGAGTTTCAAGTGAAGTGAGAGAAACAGACAACCACCATAGCTGCTTTCTGATTCAGTTTACGATATTACTGCCTTGAGACATATGGATTTTGGAATAAATTCAAGAATCTCAGATTTAAGGTCAGATGCAGGAGGAGAGAAGCGATTCACAAAGACAACATGTTTAGAGTAAGAGGCATTCCACTTTCTCTAGTGGCTGGTATTACATTCTCCAAGGAGCCTCCCTGCCTTCCCAGTGCCTGAGCAACCATGGACAGTGTGACCATATCTGAACAAGACCAATGAGGCAAGGAACATGCAGACTCCGCTCAGTCCAACTCACTGCAGCCACTGAGGGCAACTGCAAAAAGCTCTCTTTGCACATAAGCAACAGTAAAAGTGATTCCACAAATGTATGTGTGTAAATTTATATTCAGTGCTCCTTCACCACAAAAAAAAAATAAAATCAACAACTGTGTCTTTTACTGACATACACATTTGTTTTTATAGGGATCACCAGAAGAAAGAAACCCACGGTCAGTGCAAAGCAGAACTCTGTAAGCACCATGCTCTCAGACACATCAGAGCTGTATTACCTGAAACAAATATTGGTCAAAATGGAGATAGCGTTTAGACATTTGCTTTAAAGTGTAGCATCCTTTCCACCTGCCAGTGTAGGCCGTAGAAGATACACTCTAGTTAGCATATTACTGACAGGATGATGAGAAAGCTCCTGTCAGACACTGGCCAGCCGGGTGTTTGAGACAAAACGCACAGCCCCAGCTGACTAGTTAGGGAAAGACTGGTGAGGTACAATTACAGAGGCATATGACAAGCTTTCACGCTTGAGTGACTTGAGAACCGATGACATGGCTTTAAACCGCAATCCTTCCTACCTCCGGTCACAAAACAGCAATAAGTCAACTGATGCACTGTTGTAAAATCATGATTTATTCCTTTGCTTTGAATACATGAGAGTGTGGTATGATGTTCTGGTAGACTACCACAGCAGGTGCACTTGGGGCTGAAACATCTAGGGCCTGCCTCCAGCATGCATAAAATCAATGCTGTAGTTCAGCCTTCCTGAAAAAGCCATCCCCAGCACTTTAATAATTTATAGAAAAACTGAATTAAAAAATTATTTGTACTGAAACTCATACAGCTCCATGCAACTAATAAGAATACATGCAGATGCAGTGATGTGTGAGAAAACAGCACTATGCAAGAACATACAGCATGACATTTAGGAAAGGTCTTCCTTTTACAGCTCAAGTGAAAAAACTAACAGCCACCTCTGTGAATAGATCAATTCCTTTGTTTCATTCATCCTTTCATTTAATCCAAAACCATATAATTTGCTTCTCTTTCAGCATTTACTGTTCAAAAGCCAGAAATGGTAATTTTTGCTACAAACAGATCTTACAGAGTGTAATCCTCAGGCTAGCTGAATCTATCTCACTCTAACATTAAGCCTGAAGCAAGCGGTGAGGTTGGTGATAATCACATTATTAAAGTGGTTGGAAAGTCAAGCTAATAAAAGAATCAACAGTTAGTGCAAATAATGACCCAGAAGCTATGATAGAATGGAGTGGTGGGACATTTCCATTTATATCTTGGTAGTAATTGGTAGAGCAAGTAGACAAAGATCTCCATCAAAGGAGGTTTTAAGAGAGGTAAAAATACAGAAAATAAAGTTAAGGAAAGGTGTAAAGAACACAAAACAATTGCAAAAATCAGAAGATGCATATAAAACAAAGTCTGTTTGGCTGAAATAAAATGTAAGCTGACAATTGAAGCACACCCTTGGGATAAAATGATACTTATCTTTTTCTTCCTCTTTTTTTTTAGAAAAAAATAAAAAACTATACTCAACAGCTTGAAATAGACAACCTTCTTTTCTCTCTCTCTCTTTTTCCTTCAAAGTAAACCTTCTTTTTAAATATATCATCATTTTTCCCCCTTTTTCCATGACAGGACCGATCCTTTATTTGAGTATAATGAAAGCATGAAATTTATGGGACAGAAATGCTAGACAAAGAATTCCTGTACATAAGTAAGTGTAGTTTTCCATTCCTGGACCCCCACAAGAAGGGTGAGGAGAAAGTGAGCAAGGCCTTGAATTATGCCTTTTGTTATCAGTCACTGCCCTGAGATAGTGAACCGAAACAGAGCTGATAACTCGAAGGTGACATCACAACCCAGTCTTCATGAACTGACATAAACACTTGATACTCAGTTAACCCCAAAGATAAGGCACAACTCCCTTAACAGAAAGTTGTACTTGATAGCACTATTTTTGAATAAATATTCTTTTCAAGTATCAAGCTGTAATTTAGGAATATTAAAACACAATCTTTGCAACACGAAGTACCGGTCTGCTGTGTTTTGCACACAATAGTAAAACAGCACAAAGTTAGCAAACGCTAATGTGCAAATACACTGTTAGCCTTTTTGTATTATATTAAGCAATCCAACATTTTAAAGAAGAAATATCTTATGCAAAAAATGCACTTAATCATTCCTGGCAATTTGATTAAATTCTTACAGGAGATACTGAGAAGTGTTTAATTTACTTTTAAACTATATTGCTCAACAAAGAAGCACCTCACATCAGTCCTGTTCTGTTTATGAAAGAGAATAGCAGGTAGCAGTTCTCATTGAAGTTCCTGATCAGCCAGCTCTATTTTTCTGTTTTATCAGAAGTTCATAGTGCAAATGAAAACTAACCCAGTCCTATATAAAAAGTGGATCTGACATGATGTGGCAGTAATTTCATATAGCTATGATTTAATGCCAGTAGGCTGAAAAAATAGCCAGAAAAAAGTGAAACTGATGTGTTCTCTCTTTTTGGACTTGACCTGCAACCTACTATTTACATTCACAACTTGGGGACGTTCTTCACGACATCCAAACGCCACTACAAATGTCTGCTACTGTTACCTATCCTTGTCCAGGAGAGTGATATAAATTATAAGATTCAGGATAAACAGCTGAATTTTGAACAAAGTTAAAAGTTTCTCACAATCAGGATATTATATCTCTTCTGTAATGACTTCCAAAGAGCTTGGAATATGAACACAGCGGTAAGGTGGTCCAGATCAGCGCAGAGTGATTCAGATACCTCCCCTTCTCTTGTCATATCACAGCAACAGAGACCAGCTGAGATGTCAAGTCTAACAAGAACAAGTCTTAAGTGGATCCAAATGTAGGCTGAGAGTATGATTCTCAACTGTGTTAAGCTGACGGACATGTGCCCACCTGCGAATGAATCACGTGAACTTCTACTAAATCAGGTTCTTTGAAAGGGCTTTCCCTTCAAATTCTCTTCACCCATTTGGGTGGTATTATTACTGTGTTTTAATGCCCAATTTTTCACCTAGCCTTTGGGAGGTAGGGGAAGGAAAGGGGGCAGAGGGAAATAAAAAGTGTGATAGAATATGAAAATTTCCTAAGATAAAAGTAAAATCTTTGGTGGTTAAAAAAATATACGATAGATTAGTAATTTGAAGATTGCTTATATTCATTCACTACTTATTTTTCTGGTTTTCATTTTTTCATGTGGTCTCTGCTTTTTCGAACCCATTTTTCCTTTACTCTCCAGTCACCATGGATTTACTTAGCTCCATATTCTGTAAACCACTGGTAAATTGCTGCCTTTGTGCATTCCCCTAACTGCAACGGTGATTGCAGATTCAGGGACCCAACACTGTGTTTAAAAAAAAAAAAAAGAAAGAAAGAAAGAAAAAAAAGGCAGTTAATATAACTGCTACTACCACCTAGAATTGTAAAACCTGTCAGCATTTTATGGCAATTCTGAGTCTTCTCTATCTTCAATTTACTTCTCATTCAAAAAAATTTAAAGGGGTTTTATCCACTATCTATAACCAAAAATTTCTCACTCCTTACATGCACATGTATGTACTGGAAATCAGCACCAGCAAGTCTTTGAAAATATTAATTTTTAGTAATATATCCAACCTTGTACCTATGTGTTGAAAATAACTGTTCATTTATTTGGTAGTACAATTAGCAGTGTTCAGGAACAGAGATGATTTTCCACCAGAGAAAAAATAACGAAACGTTTTAGGCAGTATTGATGAAAAAAATAAAGGTAGTTTCAATGACTGTGCTTAACTGGCTAAAGATGCTGCATAACAAATATACTCTGTGACAAAAGCTGGTTATAAGGTGACAGTCTTGTATTACTGCAAAATTAATATTGGGAATATTTTCAAAATATAGGATATTTTTAAATAACTCATAAGATTCTGTGAAGAGTAAAACAAAATAACATCTGAATATTTAGGTATCCTTTCGAAATGAAACACAACATTGTTTTATTAAGCAGTCTAACCAAGCACAAGGGGCAAAAACAAAAAAAAAAACAAAACACATTTTAATATGAGCAGTAGCCTAAAACCTTTAATAAAAAAAATACTATTTTGAGTTGTACATTATTATCAGTCTGAAGAGCTGCTCCAAATCAGAGCTATTACAGTATGCACTCCCAAACCACTCTAACAAAGATGAATCTACCTATTACCAGGTTAGGATAGCAGCTATTATTATGGACCCTTGATTTCTTTCAAGTAGCTCCAATGGAATAAGCCACAAGTGAATAATAAAGATCTTATAATAGCCCTTAAGAATTCTTTTTAGGTTAGAAGGCACAAAAATGAACTCAGGAGAGTTAAAGAACTCTCATCTCCTGATAAGAAAAATAATTAACCTGACTTAATGTATCTGAGTAGGTCTTATACAAATCAGACTTTTGTACTTCAAGAGCCAGACTAAAACCATATATCAGAAAAGTATGTAGATATTGTCTTATAAGTACACATGGAACATATCTAAAACCACAAAGGTCTGCAGGTCATTTTGTGAAATGTTCAATGTATTCTACTTAAAAGGAGATGTGTGAAGTACTTACAGTGCTTAGTTTGCTAGAGGTAATAATGATTCGTCTCTCATGCAACATACTGGCATAAAGTTGCAGCATGTTGTTCACATCCACAGCAACGAAATATTCAGTGAGGTTTCTCTGTTTAAATAAATAAGATGTTAACAATATACCAACATTAGTAGCTATGTGGAACATTTTATACATTATTTACAAAAATTTTCACCCAGTTAGTAGGTGGGAAAAAAAGCAACCCAAAACTATGAAAGAAATCCTTTCACGTTAAAATGTGTATGCTTAAAGAGTAACAGATTGGGTTTAAAGCCAGTGAAAAACTAACCCTGGTGTAAGTTATTAATATTTTGCTCATTTGATTATGCTTGCGAATTTAGATTTGCCCTTTTTTTTACAATTTGAAAAAATATTAAATTTGGTATTATATCAATAGCACCATACGCTATTAAGGAGAAGGTAACCATTACCTCCAACCCAGGAACAGACCTCCCACCACTGCAATAACTGTTCTGTCATAGCTACAGTAACAAAACTGTGCTATTTCACCAGACTCTCTCAAAGTCAACACATTTTATTCTACTCATTGAGAGTAGAATATTATTCTACTATTTATTCTATATATATTCTATATTTATTCTACTTATTTATTCTGCTCACTGAAAACTACCAAGCTTTTGCTTGAGCTGAATGCACCAGGGCCAGCAGCACTGGTTGAAGGTACTGGGTCCTTCCTGCAGCCATCCTTTCTGTCCTTAGTAAGAACCCCACTACCATTCCCATTGTGGGGTTTGAAGAAAAGCAGTCACCAGCACCTCTGATTTATAGTTCAGATAACACAAAACTGGGGGGAAAAAGCAAAAAAGCCCAGGGTGGGGAGAGGATCTCTGTGTTCCAGCTGAACTTCACAGTATTTCTGCATGGCACAGCGCCTGAGATACACAAGTTCTGAATAAGCTAAAACAGCTATCAGCAAAAAAGCCTAGGAAAATGGCAAATTTTTGTAAATGTTAAGAGCATATGTATGGAAATACACTAATACATCCCACAATATACAAACCATTTCATTTCACACATGTATTATCGTATCTGCAACCAGAACTCTTACTCATTTCTTCCCAGGAACAACATATCACCAAATGTTAACGTAGGAGGTCTATCAGCTGTACGCCCCAGACCAGGGACAGAAATGTAAACAGTGGAACTGCTAGTCTATACTGGATGTGGCCAACACATGGCAGCAAGGTAATGTACCCCTGAAAAAACAGCCAGGACAAGACAAGCAGTAAAGGCTTCAGAGCGGGGTGACCCCCCTGACTGCCAGCATCCCCCACACAGTGGTTGGCTATGTCACCTCCAGCTCATGGACCTCCACAGCCAGGGAGTATGGCACGGGGCAGAGCTGTAGTTCACCATCTGTGGCTTATCTCCTTACAGACTCTACTATATGAAAAGCTAACTTTAGTTAAAGCCTGAATGATGATCAGAACGTTGACCTCCTTTTTGGATATATTCCAATACTAAATAAAGAAAGATATTGAAAAGACAAACAAAGACCCAATGGACGACCCAGTTTTTAATTGTTAATTTGAAGACATGGAGTATAGTTATTCTTGGTCCATGCTGCATAAAATTTTGGAAGAGCTTTCAGGCTACAAACACTCAATTTAGAAAGAAGTTCTGGTCTTTCAAGTGCTACTTTTAACTGTATGTCAAAGGCTGATGCCCCATGATCATTTGAGTCCAATTTACCTTGGACACCCCCTAACACTGTAACTGATGTACGCTGATGGCGCGCTGAATCTGTGTTGCAAAAGCTATGGTAAAGAGAGTTTGCAATTTTATACAGAACAATATATCTTTGGGAGAGAGTCACAGTTTATTCTGCATTACATCTGAAAAGTTACTGCCCCCAAAATATGTGAACCTCACAACAAAGAATAAGAAAATTCATTTTATTGCAGATTTACAGTAATTACCTCATCTCTTCACTCCCTGCATGTTCTAGCCCTCCATTAGTACCCTGCTATTTCGATTCATACTGGAAGGATAGACTTTTATAAATGGAGTAAAACAAAGAATTATAGAAAAGCACCTTGAAAATTACTTTTCCTTTCTCCCACAGAATCAAAAAAAATAAAACCACAGTGGGACAATCGCAGGATCCTTGATTAGCCAGAGGCCCCAGAGTAAAGCTTCCACATATTTTCTTCAAGTGGAACACATAACACACCTTCTAGCCTCTAAAGCTGCTTTATTAGAACCCCAAATAATAAGCTAAAACAAGAGAATTCTTTAAAATAGAGAAATTCAACCCATAGGGTGAAACAGCTGAAAATAAACACTTAAAAACTAAGCCCTTTCCTGTCGAAAGAGCCCTTGCAACAAGGGTTCTCTCTTTTACTCCTATCCATGGTTTCTGGGCTGCAGCAAGGGTCATGCTATCTCCTCTGGCTCCCTGGCGCAGACTCCTTTGCACCACCACAGGTGTGCCCACAGGTCTCCTCCCCATTGTGAGCACCCTCCTGCTCCTCACCAGGCTGGGCTTCCCCAGCTCCACTTCCCTCCCTCACCCATTCCAGCCTCCCCTCTGGCCTGCCGTGCGGAGCAGGGGGCAGCCGGACGCCCTCCGCACTGCCCCTCGCAGGTGCACCCCCCCAGAGGCTGCGAGCAGGCCTCAGCCACACTTTCTGCACAAACACCACATCTACCAAGAACGAGATCTGCAGTACTGCGTGACTGTTGTACTGTGATGAACCCCTCAACAGCTTAGCTTTCAGAAGGAAGTTATTATTTGCAAATGTAAAATTGCACATCTATACATCCATATTCAATTCCAGATTTAAATGCAAGAGTGAACACATCATAGAGAACGTCATCTGAGATTCCACATTTGCCACCTACCCACTGTACCATCAAGGATTTAACATTTACAGAATGCAAGTCTTCATTAAATAATAATAACAATAATAGTAATAATAACAATAATAATAGCAATAATAAGAATAACAACAACAACAACCACCGCCATTCCTGGTGCATGGTAAGCAGGTCCAGCATGTTTTCAGAAACCCTAAAACAATGCCTTCTTACACAAAAAATAACTGCATATCTTGATAGCTGAATTTGCAGCTTAGCAATGCAGTGTTTAAAGGGCAGTTATTCAAATAACACAAGGTGCAGAAGTAGAATATATTTTACATAAATAATCCCAATAAATGCAAACAAGCCAAGTAATTATGAACAAAGGGTAGATGTAGCAGTGGTCAAAAAAGCCCTATTAATGCTTTAAAATGGGTTAATGATGAATGCAACAGTAACTACTAGTTAAAGGTTGTAATAACAGACATCAATCATAGTCTAAAAAACAGTCTTGGAAAAAAAACAAACCACCATCTCCTATTGATAAAAGCAGAGTTCAGCCCTACCCACAGAATGAGGTTGATACTTCCAAATATTTATAAAAGAAACTGCATACTTACGCTTTCAGGGATTGTTGGCAATCCAGTTATATCAGGAGTAATGAAATACGAGTGCTAATCAATGGGGAAAAACAATCAATAATTTATGCACACAGAAACAATAAATACTTTTTTAAAAAATCCAGCATTTAGCATTTCCAATCCCATCTTTGTTTAAGCAAATAGCCATTTTTCAATAGCATTCTTAGCACTACTAGACAAAGAATTAAGCAGATCACAACACAAAGTGACAAGCTCTGGTTTAGCACAGTACACAAACCAAGGGAACAAAACACCGGGCTGCGGTTTTGAAATAACACTGAAATTAAGCCAGCTTTAAATGTTGTCATGAGTCAGAGTAGCATTGATTAAACTTAAGCACTGATTTAAAAATTGCAACAAAAAAAAATTAAAGGACAAAATGCAAATTTAGAATGGAAAAGGAAAAATTATTCACGTGAGATAATTGATTAGAATAGAAATAGTATTACTTGATATACATTCTCTTCTCTTTCCAAACATCTTTGAATGAAAAATGTGCTAACAGAAATGAAAGGTCTGACAGCTTGAGATTCCACAATCATTTATGAAATACATTAGCAATTTTATGCATCTTATTTTGAGGTCATCTAGGATGTAACTATAAAAGAGATTAAACTAAAAACAGATGTAATTTAAATTGATCTCATTAATCCAGTACTTTTAGTAGTTATCAGACTTGGATTTAGTTCAGTAATTTTAAGGCATTTTTGCATAGTCTAAATCTTGAAGGATAAAAAACCTTTAAGCACATACTAAGTAAATGTAATAATTTTTGACTTTTTAGCTTTTGATTTTAAACAGAACTTCAACATTTTTCATAGACTTTCTTTGTTTTCATAGTTTATTTTAAAATTATAATTAACAACACAAAGACATAGCTTATTTTCAAGACAAACTTGAAAACGATGTATCAAAACATAAAGGAAGCCTAAAAATATTAAATGTGTCTTGTGTTCAAGCAAAAAAAAAAGAAAGTATGAATACTATTAACTCTGTGTAAGAGTCTTACTAAACCAGCTTGATACATTTAATAGAAAATTTTCCCCACAAATTTGGTCATTTAGCAATAGTTAAAAATTTAAGAAAAAAAAATGGCTTAAAAAGGCATCCCCTAAATATCATAGCACTTGCACAATAAATACCCAGGTTTTGCATCAATAGAGAAAAAAGCTAAGATTTTTTTCTCTCATCAAGAACAGGAAAATATTCAGACTAATGGAATGCTTATATTCTTCAGAAGTATAGTTAGAACAGAAAATTATTTCCTATATGTAATAAGGTCACAGAATATTTATCAAAAGATTTCTGAGTAATTAAGTGATTTCTTGAGTAACTAAGTAATTAATAACTTAAAGAAGTAATTATTTATAATTAACAAAGTAATAATACTTCACTCATTAAACAGAAAAGGAAGCCAGAACTATGAGACGCAAAGACCCATTATTGCAGTCATTAAGAGTCATAAAGCAGCAAAAATAATGTGGTATGGAGTCCTTGTACATCTTTGTGAACTCCCTTAGGAAGATGTACGACGTTGGAAGAGATATTAAATTAATAGTTGCTGTCCTGTATAAAGTTCTCTCTAAAAAAGGGACACTAGAAAATGAAAGTTTTCTTCATCAATTTAAGGGTTTGATTTTGGTTGCAGTTTTTATGAAAGGATTATGATGCACACACATACAGCTCTGAAGTTAGACTGATTTAAACAAAATATGTACATTAATATTAGGTTGCTCTTTTACACTAAAGACAGCAGCAGAATTTCCCACAGGACAGGTATAAATAAGCCTGAAATCAAAAGAGATATCCTAGAGCAAGTAATTATTTCTTTAATTACAATAGGCTTTAGATAGTCAGTGCCTTTTAAACTCACCGATACAAGACAAGGCTGTTTTTTCAAAACTTGCTTACTTGCAAAAATCATCTCTTGGTTCTTATGCAAGATGAGAGAAAGATTGAACAATTTACTTTTCAGTTTTCCAACTAAAAGGCCAAAACTCACTCTAATGCTCGTAATAGTCTATGTTTAAAATATTGGTTGAAAATATTTTTTATTCTTTGTATTTCTCCTCCATTTGAATTCAGACTTGACTTAGTTAGTTTTTCCAACAAAAATAAAGGAAAAAAAAAAAAGAAAGAAAAACAAATCACTTTTGTTATCCCTCTATGGGTAAAATAAAAGTGACCCAAATTATATTTAAGCTCTGGTTTCATAGAATGAATTATTACCCTTCATAAATTTCAGCTGCAAAATATCTATTACTGAGACCAATAGGTGAGAGCAGAACTTGGTCCCTAACTGAACCAAGGCATTTTGGTGTCCTCCTGACCAAGGATTACTGGGAAACACCATGTATCCAGATACTGGGCATAATTTATGCATGATTATACACATGGAATCCTAAGTACTGATGCTGTCTGCCATCTAACCCCCATTTCAATGTCTGTGAGCCTTACCCTGCAGCATACCTGAGTAAATGGGGAAGCGATATTTTTAATTCTACATCATGAAATTTGAACTAGATTCATCCTGGCACAATGAAAAGTCACTTCATGATGTCATTTCTACAATTATTTTTCATATGGTAACTTCTTTCTAACTCTGTTACCACTTTCAGTCCAGTCTAGCTTATTTACAATACATGAAGAGCAAGAAAGGAACATCGATATAAAAGACTAGGCCCTCAAAGTTAGAGTTGAAAGTGGCCATAAACATGTGCTGCAGGGAGCAGGGATTAAGCATTACAAAACCAGAGATGCTTGTAGATCCAACAAGCATTCTGATTCAGGCTAACCTATTCCTTCCTGCTTTGCCTCATCTGAACCCACAACATTTCCTTGATTGTACCTGCAGCCAAACATTCGGCAAGAGGCCTGCATTTAGATAATCATTGTTCAGCTAAAAAATTTACAAAACTCTACATAACAAGCTCCTGGGAACAAGAGACATTTGAGAAAAATAATTCAAAAGTCAGATAGTATTTAAATAAAACCAGCAAGCATCAACTTTATTGCAAGCCATGTGTCATCCCAGTGTTGCCAGCTGTATTCACCACAACATCCATTTCCAGTACAACATTCATTTTGAGGTAGGCAAGTTCTATGCAAGATGAACTGCAACGCTGATAGCAACAGGCAGTAACACTTGGCAAGAAATGCAAGGAAAAATACCTTTGAAACTTCTCTACATCTCTCTGAAACAAAGTAGGATTTTTAAATTACTTTATAAAGCTTTTTAGGGTCACAAATTTAGAATTGGTTATGACACTGCAATTAATGATGGCAAAATATTATTTGATATACAGAAGTATTCTTGGTAAAGGTACTATAAACTGATAATTCATTTGAAAATATTACACTCCCAACAGAAAGAAAAATAACTTAGCAACAGAAACAATTCTGACTGCAGTCTCAAAAAACAGTACGTTGTTCTGGTGAAAAACAACACACAAGACTGGAAGGATTTCCAAATACAGTGGATTAGTACTGTTCAAGGGGGAAAAATATTAGGCCTCTATAGTCTAGTGAAAAAAAGTGTAACAAGGAATTTGAAATATGACAAATTAAAATAAAATAAAGGTAGCATTATGTTAAGCAGCAAGGGTGAGTAACTACTGAAATGGAAGTGATAGACTCCATTTCTGTATGACTTCATAGTAGGGCCAGATGCTCTCCTAGAGTCTGTGCTTACTATACTCAAAGCATTGGGCTCACTTCTAAAACAAATGAGTTAAAAGTAACAGGAAATTACACAAATAAGGTCAAGATAAATAATCTAATCATTTTACAATATGTGCATAAGGGAAGCTTTTACAAAATCACTTCTTTCTGTGCCATGTGAACTGTGATAGTTCAATCAAGAAACCGTTACTTGCACACAGTTACTTATGAGTACAGTAATTGTACAGATGCTGCAAACATGAACAGGGACTCGGAGACAGCAGAGGCTCCGTATCTGCTTTACATTTCATGCAGGCTCTACAAATGTATTTAAACAAGTATCCATATGCTATTTCTGTTAAAAACTTCAGGAACTGTAATAGTGAGAGGCTCATTTTTTGATGTTTCTGTGGCAACATGACCTTGCTATACTATCAGTGTCCAGTTCCACCTCACAAAAAGTCAGAGCAAGGTAGGTGTGGACATGTTCTTTCACTTAGATGTGCTCAAAGTTTCATGCAATGCAGTGCACTTCTGCCATCTTTCCTACAGCACTTTTGCATGATTAAGCAAAACTAGCAAGAAAAGGAAGGAAGATGGGAAAGAAGCCAGCATATACAGAATTTTGTCCAGTGCTGCAAGTCTATTCACTCTGACACAAGAGGCAATAAAACAGAGTTAGTGTCTCCCGACTCACAGCAGGAGAAACCAAAATTATCTACATGAAACAGCTGGAAGCACAAAAAAGTCATTCTAGCACTGCCAGATCCCACTGCAGTTTACTTTCGCATCCACAGAGTAAAATTCAAATTTCTGCTTCTTTATGACTATGATGTTAAGAGAGGAACATGAGACAGAGAAACTCTATTCTGCACAGAGGCGGGGTGGGGGCAGGGCGGAAAAGCTTGTCCAAGCCAGTTAATGATGGGAAGCAACATAAGTTTGCTCTTTACAAAGGGTATTTTGGTTTTGTGGGATTTTCTTTGTTTCAACCTCACCTACTATTTTATAGTCGGTAATAGGAGTAGGAGTCAAACAGAGAATACTTACCACACTTAAACTGACTAAAGCATTCGCCTTCGGCACAGGATGGCTATACAATGATTTTAACAAATCATTTGAGTCATTTTCCTGTAGGGAATATTTTTTAAAGTAGTTAATTATTGCATAAAAATTATTAATTACTACTTACTACACATCAAATTATATATTGACAAAGATATATATATATTTAATGAGAAAGACAACTGCCACTTGCAGTGAAGCATTTAAATAGTAAGTATAAAATTCAGGCCAACTTTGTATCTCGGAAAATGATTGTATCTGCAAGTCAATCTCTTACATATTTCTCCAGAAACTCCTTAAACGAATCACATTATTAGCAATTGAAAATAGTGTTAACATGTCGGGCTGGTCTGTGCATCTTGTACATCAACTTCCTAAAACTGTTAACTATGATATTTGTCTATTCAAAGTTTTACTAAATAGGCAGCTACACAGCTATATGGCATACTTTAAAAATGCTTCATCAGAGCACACAAAACCGTTATTAAGGTTCACTGAAAAGTACATGCAGCTACCAGGTTCAACTAGGAACCTCCACCTGAACTCTAAAAGATGTTTACTTGTGAAAGAGATGCAGCTGGGGTTTTTGTTTGGTTTAGGGTTTTCATTCAGTTCAGGGCTTTTGTTCATGGAGAATAAATTCTTTTTGTTGTCAAGGTAAAACCAAATATATTAGTGACAGGCCAGGGCTAGCTTTTAAACATCATTTGAGCTTGCAGGAAGCTTGTGCCCCTCCATGCAAGAATGATGATGACTGGATCCCATACTAGTAAACAAGACTTTTACCTAGCTCTTTGTCAGATGAACAGTGTCTGGGCCAGGAAGTAGCAATGTCCTCTAACAGCCTCCTCAGCAACAGATATGGCACTAGGCAATACTACAAAATGCTTCCATACACTGCTAAAACTTTCTGACCTATCAAAACAGTTTTCTCAGCATATAGGACAACAAACTCATAAACCAGAAACTTTAATTGGTTGCAGTAGTAGCTGCAATACCATAATTATTTATCAAGAAACAAAGACAACAACAAGAAGACAATCCACGCCCTTGTCAAATACAACCTTAATAATTTTTACTTTTACAATGAAATCAGGGCCGAAACCAAAGTCTCATTATAGCATATACAAGACTTAAATGTATTCTACACCTTACTTTATTTAAACACAGCTAACCCCAAAATTTCCTACTGCATTTTCTTTTTACATAAAACATTATCATTCTCTATCATCCATTTACTATACTGCACAATAATTACTTATTCTATAGTTCATATATTCTTGAAATGTCAGCTTTGCCAGTCTAAAGCATATGGCTGACTATTGATGCTTTTTTTTTTATTATAATCTAGTACACTAATATAGTTAAAGCAGAAAGGTATAGCTTTAATGTTCTCAGTAAAGACAGATGCCGGTATTTTCTTCCCTGCATAATCCTGGAATATGTCTAATCGCTCATGAATATGCAAACTAAACTATCGTGTTTCCTCACCAAATGCTGCAAGTAATTTTGTCTTGCTAGTTGAGATGACAGAATTACGAGAGGTAGTTTTTAGCTAATATGAAGGGTGAAACAGTACATCATATTTTATGCAGTTCTGAAAAAAAGTGTTTGTAACTGATAATCAGATAGTTCCAGAGATCTACAGTTTACAATCAATACATCATACAGATCTCCAGCAATGTGACACTTTGCTCACACTTCACCCAGGACTTGTTTATGCTAAGACTGACACTTTATAAAGGTAAATTCTCAGCAGCTTTTTAAGATTAACATGGGATTCAAGTGACAGTGGCAGCTGTATGTTCAGCTTCTTTGAAATCCAATAGAAAATTATTGTAAAATGAATGTAAAAACTTGCTTCTAAATTCTACTAAAACTTTAAACTTCTAAACAGTATAGAATCACTTCATGGCACTTCAAATGGTGACTATTATTTCAAGGAAAATATTTTACACAAAAAAACCCAACATCTAACATTACCTGTTCTTTAGCCAAATAATCTGCCAGGGTATTTAGGAGCTTGTAGTATACCTCAAACCATGGTAGGTAACTAAAACAGGAGGGGAAAAGCATTTTAATAACATATCAATGCATTTTTTCCAGTGCTTGTAAAATAAGACTATGATTAATTTGACTTGTACAAATTTATAATATTTCTACATATAAATAAAATGCATATAAAACTTTTTGCCACAAATATAATGGTACATCATTGATAGATAGTGGCAAAGCCACGTTTCTTTATGCCTGACACCTACTTGAAGTTCCATTACACATAGATTAGCTCATAATAGTTTCACTTCTCATTATTTTAAAGGCACCAAACAAGACATTTTAAACATTGTCAAATCACATTCCCATTATCTTTGTTATGGCCTTCAATAGCTATGTTATGTTCCATTTTGAAATTCTATGTCCTGTTGTACCTGGTAGAGTGTCAGAACTGCTGCTTTCCTGGAGAAAGAAAAACAATTTTACCTGGGCAGACCAGGTATACCATATTTGAAACTGTTGCAATCATATGTGATAGTACAGATGTCACATTACATGTAAGCATATTGGTCTTCCTATAAAGTAATTTCTATAAATAGAATTAACTTCTAAAAATAAGAGAGCATTTGCCAATATTGCAAACACATGGCACATTAATACATGAATATTTAATAGACTTTAAACACAAGCCTGCAGCCAATATGCATGCAATACACCCAGTGAGTTAAACAGAATCCAAGTAAGATATAACTGAAGAGTATGAGAAAAGAAACTCAAACATAGTGACACCAGTTTCCCATTTTTGTCATCTGTTTACAAAACAGTTACCTAGAACTGGGACATCATCAGTGACCACATGCTACAGAACTTTCCATAATCACTATGTAAGCCTATAATACAGATGTAATAAGTCTGGTAAACTGAATAGTACCAGAATAAATTACTCCTTATTTACAAATTAGACAATTTCTCATGTCTGTTTGAATTTTATCACAAAGAACATTACTAAAATGGTAATAATATAGTTAATATTAGTCTTATGAGATTAGAAGGAGGGCTGGGAAGGAACACAGTTCATACCCATTACAGTTCATACCCATATGTAACAATACTCCATACTTTCAGGGCAGTGTAAGTCTTTGGACACACTTTCAATGCATTTCTTAAAAGCTTTAGTGTGTGCTGTTGACAGACCTTAAAATTTCAAATTTATATGTTTCTGGAAACATGATAACTACAACTGAAAAATCCCAGTATGCAGAATCTAAATGTTTTCCCTGATAGGAAAAGGAAATCTGTTAGGGGAAACCCTGGCTGGTAGGGAAGCCAAGCCTACTTTTGTGCAGTGAGTCCAGTGAAGCATTATGTTTTCTTTGTAACACCTCTGTTCTCAGTATGCAGCTGGCAAGGCTTTAGAAACATATCCCAATTCTTCGGGAAAAGAAGGAGCACAGGAAAAATCTGATCACAGTTATAGTTATGCATTTGCTAGCAATCTTACTTTGCTATCCTTATAAATGCTTAACTGCTGGTTCTTAAAAAAAAAAAAACACCAAAAAATCATGAATTTACTCTTGGCAAATCAAAGAGACAAAGAGGCAATGATTTCTGTTAGAGTCACTGTATTAATGTCTTTATCACACTTTACTATACACTGTATTGGCTATTAATCAAAACTACACCAACCTCTTAATGCTCACAGACATTTTTAACACTTGGTATTGTTGACAGTAGTTAAGGTCTGACATTATTGCATTTGTTTTTCAGAATGGTCTTATATAATCATAAAATTTATTTCATTGCACCTGTGAGAGGCTACTCACTGTCTACAGGCATGAACGCTGCTTGCCCTTGTAAAACACCTATCATAACCACCTAACATCTGATCTTTGAGTCTTCTTCCGCCTAGGACTCCTGTTCTATTATCTTCTGAAATCATGTTAACCTGGTTTTACATGTCGCAGAAATGCAGCATAGATAGGCAAACAAAACTGTTCACCACAGCAGTCAGAGGACCTGCAAATGTCAGAGCTACTGAACAGTTTTACCAGCCTAGAATTACAGCAGGGACTGGAACATTGTTCTAACACTTTCTCCAAGTCAAGGTTCAAGTTAGGTATAAACCGCAAAATATTTTTATAACATTGGACACACAAATGGGTTATATTATCTAAAAGCTTTCCAGTCTTTTGCCTATCATCTCTGCATTAGTAGTGTTCCTCACCTCAGAATATTTTGCAGCAGAATACTCTAAAATGTTATCTGATCATTCTTTTTTCTTACTACACATTTATTCACAGCATTCTATAAACATAAATGCTCCTACTTCAATAAAATATTAACCATATTTATTTCTTCTATGATCTCAACTTCCCTCTTACTGTGAAAAGAAAAATTAAATGCAATTTTTAAGTCTATGCATGAAAAGGTTGAATTCATTATTTGAAATTAATGAACCCTTGCAGAAAGCCATGGGAGATTTTTCTTCTATATAGCAAGGCATGCTGACCAGACTACTGATATGAGAATTTCTTCCCTTAGCAAAATCAGGTTGATGATACACTTCCATGTTTCCATGTAACAAAACCATAGAGAAAAACATTGTAAAAATAGACTACTTGAACATAGTTTAAAAATGCCAGTTTCCTTTCTGAGCTGAAACACTGAAAAAAGAATTGCTTTAAGCCTTACAACCACAGACACAAGATTAATATAATTTCAACATGCTTCTTAAATCTGAAAAATTAAGGGAATTCAAACAAGGACTCCACTGCATTATCTGGCATGAAACCAAAGACCACTGAGAGCTGTTGTCTGTTTCTTTTCCACATGATCTTCAGTTCTTCAAAAGCACAGTCTAATCGCAAAAGTTTTTGTCAATATTTTTAATTATATTGTTTGTACTGCAACCAAATGTTACAGAGATCTACTGGAAAACAAATAAATTTCCTTTACATTTTTCTTTTATGAATTTCTTAATTCCTATTAACTCAGTATAATAAGGAATTGTTACATTTTTTTGTTTCCATAAACAATAGATTCCATTTTTGTGTGTGCATATACAATGCAACTCTGCATTTAAAACTAAACATAAACACAGGTTGTGTTTGTTCATAATAAAGACAACTATCAGGTGGTATTTTAGACTCTCAATTCAATGAGCAAGTATAAGCTCTGTTTATTTTGTAACATCCTCAAGGTTCTCAAGCAACATTTTTGTCCTCTTATATCACAGGCTGATTTTGCAAGCACGTGTTAATAATCCTATTAATTTATTTGGACTACTCTAGTAAATAGATTTATTCATAGATGAACATTCCCACGATACAGGCTTTACATCTTTATTCAGTATATCATATTGGATAAAGCAATGTCTGTGGCATTTGTAGGGTAACTAAAAACTAGAAGCACTACTGGTAAAACAATCTTCTTAGCTTGTCCTGTTAGCAAATCTTGCAAAATTATTTAATCTTTGTTTAGCACAAAAGAATTGGTCTATGTACAGAAAAGTCACCCAGCACACAAATGTCCATTGACATCTATTAGGTTGGGTAACAATTTTTTTCAAGTCAGTACCAAAATTCACTGTCTGCAAAAAATAGTTTTGAAACGGCTGAATTTGACAGAGGAGAGACCTGTAATATATAAACTCAAAACTGACAAACTAATATGTACCTTAACAGCAGAAAAAAATCAAAATTAAAGCCCATTAGTAGAAACACCTTACCATCATACTTGTATTCTTAAAATTATTTGAGCAGTGTGTTTCGTAATTAATTAGCTGTCTTACAAAATTCTCAAAAGGTTATCAATGAAGCCCCTATACAGTAGATAAAACTGAGAAAAATCAGGGCTTTAATTTTCAATTTTAATGTATTTAGAAGCCTAAACTTCAAACAAAAATAATTTAGGTTCTTAAACTATGAAACCATTACTGGTTTCTTGTTTATTTTTTTTTATTTGTATAAATAGTCTTTGCATTCCTCATGTTACAATCAGTAACTGTTTCAGAAACAAACAAACAAGACAAACATCCAGCAACCTCCAACAACATACAATAATTTCTCTAAAAGTTGCCACAAAACATTTCTCCCATAATAAAGAAAAACATCAAAACATATGCAATATTGTTTTAATTGATATTTATTTTCTGGCTGAGAATACAGTGGTTTTATTTAAAAGTACAGCCACCGCCTGCCACGAAAACAAGAGCCCAAGATATTTCATGGTTAATTAAAAACGTACTTAGCGTTTTCTTTTAATCCAAATGAGCCACAAGGCAGGAGCTCAGACTTTTATTCAAAGTCAGGCATAACCCGTGTTGCCGTAAGTAGACTTCCACCTCACTGGTGCTTCTACTATAGCTCTGATAAAACTTTTACATTCATGAGTCAAAGGTTAAATAAAGGAGAGGAAATGTTTTCTGTCAAATAGTCAGGTAACCAGTAACAGTCCTGAACTAGCAGCAGGAATCTAACTTCTAGTAATCAAATAAAACTAAGGAAACTGCCTTTCCGTAGCTAAATGTCTAATGTCTAGGGGCTACTTTTCTGTCTGGAAAATTGACACAAAATGTGTAAAATTGAAACATTCTGCTTCTAAGGGATTTGCCTAAAGGAAGAGCGAGAAAGCTTCAAGCGTGGTCTGAACTGAAGAACTACAAAGGCTTACCACATAAACCTGTCTTCCTTATTAGAGTATTTCACTTGGAAACGTAGGTGACAATTTTACAGTCATAAAATTAATGAAATCTAAGACTGAGCATTTTAATGATGCATTTTGTGTTCCTCTAGAGTCATAAGGTCAACCTCAGAGTCCATCAACAGTTTCAAGATTTTTAACAAAACAAATTTCAGTCAAATGATTTGCACTTTGTACTAAAATCATTCAGGTAATTCAAAAACATGTTCATGTAAATCCAGAAAGTATTATTCCTACTGCAAACAGCAGTGATATTTAGAAACAATACCCAGAAGAATTAAGCCTCCTTATATTATTCAAAAGTGAACATCAATGTTTCTACTCTGCCACTTCAAATCTCAACTGGCAAAAATATTATTTAAATTAAAATATAAAAAGTAAAACTAGAAGAAAAGATCCAGTATAGTATATGAGCACAACAAGCCATATTACAATATTCCTATTGTGATACTCCTCGTTCTTACAGGGCTGCGTTAGCTCAACAGTTTGTGAAGAGGGAGGAGGTGACACAGCAAGATTCACACCAAAAGCTTCAGAAAGCAGCCGTGCAGTTTAAAACAAAAAAACTGAACAAAACAAGACTTGCAAAGGTATCACATAAAACTTCTGGAGAATAATCCAAGATTTATTTTCTCATTTTACTATGGTTTTGCACTTACTAGCACTTTGAATTTGGCAACTGAAGTCGAGCTCTGCATGATCATTTTAGACAATTCTGTATGACAACTAAGTTCTTCAAAGAAAAATGCCTAGGATAGCTTTCTGAAGGATTTTTATTTCACTGTATAAACATATATAGAATTTGAACAAAACATTCTGATCCAGGAGAAAATTCTGTTTACAAAATTCATATATATGTGTATATAAAAGGTTAGAAAAAAAAATAAAACTTATAGAAGAATTTTCTATGTACATTTTCTGTTTCAAACAATCCAGTTTAAAGCAGGACCATGTGGCTGCAAATTCAGAGATGATTTCCTTTAATTAGTGTTTCAGGTGAAGAATTAATTATAAAGAGAAGTGTCAAACTACAAGACTTTAATCTTGGAAACAGCTTTAGGTTGTTGGTGTAAAACCTGAGGACAAGCAGCCTTTTCTTCAGTTTTCAGTTAAGAATCCTGTTCAGCAGTTCAAACCCTACCTCTCTAGCTGCCCTGGCATAGGTTCACACATGCATGGTACCATCCACAAAAGACATTCACAAGAGAAAAGTTGTGTCCTGTTTCTCACTCAGCAGCCTACCCAAATTTCTACAGTATTTCCTTCTCATCACTTCGACTGGCTTGTTCCTGATCTTCTGAGAGAGTCTTACATAGATTTTAGTTATTTATGATCATTTCACTTAGTTATTTTTTCTGTATTTTACCTGCCCCTTGTTGTTTTTGTTAAAGCCCCAGTCAGCAATCTTAATATACTCCTCATTTGAGGTGATACACATGTATGTACGTATGTAGATGTGTAGTTAGTGTGAACATGCATACACACCCTTTATATACAAAGACAGCATTATTTTGTTAAGATTTCTTTGATTTTGGTTAATTTAAGATCAACAGGCATGTACAAGGCAGAGCCAGATAAAACACCAACAGAAATCTGCTAGTGAGTCTTCTTTCACTTGTTCACTTCCAATGAATCTTGGATTCAGATCAGAAACCAGACTCAACACTAAAACACATCGGATGGAAATATCGATGCATTCTTTATGTCTGAGCTAAACACAACACACAAATTGGAGAGAAACAGACTCCCAAGTTATAAGTACAATGCTGTGAAGCTAGTGCTGTTGTGCATTCAGCTATGCATTGTACATTTGAAATTATCACAATAAAAGCAATAAAGGCAATGCTTTGATTAAGGTTCGGTGAAAAATTATAGCTTGCCACTTTGGTTTTCCTAGTTACTTCTACCAAGTAACAGACAGTTGATTAATCTTTGGCTGATGTCTGTCTGTGGGGAAACGTTAGAAGAAATACCCAGGTTTACACCAGCTGAGAATTTGGACCCTTTGTTTTCATAGACTCATAGAATCTTCAAGGTTGGAAGAGACCTTCAAGATCATCCAGTCCAAATGCCTACCTCCATCACCACTAAACCATATCCCCCAGCGCCACTTCCAGGCACAGAGAATCAAATTTTGCAACACTACAGACAGTATTTAAATGTGTGTGCTTGAGTATGTGTAACTGATTAAACATTTGTTATCATACTATTAGAAGCCAGACAATGTTAGGAGTACAAGTAAAAAATTTTGTTTCTAGGTTTATGAGGGAAGAGAAGGTTAACTCAGAGAAAAGAGCTAAAAACATATACATACATTCTCTCTCTAGCCCTTAACAAGATATATCAACAAAAGGTGTCATAGAGGAAAGGATTAAATATTATGCACTCCAAAATCCTAAGAATTAAATCTTTCTGAAGTATTATTAAAGAAATATTGTCAGGACCACAAAAAGTCAATTTCCAGAATAAAATCATTGCCTTTTGCTATTTTCATTATATGGAAGTAATTATTATTTTTTGCAATATTTATAGCAAATACTTATTTTAAAATTGCTTGCACAAAAACATCCAGTGTACTGGCTCCCAACATTAGTTTGGAATCTGTTTAAAAGCTCACAAAAGTCTTGATGTGATATTTTAATTTTAAGCACTACTCTACAAGTTTCTGTATCGTCAGGTCTTTTTTTCCCCTCCACATGTTCTTTTACTGCTATTCTTTGACAAGTTGATGTTGGGTTTGTCTCCCTAACTCATGCAGTCTATCCTAATGACACCTTCCATAACTGGATGACTTCCATGTTGTCCAAATACCTCATACTCTGCGTTTCTCCATAAGCTTCCTATCTTACTCTCCAAAATTCTCCAAGTTGCCCCACTGCTGCCAATGGGCTTGGCATCTTGGCAGCACACATCTCCCCTTTAACCTCATGTTTGGGGATTCTCACTTTGAAGGCAATTATACTTCAATCTTGTTCTTCTCATGTGCTGCTGAACTGGATGTTCCCATTTCCTCTATGGACATTACAGGCTGCTAGGCTCTTACTGAAGTGGCAAATTTATCTTTTAATTAAAGCATTCTGCCTTTTAATTAATTTAATTTTAAAAGTTTTAGTACAGCTAAATGGTTGTTTTTTTCGTTACCAAAATTATTATCTTATGGTAGAAGAAAGAAAAAGCTGGGAGACTCACAAATTATTTCACTGGGGTCAATTTCCCCATCATCATCCCTTCTGCAACAAAGCAGCATGCTTTTTATTGAGAATTATCTGACTCTGGTGTTTCTTAAATTAGCTATAGTCTGGCCAAAGAACATGGAAGAGACACCAAAAAAAATCGTATTTCCAAGGAGAGGAATACAGAAGAGTGTACTTTATTGTTAAATTGACTGGATACTCGTCAAAAATCTCATTAGAAAGTAAAAATATCCACATAACATTCAAAGCCTCTCAAGCTTCAGCTTACTCTTTTTTCTTTTTAAGCAGAGATTTCATGTTATTTAAATAGAATTATTTAGCCTCATACAAGAATATCATCACATGGGACTTGTGACCACTCTTCATGTGAAATCAATGGTAACACTGTTATAGGGAAATGATGCCATGGTAGAGAAGTATAGCACATTATCACAGGACTTGCAAAAGATATTTTTTTCTACTGTTCTTCTTATATTGACTCCTTGACTCAATATTTCTTATACTGACTTACCTTAGAATACAGAGGCAGACCTTGCCTCCTGACGTCAAACGGCAAAATCCAAACCTTTGCTTACTTTCAATGTCGGTGAGCACGAAGGTAAAATGCTGTCCTACTTGGTTTTGGGACACCCTGAAAAATTAGATACAGAGCATGAAACCACTGAATCACATAAAACGTGAGCATTTAAGTCATTGGTCTCACGTATTTTCAAGCTCAAGCCTCACTATCATTCCCTCCCTTCCCACCCTCCAGGCTGCCTCCTGCACCCCACTCCCTCCCCTCGGCACAGCAGAGCCCAGTCCCTTCCTTCAGCCGTGCCTCCGGCTGCCGCCCCGGCCCCATGCTCCGGCTCCACGGGATCTGGCCCCCAGTCTGAGTGACGGGGCATTTTGTAAGGTCTTTTCCTAATTAAGGCCTAAGTCTAACACAGCTTCTCAGCTTTCAGCACATCTCAACAGTGGAAAATGATAACCAAAGGTTTAAAATTCTACAAATAATTTATTAAATGTCAGAATACAGGCCTGGCTTAAGACAGCCATTAGAAAAATAGCTTGCTTTTTCTTTTTTCCCTTCAGAACAGCTTCATTCATTAGACCTGTAGCCTTCCCACACAACCACACATATCTTCCTCCCTTCCTTGTACTACACATTGCCCAACAAACAACTCCTTGCTAATTTCATCATTTCCAGTGCAAACTTGTTCAGTTCTGGAAATGCAAAAGCCAAGAAAATAAAGAACAAACAGCACGAGAGCTAAAATAGTAAGTAATAATGTCTTCAAGACTGTATCAAAGCATGTAGCCGTTTGAGACAATACATTTGCACAAAATCTGTCTGCCTGATGTTCCAACTCCTCTTATCCCCAATCCCTGCTGAGCCAGCACTCCCTCAGCAGTGCAGGCTAATGTGTTTTGTTCTACCTCCCCTCCAGTGTCACATCTAACTCCTCATACTCATCTCCAGGTCCCAGTTCCAATCTCTATTCCTGACCCCCAATTTCTGCTTGACAGTATGAACCTTTTCCCAATTTCTTTCTAAGAAGAAATGGCATCTTCACTGCCACGACATGTCTTATCTCCTTCACACTCTCCAGCCAGGCGCCTTTCTCTCCCATGCAATTTGTCAGCTTCAGACAGAAGATCACTGAAAGCATGGGATGGACCTACTTTTCAATGTAAGCCATACTTTAGTGATCTTCACAAAGTTGCAAAATATATTCAATGTAAGCATTTTACCAATAAACTGTATCTTACTTTCACTCACAGAAATACATACTGCACTTTTCCAAAATCTCCCAAAGAGAATCAGCTTTAGGTGGACTTGGCATTTTCAGCCAGGAGAGGTAATGCCTGGCATAGAATGAATCATAGAATGGTTTGGTTTGCAAGGGACCTTTAAAGATTTCATTTAAAATGAAAACAAAGTTATGAGCTGGAGATTTGGAAACATAAAATGTAGCAGCTCTGCCTGTAATTCTATTGTCCTCTGTTCTTTTCCCATTCTAACATGACCTTCTACAGCAGAATACAGCACCTGCTAGTAAGCACTATGATTAACATGTGTCATGTGTGGTTCATTCTTAGACGCCAAGCTGAAAATGAATTCCTGTAGAAGCTCAGAACCATCACAGATCTCACAGTCTTCCAATCTAAGAGGACATAATATTTTTTTTAATTTATCCCCTGCAGTATGGGTTGGGTTCTTGGTTGTGAGGGTTTTTTTTAAATCTCCACCAAAATAAAATATAAGAAGTTTCCGCTAGAAAAGATGTAGAAGATGATAAAAGGATGAGAGAAGTTACATGGGACACACGCACATTACACTGCTTAACAGGTGTGTGACAAAAGTGTAAAGAAGGGTTAAGTGATACCACTACCCAGACTACTGCAGAGTCTCCCACTTGTTTCAGTTTGGTCTAGTCCCTCACAAACATTCAGGGACTAGGCTGAAACAAAAGCCTGTGTTGAGCATATGAGACATTACAAAATACCTTTAGTCCCATATAATCACTGGAAACCCATGATAATTAATGGACATTTTTTAGTTAGGTAATTAAACTCAAATCATTAAGAGAAGCATTTTCCCTGCTTGCCTTCAATAGGCTGGAACCAGCTAGCATGCTCAATGGCTTTCATTTCATGTTTCAGGCTCTGTGTCGCTAGTGTGCTGCTTGACACAATAGAGCCATCAATAACAATGTGTTATTACTCCCTTGCCAACCATGCAATTTTCTATTTCACATCTTTGCATTTCCTCTTTATTCCTAGAGCAGATTGCCACTGAATCCTGCAGTACGGTTTCAGTGTCCCTGCGGCTGGGGGCTTCCACAGGAGTTCACAGGGGCCGGTCAGTTGGTAGCACTGGTAACACACCACGCCTGCTCTGCCCTGCCCCACCATTAGGCTCGGAGCTTTCTGCAGCCACAGCTGGCTTTTTCTTACACCACAAAACACCTGGCATGGATAGGCTGGGGTCTCTATGCACCATCTTAACCCAAAGAGATCATTAATAATTCACAAAAAGCAATTGTTAATAGATGCCCATCTATGCAGATGTTGCTTTTAATGTACTGTGTACTTGTCTGCCAGGCATATGACAACTCCATTACTGCTTAAAACAATTCCTTAGCCCAAAAAGTAGGGATATCTTGCTTTCAATTAGTTGCCATCTCCCTTCCTAAAACCTGAAGATGACATGGGAAAATAAACAGTATTGCAATTAAAGCATATGTAAAAACTTTGCTACACAAGAGCACTTTAACAATGTGATCTAATTGTGATATTTTGTATTAAAAACAGCCAAATTATGACAGTTCAGTGGGAGGGAATTCCAATGCCATCTCGCCACGTCCAACTCAACGTGTTCCCTTGGGATACCCCTCGTGCCTCCCTGTTTTACTGCAACACATTCGGGTTGTTCAGAAGTTGTCTCACCTTCAGAGGCAGGTAGCAGCTCCTGGCACTGTTACTGAACCACGGCAATGATGGCTCTCAAGTTTTCTTTAACGTGAAAATTAACACAGGTAAAATGCAATTATTATGTACCAGAATTTCCTACACAGTGTTATCTAAGCTTTTTATCAGGCCCAGCTTCAAAAACCTTCTGCAAAACACTGGTCTGGTTGGCTATTTGAAGAGAGCGCGGTCTACTCACTTGTGCCAGAACAGCAGGCACAAACCCTTCCCAGCCACCCTCCTCACTCACTCCTCTGCTTTGCTTTTGACTTACTTTCAACTCCTGCCCCACATGCTTACATTTAATCTTAGTTTAACAATAATAAATCACTAATAGCAAGGCATGTGTGTAAATACTTATTTAACCCTGCAAATTACAACGGGCTCTTTCAAGGTTATTACAGTTCACTATAAGAATAAAAGTAATTTTTAAAATTACCTAATTACATATTTACACAATGCAGAAAAGGCTCTTTGGTACCCATGGAGTAGGTAAAGAATAATTTTAAAGATTTTTGTTTATATTACAGCCATTGTTCAGGCCTCATTTTAAGCCTGCCTTGAGAGAGCTGATTAAGGCAGGAAGTAAATCTCTTCTCTGAACAAAACCCAGCATATCTAATCATGAAATTTATCCCTTGCTCTCAGTAAGAATTGCTCTTCTTCCAAATTAATCTGTCTAGGACACAGAAGGTATTTAAAAATATTTTTTCTTCAACTTTTAGGAATTTTTAAAAGGTTTTGATATTCAGAGTTCTTTTTATCAGTGAGTTTCAAAAAATGAAAGACTTTATACATGGGAATACAGATTTTGATGACTTATTTTTAAAAGAAAACAAAGTTACTGGCATCATTAATTATAAGGTGTCACGTGGCAGGTGTCAAGGAGTCAACTTAACTCTAAGTACATACACGTACTTGACCAATGTAACTAAGGTATCCAGTTCTGATTAAATCTTTGGCAGCTGCTACCTATACCTGAAAACTTCATATATATTTCATCTCTCAATCTGATGCTGAAAAAAATGCCACCGGTCATTCACCCTAATTCTTCCCAGATCAGAGAATAGATTAGAAACTCTTTCAAACAGGAATCTGAAAAGCAGATGCTGAAGTAGTGATACAAGGTGATGGAGAGACTGGGGAGACAGTGACCCCAGTTTGGGCCTTCAACTAACTGCTATCCCCAAACCTAAGCTTCTGGGACTGTTCTATCCACTTCCAAGCCCATTCCATGATCCATGACCCCGCAGCTCAGGCTCCCTGAGGAGCCCCTCCATGCAGAGGGCCCCTCTGCTCCAACAGAGACGACTTGAGCTTGGCTTCCCCCACTCCTTACACATCAGAAAGAAAAGGAACAGGAAGATAGCCACAGAAGACATGAAAATGTACAAAGCTTCCACCAAATACAAAAGTTCCCACAAACAAAAAGCATAGATAGCTTGTAATTGAGGTTATGTTTTCGAAACAATAGAAGCATCAAAAGAAACCACAACTAGTTAGTAAAGAGCCTCACCGGGTGTATTTAAGTTGCAACACAAGCCTGCTCTGTCCAGGGGCCCTGGCCACCACACCTGGCCCAGGGTCTATCAGAGCACACCGCAGCTCCCCTGGTGTGCTCCCCAGCTTCCCTCTCAGACGGGTCCACTTCTGCACACACATGGAAACCAACCAACCAATAGTTACACTCTTTCATGGTGCACAGTTCATGCTGCGACCTGTCCTTACAGAGACCTCTCTTACACAGTACATTTGGTATTACATATGCACACACCATAATACAATGAGATAAATAATGGAAAGAACTCAACTGTATAAAAGTACTGCTGCACTTTTCAGTTCACCACCCATCTTGCAAACTGACTGGAATGACTGAAGCGTACAGGAAATGCTATAGTTTATCTATCTTCACCTGTACAGCTGGAAATACATTCTCAATTATTTCTTTTTCATTCTCAACTATTTACTGTGAAGGCAAAGATTTTTGCATAAGATATATTATAATATACCTTTCACAAGATCTGCAAATCCAATGATTTTTCCAGCCATTGTTTTGCACTTGTCTTGATTATAGCTATGTTTCTGCACACATACTTTTACCAGAAATACCAACAGAAACAGCATTAGACAGGAACAGGAGAGTGAAAGTGTTGTTACTCCTGTCATCATTCCTCATTGACTCTAATAGACTAAGTTAAATAATATGCACAGTAATTCCCATACTTGAGTAACATTGTACTGCTAACGAGAAATCTTCTACAGCATCAGCAGTGAGCCACTCAGCAGTGAGCCACTTACACTCCAAAATACAACACACCCCTGCGGTCGGGAGAGCGCAGTACAGGAAACGAATGGGGTACACAACACTGTCTCCGTGCTGATCCTACAGGCAGTTTCCAAAGTGTCTTAGCTAAAAAGCCATGAGTGCTACACATTCTGCAGAAGAAATGCATCCTGAAAGGAATGGAAGGAGAGAGCAGACGTATTTCTGGCAGAGACAAATGAGAGAGATTCAAAGCCCATATAAAATTGAGGGGTCAAGCAGAGATATAGCACAGCTTAGGACTGAATTTGAAATGGGGCCAAAAAAAACAAGAGAAGCTGCATGCTCACTAGTCATCATCCAGCTAAATAACTGAGGGATGTAGAGATCAAGGAGCTTTAGGCTGAAGAGTGAAAATATGGAAGACTGCCGGAGAAAGAAAAGTGAAGAAAACCATGCAGAATTTGCATCAAGGACTCCAGGAATAAAAGAGAACAAGTTACTTTTTCTGAAGTATTAGTTCAACAAATATTAAAAGGAAATTAAAATCTCCACCTTCTCAAATGTTAAATCCTTCTGTTCCATATGAAACAAAGAAAGGAATTTTGCAGCAGGGGGAAAGGGAACGTATTTGTAAATATCTGCAAGCAAACTGTTAGTATGTTATACAATTGTGCCATTTATTAAGTCTAAATTCATTTATTCATTAAAAAAAGACACAAGTTCTTGGATCAAATGCTCAAAAAACTTCTATGATGCAATTTGTTTCTTAACCCTTTCAAAACAAAATGTATGCCATAACCAGCATTAATGAAATTATGTGCTTGCTTTCAATAAAACATTATACGCAAAACCCCAAGTTTAAGTCATGGTCAAAACATCACAACGTTGTGCCTTTTTTGGCTTGACTTCCAGTTTCAATGTAATGGGAGTTACCTACAGATTTTTAATCATCATTTACAGTATGTACTTTTGATAATTAGAATGAGTAGTGTGCCACTATTTATAACATCTGCATAGAAGATAAAGTAAATATGTCTGGTGAGATGATGTAAGCAGCATCAAATAGTAGGAAGCAATTCCACATCTCTGTCTATGATCACTGCAGCATAGTGAATAAAGCAAAATCAAATACATGTTCTCATTTCATTCAGTTTTCAGTTCATTCACTAATTAATACAGATGAGGTGAAGGAAAACAGGTGATCATGACCATACCACTGTGCTTTAACTTTCCTATTTCTGTAATTTGAAGAATATACATTTCCTACTTTAATGAGTTTTATTTAGTTTGTTAATAGAAAAGACTGCATTCCTTCCACCCCTGCTCTACTGTAGGAGCCTAGAAGCAATCTATGGAACAGAGTCACATTTTTTTATTCCACGTATGTTGATCAGCAGCAACAGTCGAAGATACCACTTTTGCACTGGTAATTCCTAGCCCTCACTAGGATCAGATATTGCATGAAGTAGTTTATATACGTACAGTACACATAATACAGGTTGAGAAACTATGGTCTCTGAAGTACAGTATGGTCAATCAATGAAACAGATACTTTGTGTTTCACTTCAATCAAAGATTTCTGCAACGAAATTGTCACTGAAAGTGCCTGTAAAATACCTAGGGGTATTATTAGCTTGCTAGTAAACAGTCGCCTGCTTTCTTGAATGAGCTTCCACTATTTCTCTCCTTTTCCCCACAATAGCTCTGCCCCTCCTCCTTGTTCGTGCTCTTTTATACTCTCATGATGTCTCATTGCCATTCGCTCTCCCACAAATCCCCTAAAACTCAGCTCTCAGCTACACAAGAAGGTGCGAGTGCGGTGGCTGATTTTAAAGATACCACAGTACTGTCTGAGTAGTCAGCAGGCCAGACCAAACATGTTGGTTTTGTTCCCCTCGTTAGTCTACCTCAGCTTCCAAGAAGCTCTCTTTCCAGCTGCCAATTTTTATGAAATTTGTAGAAATTTTGCACCTTTGAGAGCACTGTTTTACAGTTGAGTATGAGGCCAAGAGTCAGAAAAGCATGTCTAGGAAGGGGACAAGGAAGGGTATTAACAGACAAACAACGAACATCCCATAATCTTTTCTTTTCCCCCATTTGGATACTCAGCTAAAATACATACCTAGCTATGCTATAAATTCATGGATTCCCACAGTTTATTGATTAAGCTTATCCATCTCATACAAACAACTAAGTGTCTTCTGATAGATTCAACAGAAATAGTTAATGCAAGATGATTTGCAAATAATTATTTGCTGCCTCTGATTATCTTCTTGCCACTGGATGGCAGCAACAGAACCTCACCTTTTTCTGTTACTCTCAAATTTTATTTCCATTATTCATCTTCATTGCCAATTTTAAACAGAATTCTGTACATATCTTAAGCACATTAAAGACTTTAATGCTTTAAAGCCATCACTGACAACCGTATTAGTTAAGTCATTAAAACAGCTTAAAGGACAGTGAGTTTAACCAGTTCAAAGCCCAAACAACTTAATTAAATTCAACTATAAAAGACTAAACAAACCTAGTTTACTTCAGGGAAGTTGTATTTATGAAGATCTTTATTTTGCCAGTGTGTTTTTCTGCAAAGCCTCTCTTCTGTCATCTATACACACACTATCTTTTACTCCACAGATAGTAGCTTCTTGCATTCGATAGATGCTTCTCATCTTTGAGACTCCATCTACAACTGAGGCCAACTTTGTTCTGAAACCAGCTCAGCCTGCACACTACCCAGGTGTACTTTTCATTAATTATGCAAATCAAACGTCTAATTCAATCTTTTCTGAATTGGACAATATGAGTTTTCTACACTGAGTGAGTACAATTGATTAAATTAATTAACATTTATCATTTTGACAAGCCTAAATAAATATTTTAATTGATAAAAATGTTTTATATGAACAATTTAAATGACTGGCAGCATCACATGGAAGCAACACTATATCTGATACCAGAAAGGTAAGGGCTAATTAATTATAAATAATGGTCCTGATCCTTCTCTGAGAAAAATCAATTGCATATTCAGCTACCTCCATGCAATTAAAGTCTTCATTTCTTTGAACTCAAACAACGTGTTTTCAGTACTGCTTGGTGAGTTTTTATATCCTGGTGCACCATAACATTTTTTATGATGCTTGCTGTTTCAAGGAAACTATGTTATATCCTTGTATGAAAACAGATGGTGTTTACAATTATAATGGACAAAACTGGGAGCAGGAACATAGCTCTATCTTGAAAAAGACATCCATAAAATTCTGTAAAGATTGCATTTTGCTGTGATAACTTCCTACTAGTGATTCCATATTTACTTGAACACAAAGTACATGTCCTTCTCATCTGCAGGTGCAAGCTTCAGGAGTACAGTACGTTTTTCTTTTCTTTAAATCTTTCCTTGCAATTATGCTAAATATAATTTTCTATGAATTATTTTTGAACAAATTATAACTGTAACACATACCTTTCAATGTCAAAAGGAAAGCAGAACTTTGGAACACTGTTCAGCACTTCCTGTAAATACAAGTAAAAGAAATAAAGTTAAGATTTTTGAAAAGGCTTTTTATCTGTATTTGCTAGCAATTGCTCTACAGCTCACTTTTAAAAAAATATTGAAAAAATATTCATAACAAATAATAAATTCAAGGAATATGCGATTGCAAAAAATACAGCACACGTTCCTGGACTGAAATAATTGATTATTAAAAAGGAATTAAGTTTGTGCTTTGGCAGATTGCAAAGACAATGCCATAGACGCCCCAGGAGGGAAAGGCCTGGCCTGAAGGGTATTAACACCCTTCACATCCCCGCTGGGATTCCCTTCAACAAGGCCATATGGATTTTACAAGAAGCACCACACCATATGGGTAAGCCACGTCTGCTGCTACTTGTACCACAGACTAGCCACAGGGACTTCTGACAGATCCTGGCTCAAAAATACAAATGTTGTTTCAATTAAAATGCAGGCAGAGAAAAGGGAATGAAGTTGGCAGCAGAATGAATTACAGAGAGGTATAACAACTCTATACATGTTCCATAGTCAAACGCTGAAAATGATGGAAATCGTCTGCTGGTCCAAAGGAGAAATTTATATGATTAACCCTTTGGGTTTCACAAGCAAGCCTCATTATTAATAAAGGTAAGGGGGACAGGGGGGAAATCCACTGGATCTACATTTGTACCATAATATGAAAGGATAATGTCACACTTTCTTGCAGAATTTTATTTAAGCAGCTGTTTAGTGGCAAATAAAATGTGTTAATTAAAATATAAAAATGCTCTCAAGGTAGTCAACATATTTCTTAAATAAAAGTTAATCACTAGATCAGTTAGCAGCAAATACTAAACAATGACCTTACAAGATCCCAGGAAAACAGGTTTTATTTTCTTGCTCCCAACTGGGAAAACAAACCCTCTGTGAAATGTTTCAGCTAAGAAGAGACAGTCAACGTCAACACAGTTGGTCAGCAAAGCTGCAGCATTCTTTTCCAGTAGCAGACCGACCGAGATGCTGCTGTATACACGGGTTATCCCACAAGGTGTGTGTTTTCAGAACAATGCATATTGATTGCAGATTTCCAGAGCTGCACATGGGGGTTTAAGAACTTGATCTAAGATGTTAGCACTCTCCAGCCTGAACTCTCCATTTACGGCATGTTGAACAGTCTACTCCCATCAGGGCAAACTATGTATTTAAATTCCTACGCACTACAATGACTGTTTACTTCAAACATTTGCTGGCTCAGTGGATAGTGTAAAACATGAAGAACCCATGCAAGTTAATCAGCAAGGGACAAATAGTTCAGGAAAAAGATCCCTCTGAATACAACTCACATACGTTAGTTGCAACATTTTAAAGATAGATGATGTGCCCCAGTAAGTCATCATACAGTACAAAATGGAAAAGCCAATTTTTCTAGAATTTCTAAGTGATACAAGAGAGTTCAAAAAAAATCTTTGGAGCTTTTACTTCGTCAGCACAGATAAAGGAGGATATGAAAGCCACATATTGTGCTTTGAGAAAGGGTATTAACTTAATTATGAACAATTGCAGTACCTACAATATTCTCCAAAAGAAATGTTCAAGCACCACCCTGACTGCTGTGATTGGCCACTGTGGAAGCGTGAGGTTAGCAAAATACAAATAGAATAGGTAAATATTTTAATTTCTGTAGGCAGGAAACAAGCATACACGATGCTGGTAGTAATACTAATAAACTCTGACGAAAGCAAATAGAACAGGCTAATCAGAACTTTCATCTCTGACATTTCCTAAACGTTTCCAATATGGTCTCTTACTTCAGGCTCATACAGCTTGTTTTCCCCTTTCCAAATAAATAGTACTTCATGCTCTATTTAAAATTTCTTTCCAAATCTACACCTATTCTCACACTATAGAACTCATTTTCTCCTTACTACCACGGATTTTAATTGCTGCCTGGTGAGCTTAGCACTGACTCAGAATTGGGTATGGAAATGTATTCATTTATGTTCCCCATTGTATTCTCTCAGAATAAATTATCACGCAAGAAAAAGAAAACATAAACAAAAAAACCAAAGGTATTAGCTCAATATTTTGACTAAACAACCTGAAAATTATGGGTCTGTTTTGCAGCATTTTCCAGCCTGAGCTGCAGGCCAGCGTTCCCCCCAGCTCTGCTCCGTCCCCCCCAGCCAGCACACGTGCACACAACTTCTGCAGAGCAGCCTCAGCTCGCTTCCCAACTGGCAGGAGCATCCCTCAGGGGACGAGTCTTTAAACCTCCGCACTCTTTAAAATTCAACCAGCCAGCAGGTCTATAGACTGGCGTATAAACAGTATAGACAAAAAAAAAAAAATCCTCTCTCAGCTTATGCCAGTGACAAAGCAGCTCAGCAGTTGACTGCTGCTCCCCTGACAGCATAAGCCGGGTTTACACAGATCAATAGATGGAAGTCCTACCTAGCTTACAGGGCTCAGTTTTCTCCCTTAATTACAGGTGCTATTCAGATTTTTAAAATAGAAGAAAACAAGAAGCCCCCAAGATGCTCCTAGACAAATTTAAAATGCAAATGATATTATACACACATTCACATACACAGTCGTTATTCGTGTACAATTAGAGTTGATACATCCAGTAACCTCTCTGTTGAATAAAATTTGAGCTCTGTCTCCTAATGGGTCATCATTTCCAAGGATCCATAAACTCAGCCAGGACTTCTTCTTGAGTCAACATACACACTCTCAGAAAAATAGTAACTTATTTATTGTCTTTTATTTTTATAGCTGCATAAAAGTATGTATTTATTTCTGAAGACAAAGGTTGTACACATCTCCAGAAAGCAAAATATCCTTGATTCACGTGTCCCATGATTATTTCCTCCTCTGGTTCTCACAGTACCAGTGCTTTCAGAAATTGTCACCGTGTCATAAAGAAAATAAATTGTATCCAGAGGGAAAAGGATAATGATGTTGTAAAAAAAAGATATTATCTATATGCTTTGAAACAGCAAATAAACATCTACAGTCGCATACACAATTGAGGTTAATTGCCAAGATAAAGGATAACTATCTCAACTCCATATACAAGCTCCAAGAGAAAAAAGAAAATCATAAAATTAGTATCACGTGAACGACAGTATGTTGCTTCCCTCGCAAAAGCATAAACAAAAATAGAAATGCTATTTAAGAAAATGTTTCCTTTATGCCTATAGCACAGCAGCAGAAACCTGCACACTCACAGGCGCATGGTCCAGTGGTTTTATTAATTCACTTTCATCAATTGCACTACACAACTCCAGCCTGGTCTGGTCATGCTCACTGGCTCTACGTTGAGATGATTTTACAGACGCCTAAAAAGTAAGGATTATTTAGCATTCCTTGCTTATTTTGATACCCATACAGCTAATTCTGTGTATGATCATTTTATAAAGCAATGTAAAAGGCAGTAGAAGATGTTTCTGAACTAATATATGCCAATTTTCTGGAGAAAAGCTCCTGGTAACTCAAGTCTTGCCTATAAGTGAAATTACTGGTTAGTCATTTTGGTTATATTCAAGACATACACCATAGTCAATATTAACTAGAAAAGATAAGACTTTGTTATTTTTTTATAACATGACAGTCAAATGATACAAGTGTATGAAACCCTCATGGCTGTTCAGTATACACTGTAGATCACAGTGATTTGGAAGGATAGCCATTTCTTCTTCCACCTGCACAAGATACTCTACAGCTCACTACAGCTGGAAGAAGGTACAGGAGATTCCTATATAGGAAAAATTAATTGTCCTTCAAAATTCTTATTTTCTTCTTGATAGAACTTTCTCTCCCTACTAACCTCTACTCTTGAAGCACCTGACTGCAGGTCTGTCTTTTGATTCTTCTTACTGGTAATTCCCTACTCAAATATCCATCTTCAACTCCCCTGTCTTCTCTTCTTCACTCAACCCAACTTGCTCTCTAATCTTCCTCAAAGGGGACTCTATTTCACCATTTCTCACCATAGTTTTCAGTCACCCAAGGCCAGTCCAAACATACAAACAAGAGATCTACTGACTCATGACAGGTATTTCTGACTCAAACCAATGACTTCAGTAGAAATATTTAAATGCTTGAAGCTAAGCAGGGATTTAGGTTCATTCTCAAATGAGGTTTGTAGGGTTAAAAAAGCACAAAAAACAGCAACTGCTTTCTGAACCCTTCAAGCAAAGAAGAATACAGATATTAAATGCAAACGGTTTAAGGTGGAGATGCAAAGCTCTTTATATAATAAACAAATAATATACCTTAAAGTTACAGAACTTCATTGTTGCAAGAATTAACCAGTATATTACATGGCTTTTTTTTTTTAAAGTCACAGATCTCCAGTTTAAAATATTTTAGCTACCATTTCCATATTTGTTAAATAAAGTGTATATATAATTTAGAATTTTCAGGAGTTCAAGGTTACTTGTGAATATATACTGATACATGAATGTATCATATTGATATTATATGAATATGAATTATGAAATATATTAAGAAAATAACTTCTCTCCAGAAGAGACTGAAAAGCAGAAGTGTAAAACTACATGATTCTAACAAGCTCTCTGCAATGCAAGCAACACCCTTTTCCAACCTTTATGAATCATTTGAAACAAAAAAGTTTTCCAGATTTAGTAATGAGTCCCACTTTGTACACTGGAAAGAAACACAATCTGTAGTTAAATTCCTGTGTTTTCACCTTTGGGCATTTCACATTTTCCTCTGGGTCTAAAGGCAAACTATGAAGAATTCTCTGAAATTGTTTCAGAGAAATATTAATATTTAGTAGCAATTATTAAGTGGCTTGCTAGTGATATTGATGAGGTAGTCCCACGAAAGTCACGTGCACATAACACTGTTTCTTTTGCTGTATAACACCACAGGATGAATGCAGTCATGACGTAAAACGGTGAGGTAACACAGCTGCGTGACACAGGAGTTTTGTGGGCAGCAAAACACAGACCCGCAGATGTATCTGCTAGGCTCCAACTGTTGTAATACTTCCATTCCCAGAAGATCAAAAATAAAATCTGTGCAATAGCATGTCCTTCAAAATACACCTGCTCTTTTCATCTCAGTCTTCAGAGTAAGTTGTGGATAGTGCTGTGTTTTCTGACACCCAATTCTATCCCCATACAGCTGACACATAAGAGTTCATACACCCCTGACAAACATATAAAGAGGAAGGTGATTTTGGACCATGTAGCAGAAGTTGTCACTGATGGATTCAATAAAGATTAAAACTCCACTAAGCTGAGCTATGTGTACATTCTATGTGACATGACCAGGGTGCGGTACACTTCAGCTGACAGCACACTACAGGATGCTCTTGCCCTGTACAGGAGACAAAGGCTGGCGTCCCAGGCAGTACGCATAAGACTTTACTGCTTTTAGAGCATCTTTCAAAGGTACCTTACAAGGAGAAAAGAACAAATTAACAAATTTAATTAATACATTAAGTCCAAGTACTTTAAAAGGCATTGTTAATCTAACTAATTTACAAGACTGAAGGATAAGGCTTCCTAACCAAACATAGAGTAAGTTTAAAAATTCAGAGATTTTTACTAAATTATAAAATGTTGAAGTCTCTATTGGTCTCATTGTTCCTGAATCTCATCATGTAACCAGCTGAAAATAAAGCATATTTCAGCCACATTTGTGTCCAGTGTAGCATACAGTGACCCAAAGTTCACTTTAACGTAACAAGCTCAGTTACAAATAGCAAATAGTTAAAACAATATAAAGTTCAGCACAGGTTATTTACCTGCTTAAAAAAACCTCAACTCTCCTGGAACTCACAATAAAAACTGACAATGCTCTTCCCAAACAAAGTTCCCATTAAAATAAGTGCAGATTGAAATCTTGCCATCTACCCCTGTTACTGGCAAGGCAAGCAAAAACAACAGAAATAATACTGTCATACAGCTCTAGCAAGCATATATATTCATATCCCATGCACCAATAAATAGTTTCCCTTACTTCCCTGACTCATGTCAGGGAGACCATTATTCCCTAGGCAATATCAGAGAGCTGGGAAAAACAGGAAGCATGCTCTTCTGGCTCCACTCTTGAGATTACTGTGTGGGCAATATTTAACTTTTAAGGTGGTAGAGTAGCTATTATCTTTTAAAAAGTTAATTACATGTTATACAAAAAAAGACACCAGAGTATGACGCACGATTTTCTACCAATAGGGAAAAGTGAATTTTTATTAATATGCACTTTCAATTACAGCATCTCTAACGTTATCTAGAAACTCAGAGGAATTGACTTAAACTAGAGGTAAAGTAGATATCACTTTCAAAATCCAAATACATAAGTCTTTGAAGGCCAGGTTAAAATCCACGCATCATCCTGCATAGCTAAGAGGGAACCAATACTTGTTTCACTCAGGATGTCTTAATATTTCCCACTGCTTACCACACCAGTTAAGATGCATCTCTGGCAACAACACTGGGAAACTCCTGCACATCCCATTCAGATGCTGTTTCATCAGCATTGAAAAAATAACTACCATAAAATAAAGCATATATTAAAATTGGTTCCTATTTATTTGTTTTACCTGTTAGTTTTTCATTCCACCCTGGAATACTCTGATAGCTGAGGACAGAAATGAGCCTACTTGCGACATATCCAACTCTACCTATTCAATATACTGCTTTAAAGTGAAGTTTGCAGTCTCAGAGATGACTGCAAAACAGTATCAAGCAATATCATGAGTAGAGCGTAGTTGATGCTCAGGTCAAAAGGCTCCTATTTGCAAGATTTTCTTTTCAACCATAAAAAGAAAAAGGAAATAAATTTTTAAAAGGAAAATTAACTATGAAAGTATACTACAAATAATAAATAGTTGTATTTCCCTACAAATAAAATATACTGGAAAAAGTAATAAAGTTTCAAACAAGACAAACTACTCTTGATGACACTTGATACATTTCAGATCCATTTCAACTCCAAGCATATTTTGTTCCAAATATATTCCAAATATTTTTTTTCCTTGATATATTCTAGCATTTCACCAGAGACTTCAAACTATACATAGTACTAATTATAAAAGCAACAAACTGAAAAAAGCAACTGTAACTTTGATGGAAGTAGCCAAGGCAGAAGACTCACAACACGCAGCAGCCAGGAAACCAGAATGAAAGGTCAGAGGCAAGAAAAGGAGAAAATATTTTTTGAGGCAGAAGGGAGAAGCCAGCTAACTTAATTTACTTTATAAATTAGATAATGGTTTCTATCCGTTTCTATCTGCACATGGCACCACATTGTCTTTTCAATACAGATGATCAGAGGTTGCCAGACTTTTGGATGTACAACCATCAAGTCTTTTTGACAACTACTGAAGTTCTTTCAAGTCTCCTCCCAGTATCATCAGTAAAAAAATCTGGATTTTTCCATAAAATGTTTTTTTCAGGCTGACAGGTAAAAACAAACTAAACAAAAACCTCCGCCTTGTTTGAAATACCACTTCACACTTTCTGACTCCCTCAGTTTTCTAACCATTATGCTTTCAACTGGGCATATTTCAGAAGCAGAAGCAAGCAAACAAATATTATGACTACAACATACAGAATAGTTTCTTTTTTTGAACTAAATCCTAGGAAGTACCACATTAGCTACCTGAAAGTAACTAAAAGTTAAAAAGACTAAAAATCCTGAAACAGAGAGTGTCTGTAAATAGTAGGATGTCGTTCCTTGCCTAGAAAGCTTCTGCTGAACAACTGGTCTGTCCAGCAAATATCCAGTACTGATGTGCCCAGAAAGGTCAGCACCAGATCTACAGATTACTTATATGCAACAACTGGCCTGCTCAGGCTGGAGAGTGAAACTGTGTCCTATAATGCCAGGAGACATTCTTCCAGAATCAGAACTGTCCACTGATTTTTTCATAAAATGACCGTACAGCATACAGTGTGAAGGAATCCTGATTTTGCTGGCAACTCAGAAACTTAGAAGTAGTTAATCAATGAAGTATCACATAAGCTAATGAACAACCTAGGCGCCATGCAAAGAGAAAATATCTGTAGCAGAAAGCAACTTCTGCAGCTAAATAAGGTGAGACAGTCCAAATGCTAAACCTTTGACTGGGCTCATCCATCTCTAACTGTGCAGTCCCACAGGGGACTGCGCCAGCTCAGACGGCTGTGGCAGTGTTAAGGGAAGTCAGGAAAGCACATCACATTGTAAAGGGTAGTGAAACCGATTACATGTGTGGGCTGAGTTTCTTGAGCTAGAAGGATCTATAGCCAAAAGAAAAGGAACTGAGAAAGGAAATCAGCTTCTAAGGAACCTGCTAGGATTATTGTTTCATAATTACAATTACTGGTGATATTTTTATAAAGGAAAGCGTTATTTCTTGTTTTACAGGAGGCATAATTCTAAGCCCTACCATAACATAGCTTAATGAGAATCACCTATAGTAATAGTTTTTAAGTACTAAATTCAGGTATCATCAACAGTGTTGAAAAAAGGAAGAGCAAACAAGCATATTTTTAAAGTGCTAACTTATTTCTTGTGTTACCAGATGCAGACAGATGACTATCACAAAAAATAAAATGCAAGAGATATACAATTAGATGTAATTTTTCCCAAGGAGATATGCAATGTACATTCAACTCTCTTATGGCTGAGCCTGTCCAGACATTCTGACTCCCTGCTACAGCATCATTACAGAGATCAGTCTGCAATAACTTCAGGTTGGTGTTTCTGCATGCGAGCCAGTGAACCAATGTGCCTCAAATGTTCTCCAAGTTCTGCTGATAACTATCAAGAAAGGCAGAGCAAGAGCCAAGAACCAAAGACAGGGTTCAGGTATCAAACATAAAAAGAGGCTGATCTCGTTCAGCTGTTCCTTGAAGAACAGCAGTAAGCCTGAGTCACAAGAGCAATGCTGAAAGTAAAACAGAGGCAACATATCGAAGACTAAAGTGTATGGAGGGTACTAAGCAAGTAGATGAGAAAGTATAAGGTAGCACAGAATAAGGAATTAGGTAACATTAGACTGGAATATTCTGAGGGCAGTTGAGGTCAACCAACAGCGACATCACACATGACAATTTGGCAGTCTCTCTGAAAGACGTTCCAAATGATTGTCATCACTGTTTCAGCCATCAGTTAATTTTCTCTTCTTTGGTTTAGCACATAGCTGAAGGCTGTAGGAATAAGCCAAATCACTAACAGTTATTTTCAATAGGCTGATACAGAATATTTGAAGGACAGTCAAATATTAATACTATACTTACTTGAGCAAACAGAGAAAAGAACATTTCTACAAAATGTAGTCCCTCAATATCACAGCCGTATGATAAAAAAAATGGCTAACATATGCATACAGTCTATTAAAATGCACATAATTTGACTCAAAATGAAAACATATCTAACAAGTAATTCCATTCATCTGGCCCTTTTTCACCCAGCCTTAAGATATACAAATGCATGCCTTTTCACCAGAACACAGCAGCTGGGAATGAAAAGGAAAGCATTCAAATGATCATTTTCACATCATATTCCATCGTCTTTTCACCAGCTTCTCCCCAGTCTTTCTTTGAGTCCCATTCTGTTACAAGAGAGCTGCTTTTTAGATCAATTCATATTTCCATAATCCACACTGCTGTTTCTCCCTCTCCTCCCCAGGGTGGACTAACCCCTGCATCCAGAACTATGGCTTACAACTGTCATTAAGACCTACAACAATAACAAGATAACGAAAGAGCTGGTAGAGATGAGGCTAGCCAGTACCATATGCTGGCCAAGTTCAACATTTTTAACTTAAAAGCTCTATAAAACAAAACTTCCACAATCCTGAAAACAAGCATACTTGATGTTGCCACCTGTCCTCAAAATTTTAATAAAGTTCCAAGTTTTCAGTATTGAGCTTTTATAATTTTAAAAATAAAAGTCTCAAAATAAAAGATTTATTCTGTCTCTGTTGGGATGAAGTTAAAAAAAAAATAAAAAGTTGAGAATGCATCTTGGAATATTTACATCTTGAATGATGTAAGGGGTTTGGTGACCCTGGGTGTTCCCAGCATGTCTTAGTAGGCAGTTATGTCACAGAATATTTATCAGGACCAGACAAATCTTTTCTGTTCACACAGTGCAGTTAGCAACTATAAACACACCTCTGAATGTTTTTCTGCTGATCGTCTATCAGATGGGCTTTGCATAGAAATAAAGCATTGCTGCCTTACACATACAGTACTCATCAATAAAAACATTAATTTCAAACACAAAGTGTCAGGAAATCACAGGAAACTATCTTAACCTGATAAAGCTCACTTGCAATGCACAAAGTTGCTACCACCTCAGCTGGGTTTATTGTCTTTCTCAAAGTTATGCAGGGATTCAAGTTCCAAAATACCCTTAAACTAAATAATCATGTGTAACATTCAGACAAAAATACTTCTGAAAATTAGTAATCTCATTAGATCGATTCCTCCTTTCTCATACCAATGTATCCAAATACTAATCGAACTTAATAATACACAAGCAACAAAATCCCAAAAACCTTTTTTAGGATTTACTGATAAAAACAAAAACACCAAAGCAAGCACCTATCTAGTTAGCATAAACATTTGAAACATGTATTTAATGCCTCATCAGAATAAAAGAACAAAGCCATCAAATGCAGAAAGCTGGTGTGATGTATTCCCTAACAGCATGCCTGCAGCCTTGAAAAGAGTGTAAACAGTCTCGTACCTCCTGGGTTCCTGCTGCTCTCTTAGGAGAACACAGAGGAACACAGAATCATCACAACTGGCTTCCACAGATTATTATGACCCAGACAACAGCCTTTGCCTTGCATCTTGAGATTTTTATTATTTTTTCTAAATAAAACTTGTGCTATTATTTAAGTGTCTTTAAAAAAAGAATATAATCTCTTGCATATTGACTTCATTTATATAATTGCTGCCACAATCCATGCAATTAAGTATTCCATTCTGCAAGAAACTGAGCACTTTGACTCCAATCAGACATTCATTTAAGACAGGCTTAACTTTCAATAGTTAATACAAACACTGAAAGTAAAGTGTACGATCAGTGCTTTGCTGGGGGAAGGCCAACATATTTAGTACTTCAGAACAACTGATGTTTACACACACACACATGTATATGTATTTTTATATTTACAAACATTCTCACATGAATGATAGATTTACTTGTGTATCAGGCTTTAGTAGTTGGGTCACTACAGGATAAGGTTTATTGCTCACAATTTAGTGGTGACTTTTGCATAATGTGATACATTAAAAATCAAAACCAGATGTTATTATATAAAATATGAGATAATAACACACAGGGTGTTACAGTAACTTCATAGAAAACAGTAGAGATTCCTCACATGGGATGTCGTATCCCTTACTGGTTGCTCACCTACAGGGTTTGGGAAAAGCCTGAGATGAAAAAGCAGGCTTAGTCTGCTTGCTTTAGAAAGCAGAGTGAGAGAAGATAGGATGAAATCTACAACACAACTAAAAACCTAGTGCAGTCTCGGTTATCTCTTAACCCACATCTTCAGTCAACAACGCCTTGTCATATTTCATATTACTAAAGTGGCTTCTGGTAAGATCGTCTCCTGCCACGTTAGCCATTTGTATCATCTTTCTGGTGAGACGTTTTCACCAGCAGAGATGTAGCAGACTAAAGAAAGAGATTATTATGTGATTAGAAGGGAGAAGAATAAGAACTATTCAATGGATCAGTTTTTCTATACACCCTGTCCTCTGGGACCTATTGCAAATGGAAATCACTTCAGGTCAATACGTGGTCAGATTAAAAAGCAACTGAATTCTTACACAGCTAAAAATAATATCCAAAATAACTGTAATTACTAACTGTGCAAGAAATGTTAGATTTCACACGCTTCAAAGCTTAAGATAAGACAGAAAGCAGCACTGCCTCTGGCAGAGCCACTAACACCTGCTGGTGCTATCAGCACTGCGCTGTCGTCCTTCCTCGTGCCAATGGTACTCCTTTTCTCAGGAATGTTTCAATCCAATGAAGTTACTGGGAGCTTGAGTGTTTTTATTTCCAGAACAGCTATGAACAGAGGCATACTGGAGGCATTTGGACACATCTGACATCAACAGGGCTTTTCCACTGACTCCAGTGCCATGAGGAAACAGCCAGCATCAGCAGATCTCAGTACTGCTGGGCGACATACATTTCTTCAGAGATACACATTTTCAACAGTAATGAAGTATTTCATTTTGGAAGCCAAGGTGTCGTTTTTATTTGGGTTGCTTCTCTAAAGCACTTAAAGAATACTTTCATTTTAAAGACTACTGGGGCTTTTTTCCAGATATCATAGCATTATTATTTTTTTCTGTATAAACCGCCATTTGAAAATGAGCTTGCAAGGCTGAAATTAAACTCTAGTGTAATCACTCTGAATAAACAAGATAGTAATTTCAAGATTAAAAACATGCATCTTTTATCATAAAAATTTCATTGACCACAGGGGAAGTTTTGAACTACTACAAGACAGAGCCTGTAGGCATATACATTTGAAATACACTTTAAATAAAAAAAAATATTCCACTAAATGACTACAACCCATTCCTCATCCAAAAGCGAGCTTGTGAAGATAACCACAGAAGAGCTATATATGCTCCAATCAGGAATCTTCACGTTCCTTCTACAGTGCTGAGATTATTCAAAACTTGCTCGACATTGTGAAACTCACGTTTACAGCATTAATGCCAGCACAACAGCAAATTGTAACTGTGAACTGTCTCAAATAGATTCGTTCTTTGGGCTTTTGGAGTACTATTTAATAAAGATCTTCTTTGAAACAGTAGTGTGGTTCTTTGTACTTAGATGAGTTCAGTGTTTAATTGATAGTTTTAAGAGTCACTAAAAATTCACTAAATTCACTAAAAAGTGAATTACTCCCACCATCAAAAAAAACAAACCAAAACGAAAACAACTTTGTGAAATACTCCTGGCAAAGAGAAGTATTTTTCATTTTCTGCCTTGAAGCATTAGGGTTTATTTCTTTCCCCATTTCCATTTTTCCCTTTTCCTTCTTATTCTCGCATCTGAAAAATTACCAGACAGAAAATAAGTGGTTTCCCTGTAATTGGTTTCACTACCATTCACTTCCCTGCAATCTTGGCAGATAAGGAGATCAACAATGAATCTTGCAAATTCTTCTGCAGTACCAAAACTGCACCTCAATATTCCCTTTATTTAATGGACTGCATGTCAGTAAGCAATTATGACAAACCACTAATCTTTTCTTTTTCCTGATCATCTGTAGTTTTTACATCCCATCCAAAACAGACGAGATGTTTTGCAAAACAAGATTTTGGAAAGTCGACGTTTAAGGAAAAAAATAGACCAAAAGAAGAATACTGCCCAGCATAAAAGAAAATGGCAGGCCACAAGAATAAGAGAGGGGATTAGGGATGAGTAAGTATTGGAAAGTTCAGTCATAATGAAAGGACGAATATGAGAAAGAGGAGGAATATATCAAAATGGCTTAGACAAGTTTCTTTTGCATTATGAAAGCAACAAAAAGGTGACATGATAAACTGCAGGAAGAGAGGAAAATATTTTGCCCACTGTTATCACATCACTGTGCAAACAGACAGCCTTTGGATTTTAGGAAAGATGATTTTTTGGGATACATCCAAAAACTAACTCACACATTTTACAATTAAAATAGAAATGACTGGAAAATAGGATGAAGAATATTTATTTATTTATTAATATTGTCTCCATAAACTTTCATTGAAATTAGCTTTGATAGTTTCAGTGAGACATCATTTTTTAAAAAAAAAAATCTGGTAGACATTCAGGTCTCCAATCCAAACCTGCCGAGTTTAACATACACACACACATGCGCACAGAAGGCTTGTGCCGATTCCACTTGACTACTTGGCTCAGGGTTTGCTACAGAAGCTGTTACATATTCTATTAAAATCCAGTGGTTCTAATAGGAAAATTTCCCTTGCAAGGATGAGGATTAAAACATACTGTTTTCCAGGAACGCAAGTGATTTACCTGCAATACTAAATTCCCTACACTGCTGAGACACAACGTGCAGGTGTAAGTTTTTCAGAGCCCAAAGGCAGATAGCTGCCTGAGGACTCTGGTTTTTGTAGATTACGTATGTCTATTGCATCTTTGTATGATTCCCCTCCAGCCTTTAGTGGGCTTCATCTTCTAATCATTTTTCCACACCAGCTGTTCTTCGAATAACCTTCGACTTACTGAATAAGCTCTCATTTTTCTTCACACATTTTTTTTTCTTTTTTTTAATATCAAGTCTTTCTTAGGGAAAAAGGAAAAGAACAAAACAAACTAGAAAAAAGGAATTTAAATGACAATGAGGATGATCATTCTGCAGCCAGGAAAATTATCCAAACTTGCTGGATGTCTAGCTAAGAACATATAACAGCACATTTTGCTCATGTACCATTTGTCACCAACTTACAAGCTGCACATGTTTCTGACTGATGCTATTCCCTAATCAGACATCCTACTTTCTGTGTTTGTATATTTATTCCTTTCATCATGAATCACTTTACAGCTGTCTTTATAGAATCTTGTATTATTGATTTTTAAAAACCCAACAATTTATCAAGATGTACTGTACAAAAATATTTCCAGATCATCCATTGTGGTGATATTACCAATGAAGAATGTTTGACTCATTATCAGTCTAAAAAGAAGAGCAGAGAGACAGTGGGTCAGAGATATTTATTCTATTTAGTGATTTTATGTATTTTTGTTTGTGAAAATAAAAAAATTTCCATGGAAGAAAGTAAACTAAAAGTTGCTGAAATAATAAAATGTAACAGTTTCACTAAATTTTAATACTAATAACTTTAATAAAATAGTCACAGGGAAAAAAAACCCAAACCACACTAGTGGTTTGCTATAGTGGATAGCTTTGCTATCGCTACAAACAGTGAAATAATCCATCAATCCTGTTTGTATAAACTTTCCTTTGAGGATTAATTATAGATAGAAACTAGAATTTTCACGCTTTCAAAATCAGTAAGTTCAGATCATTGCCTCTTATAAGGGTCTGAGGATTTATTTTTTTTCAAGCAAATAACTAGGGTATCTCTAAAATACTGTTAAATAAATATATAAAATTTTGCATTAAAAGGACATAGATGTGTAGCTCTTCAACTTTTTGTTCTGGGGGTTTTTGTTAACACAATTTATAACATCAATGTTTGGCAAAGTTTTCTTGATAATTTGTCCACATTTTCAATCCTACAACAGATAAAAACCCCACACTTCCAACAGAAACAGCTTATAAAATACTCCGTGACAAAAATCAGATGGATACAGAGATTTAGTATGATGTACAGTCCTCTACAACTGCTACTGCATATTCCTGTCACAAAGGCATTCTAAGCACCAAGCCACCAGTTGGGTGAAGACTTCCTCCCTGCTATCATTAGCATCTGCCTCTCCACAGCTGAATAGGAGAGCTTTTTTATTATTATTCTAACATAAAAAAAAGTTCAATCTCATGTTTCCAACCTGGTCTCCAAAGTCCTCTGGGAACTTCCACAGTACCACTGGATCTGTAAATAATTGACAGACAGCATTAATCAGAGGCAAAGGAACAGAGTATTACAGTCAGAGTACATTAATATTAAAGAGAGGGTCAGCTTAGCATCAAGCTTTGAGGCAAGTACAAAAATGTATCTAAAAACTAAGGAAGATACTAGATTATTATAAAGACTTATTTCGTATTTATGAATAAATATTTCATATTTTGAATTTTTTCATATTATGAATAAATATTTCATATTTACGAATCTATGTATATTATTACATACGGTAGCAGGTTATAATGTACCAAACTATTCTTATATTCAGCTCTTTCTTTTAACTTTTGAGTTCTTCGGGTATTTAGGCATGTGTTCAATTTCCACATTTTAATTTAATTAAGAAACAGTGATATAAAACCTTTTTCCATCCAAGGAAAGAAAATATGTAAAATGATATGAAGGGGAAAACAAAGATCTCTGTAAGGTATAGAAAAGCATCATTTGGATTTTAAAGATAGTCCCGATGTAACCAGCACTCTCAAGGAAGAGTTCAGAAGAACTAGCACGTTTGAATATTTTCTGCTCAGAGAAATTTAAAATCAGCGTTTCAATAATATCATAACAGTTTTATAAACTGCTAATTCTCAAAATAATCAGTGTGATTTAGGCTATATATTAGTCTACAATTAGCATTCTTTTGAAGGCATCTAACACAACGATCTGAACCATAACCTTTCAATAAAAAACGAATTATGCTCTTCATCCCCCCAAAGCTTTTAATCTCCTGTGATACAAAACCTTCCCGAGGTGCTACTGTTGAACTGGATCACAAACACCCATGAAGCTTCACAGCACTTCTATACAACAGATTAGCAGCAGCATCTGTCCATGTGCTAAGACCAAAATTATCCATTTTCCTGCAAGGGAGACCCAGGTTGGTGCCAAAGCCTGGACTAGAGGGAGAGCTCTCCAATTTCTGCTTGTGCCCTGGCCAACGTCATGCAGATCCTCCCACCAGCTCCAGGCGCCAGAGAGCAGTCAAACAAATGGAGAAACCCACCAGTAAGCACCAGGCGACACTGCCTGATGAAAACTGCAACCTCTTGGCTACCTCCAGAGCCACTGGGATTCCTTTCTTCTGAGCAGCCAAGACCTGAGAAACGTATTCAGATTTCCACTTCAGTCTCCAATGGCAGCACTGTCTGATAAATCAGAAACCCCCTTCTTATTGCTGCTTTACATAAGAACCGGAGGTTCACCACTTTTGGCGAGGTACGGAGGTTTCTACTCTTTCTTCACCCTCCCATGTGTGTTTGCTGCTGCAAATTGAAGCTGTAATGGAAGGGAAATGCCATTGATGGTATTTTCATTCCCGGCTGCTGATTTCAAATCCTACCATTCAACACATAGCTGCTGCACCCGCTTTTACCACTGGCCCACTCACCAGGAGCTGGAGACTGAAGCCAGTATTCCTCCTTCAGCCTGGGCCAGATGTTAAACCAACAGTGGAACGTACATTTCAAACGTGTTGCAAAATTCAACTTGTCAATTAGCTCAGCCTAATTTAGACCTAATTTTCATCTATTCCAAATCTAGTTGACATTTTAGATAAAAATGTGGCCATTTAACTCTTCTTATTGGACAAGTACATCTTTGCTCCTAAGAACATCCCAGGAGGGTTCTGCACCTATTAATTACAAAAATGTATGTAGTTTGCAGAAGGAATCTTCCTCCACCTACTATGGGAAGCAAGAACTTTTGGAGGCAGACATGAAATGAGATAAGAAGCTATGTTTATAAAAACATGAGCAAATACATACAGTTACTTAAAACAGATACCTTTTTCCCCCATCTATTTTGTGTGTATTTAAATAACAAAACACATCTGTGTAACAACCAGACACAAGAAGAGTTTGAATATCTCAGTGCCTATACTGTAAGGGATCTCTAATTTTTATGCCAAATTAATATCGTGAAAAAAAAGTAATTATATATCAACAGTGATCTCTGATAAATTCAAGGAGCAGCAAGCATGGTAACACATATCAAATACTCAGTGTTAAGTAATTCATAAATTACTTGCGAAAAAACACTGGAAATTGTGTAGAATCCAAAAAATACCTTAACAGAGCTTGCAAGTCTAAGGCCATATGTCTACAAACATATCAAGCATAAATTTCTCTGTAAATGAGCAATCACACTGCACTCCCACAAGCAGCTGCTTGCTGGTGATCCTGTACTATTGTCTCTCTGATGTAGGCTCTTCCATGGCTACACACTGAACCAGATAAGGGAACTGACTGAGATCAAACCAACTATCTGGAATTTTTCAGGTCATCATGAACTAGAGCAGTTCCCCAAAACTCTTGGGTTTGTGCCAGAAAAAAAAGGAAGAAAAACCAGGGAATGGGGAGTTGTGGTGAGAAGGCAGCAGGCCTGCTTCACCCTGCACCATCCCAGCCTCAAGCATTTGCTTGACCTCATGACACACAAGCTGGTTATTAGCTGGGTCTAGTTCCATTTCTTATCACCTATTTCTTGTTCAGAACTTCCCAAGTCTTGCTGTACCATTTCTAGATGCCTCTACTGCAAAACTCCAGAGTTATTGTCTGCAGATAGGTGTGCGGACTGTTCTGCAGTGAGGCGGGCTGAGCGAGCATCGCCAGGGACCGGTGGACTTGGCAAGCTCACCTCTTCCCAGCAACGAAACCAGGCAGATTATTCTGGCAGATGTGAAGTACAGTTACATGAGAAACTTTTAGTATATTGAATGCTTTAGCAACACAGTAACAAAATCACAGGGAGTTTTTTATACTTTATGAAACATTTAATGTATAAACTGCTAAACGGGAAAGAAATGTGATCTCTTTCTTTCATTGTTCTTCATGGAAATGTGGCTGCCAGGCTTCAAAAAAGGAAGATCACAATAGCAAAACCTCCAAGCATAATTTTAAAAGGTCACAATGGGTAAGAATTAAGGGGCAGGCTAACATGGGGACATTGTTGTGGGTGTTTACTACAGACCACCTGATCAGGATGAGAAAGATGAGGAGGCTTTCTACAATCAGCTGAAAGTTGCCCTGGTTTTCATGGGAGACTTCAATCACCCTGATATTTGCTGGAAAGGCTACACAGCCAGGCATGCTCAGTCCAGGAGGATCCTGCAAAGCACTGATGGTAACTTTTTGACATGGCTAGTCGAGGAGCCAGTGAGGAGAGGTGTGCTGCTGGACCTGGTGTTACCAAACAAAGAAGGACTGATTGAGGATGTGAAGGCTGGAGGCAGCCTTGGCTGCAGTGACCATGGTAGAGTTCAGGATCATGAGTGAAGGACATAGAGCAACAAGTAGGATTACAACCATGGACTTCAGGGGAGCCAACTTTGGCCTCTTCAAGGAACCACCTGGAAAAACCCCCTGAGTTAGGGCTCTAGAAGGTAGGGGGACTCGGGCCCCATAAAGCTGGTCAGTATTCAAGCACCACTTCCTCCAAGCTCAAGATCAGTGCATCCCTATGAGTAAGATCAAGCAAAAGAGGCAACAGATCTGCACGGATCAGCAAGGACCTGCTAGAAAAACTTCAATGGAAGAAGGAAGTTTACAGAACATGGAAAAAAGTACTGGCCACCTGAGAGGAACACAGGAGCATTGTCAGAATATACAGGGATGCAGCGAGAAAAGCTAAGGCCCACTTGGAACTAAATCTGGAAAGGGATGTCAAGAACAACAAGGAGGGCTTCTTCAAGTATATCAGTAGCAAAAGGAAGACTAGAGAAAATGTGGGTCTGCTGCTGAATGAGGCAGGTGCCCTCATGATGAAGGATGCAGAGAAGGAGGAGTTACTGAATGCCGCCTTTGCTTCAGTCCTTACTACTAAGGCTGGCCCTCAGGAGACCCAGACCCTGCAGCTAAAAGAAAAGGTCTAGAGAAAGGAAGACTTTCCCTTGGTTGAGGAGGTTAGGATGAGAGATCATTTAAGCAAATGGGACATCCACAAATCCATGGGCCCTGACGGGAGGCACCCACAAGTGCTGAGTGAGCTGGCAGATGTCACTGTTAGACCACTCTTCATTACCTTTGAAAGGTCATGGGGAACAGAAGTGCCTGACGATCGGAAGAAAGCCAAGAGGATGGGGCCAGACTCTTCCCAGTGGTGCCCAGTGACAGGACAAGGGGCAATGGACATAAACTGAAACACAGGAAGTTCCATCTGAACATGAGAAAAAAAACGTACTTATCTTGAGGGTGACAGAGCACCGGGACAGGCTGCCTAGAGAGGTTGTGGAGTCTCCTTCTCTGGAGACATTCAAAACCCCCCTGGATGCAATCCTGTGCCACCTGCTCTGGGTAAACTTGTTTTTTCAGGGGGGTTGGACTAGATCATCTCCAGAGGTCCCTTCCAACCCCCACCATTCTGTGATTCAATCATGAGCAAAGTATAATCTTAGAATTAAGCAAAATTTGGCTCTAGGTAACTTGGGGTTTGGGGGTCACAAAATGGGCAATAACTTCACATCTCAGTGACGTGTCAATGGAGCTGACTATCATTTCACAGGAGCATCCTTTACCTACTGGCACCAAGATCAACAGCTCCAATAACATCTTTTGGTGTCTTGATATGTAACAGATATAAAACCTGCAACAATAATTTAGTGTCCTGCTTGGTTTGCTATCTTCACTTCATACTATTACGGCTCTTGTACTACTTTGGTCTCATTTGAAATAATAAAAACAACTCTAAAGTAACTTCCAGCTCACTGAACTACAAGTATAACAATATTTATTTTCACATCATGGAAGGATATTTATATCATGAGAGAATAGGTAATTTCACATGATCTAAACAGGCAGAATAATGATCTTAATACTCCTTCATGAAGACAAAAAAGAACCACCATTTAAAACACATTCCTAGGTCAATTCAAGAAAAACAGTCAATGCTACATTCACCAAAAATTAAATGCCTCCAAGACTTGTCCAACTGCTTTGAGTTGGGTTTTGCAGTTGTTATTACTGGCTTTTAACTGATTATTTTAGTAGGCACTTGCCATACATTTATTAAGCAATAAAATCTGATGTTACTTGTTCTTCAAAAAGAAAGGTTACTATATTCCTTCTATGCCTTCACTCTCTGAAACCAAACCCTAACACCTATAAAAAAACCTCAGGATTTGATAATTATCAGAATCAGGGATTGGGCTTTTTCCAAAGCATGTTGTTTGTTTCTGCTTTTGCTCAGGCACCATCTGACGCATCTTTGTGGCAACTTCTCACAAGTGCTGCAAAGGAAGAAACAATAGGGAACTGATTTAGAAATAAAAAGAGAAAGTATAATCTGATTCTGCAACTTCATGTGCTTTATCTTCAGATCTACAAGGACTGAATTTTCTTTTCCCTGAGGATTACTTTCCAGATACCCCAACTGATCTGGCAATGTTAGATCAATTTTATGCTGATTTTATGGGTGAGAGGATGAGAATCACTCAGAAATAGCTGTTGCTAAAGCCAGCTGAGGAACTACTTAGTTTCTCCTTGCCTTCTTCTTCTAACAGAATTTTTGGGACAAATGCTTTGTGTAAATTTTACATAAATGCAGTAGTAAGAAGAAATTGTCAAGTACACACGTAAAATAGTTTATGCATTGCATGTATAAATAGATATATGCATGTACAGGCATCACTTCTTCCTATGCCTGCTGCACCTAGGACAGACATTTCTTACAAAAGTACATCTTAGCACACGCCAGTAACGCTTGAAAATTCCTTTGCTAAATATCCTACAGCATTGGAAAGTACATCTCCCAGGTGAGAATTTCACATCACTGTGAGGCTGCAGCTCATGCACACATTGCTAGTCATAAATTGTAACATCTGACGACTTCTTTTGCATCATTTGTGATCATGTAAGTCTGTCATATATACAGGGTGTTTCAAGAAGATGGACCCATTTGAAATGGACCTTCAATTGAAATCGGGTCTACCTTTTTTAAACACCCTGTATTTTAAAATAAAGCTTTTCATAATAAGATTCAGAGAGAACCAGTTATGCCCAAGTGCCACAATTAGAAGCAGATGCAACTCTTGGTATAAGTCAAAAGAGAGACAAGCATGGAAAGGTTTGTTGAGAGACCAAAATTTAGAGTACAGTATGGTACAGTTGGTATGAAAAGTGAGTCACATGCAATGCTTAAAAACAAAGGTATTCAAAATGCTGCAATCTAGAACTGCTCCACAAGAAAAATGCAAGCAAGTAGTATACATACTAAGAGAAGAGGAAAACATATGCATATCCTCAGAGTAATTGCTCTCAAAAAAATCTGTTCCTGTAGAGGTAACTTCATAAAGCATGCCACACATATTTTTAGGAAAACCATTTCTAACTCATTTTAACTTCTGTAACAAATCTAAGAAAATATAAAAGTACTATTTCTCATGACGGTGGATTAGAGAAGTAGTGCATTTGGAACTACGGAAAAATAAAGAGAAAGCTTTCTAAGTGGTAACTTCCCCAAAAAATCAGTAGTTAAATATACTCTAAAAATACTCTCCACAATCATTAATCTCAGAGATTATAATCATCACAAAAAATTACAAGATAAGCTAATTAGCACACATTCAATTTGGTAATGAAATAGAAATTACAAGCACATGCCGAGAACCATCATCTTCTCAGGTAATTCTCTTGATAGCAACAGAGAATCATTTTGGTCAGAAAAAACACAGCTAAGGTAAAATGAAACAGATTAATTAGGTAGTCAAATACTCTGCCTGGAGAGGAGGAACCTTCATTCCTGTGGGTTTTATGGAGCAGGATAGACAAAAAGACTGACAAGCCTTGGGACAGAGGAACTGACTAGAAGACTGCTCAGTATCCCTCCAGCTGTATTTTTTTTTTTTTTGATGCTGTAAAGATATTCATTGGAAAAAAGCTGTCAGTGCAGAGGGGAAAGAGACTGGGGCAAGGAGTTATGGGGGTGGGGAAGAAACACAGTGAGGAAAAGGCAGGCAGCAAAGCAAAGCTTATTGCAGGCAGTTCTTCTTTCTTGTCTGGAAAAAAAAAAAGAAGTTCCAGATTTTATTTTTTTTCTTAAATGAACACGAGAATGTAACTAATTAAGCTGAAATGATATATCATTATCTCAGGGAACAGCTTTATAAACACACATGTAAGCAATAAGCAGAACTGATTTTGTTAGAATAAGTAGTTCTCAGCAACACAAAATTAGTTCTCGAAACCAAGTTTGTAACACTAGTATCGTCCAGAGGCAAAAATCTGCTACATACTTAAAACAATTGGACAGAAACTTGCAACAGTAATTATAATGATGCTTTTGTATCTCTATAGCATTTTATTACTACAACAGTGATTCAGAAACAAAGAGGTGAACCATAACATGCAACCCAAGCATTTTCACAGATTAAAACATCTGATGATAAAAACAGCATTGACATAAAAAGATTACTTCTTGAAAAAAAATACTTCTGTATATCATATTAAAATTTGCTTCTTAACATTTTCCTACATGAAGAGCCAGAGGTGCAGTAGGAACAGGAGGCACTGCTGTCAGGAAGATCTGAGTGCAACAGTGGTCTTCAGCTCCCAGGTTTGGGGGATCAAAGTGGAGCACCCATCAGCAGCTGAAGGAAGAGCTAGATGCCATGGAAAAGGGGGGAAGAAAGGAGTTACAGCACTTTCCAAGCCTCAGTAATCAAAAGAAAGAACAAGGAAAAAAATGCATTGAAGCAACTTCATTTTAAAAAGTGAAACCAAGGAACATTCACTAACTTCTCTGGCACTTAAAATCTGTCAGATTAAAGACAATATGAAAATGAGGGTGCCAGTGTACAAAATACTTGAGAGTACATGTTCATGTAAATCATGTAGCCCATGTATTTTTTTGCTCATCAAAGAAATACTGAAAGAAACTTCTACAGGACCGTTAAGTCTGTTCTCCCTCTAACTATTCCACAGAAATCTTATTGCAGACTGCAGCCACACTCAGGCTTTTCATTAAAGCAAAAGGAAACGTATTTACAAAATTATATCCAATCTTAACAATCTAGCACCTTCAACTTCTTTACTCACACTTTACCCACTGTGATTTCCCACATTGCCACCACAGTTTCAAAGTTGCTACTTCAGCAAATAGGAAATAAATGCAAGGCAAGAAACCGCTGCACTGAAACAGGTACGTTCCCCTGGAAAGCTGACTCCTTCCAGCCAAAGACCGGGAACATTGAGTGCTTGACCACTGACAGTTTTAAAAGTTAAATACTGACACTTTACAACCATGTTGTTACAGAAAAATGTTAACAAGTTTCAGGAATTACATTTGCCAGCTTTTCCTGCTATGTATTAATACACTGAGATTATTCTGGGTCTCCAGGTGCTTACACAGCAACCGCAGCAGCACGTTTGAGCAAGGTGCTAAACCTGGACTCACCTTTCAAAATAAGCCACAGAGTGGCCACAACGCTGGAGCCCGGCGTCTCCTGTCCCCTTTCCCTTCTCCACACCAACGGCCTCTGCTTTGCCTTCAAGTTGCAAAGCTCATACCCCGTTCTGAAAAATGCTTTAGGCAGTGAAGGTACCCAACTCTCACTGGCATTGAAGGTGATATTTGGAATGTGTGACATTTTTCCTTTTAATCTGTCCTCATACAAAGTGTGATCTAAATTACAACAGTGTCAAACAACACACACTAAATACTGCCCTTTAAGAAAGGGAATATGGAAAGTAACATTTTAGTAGCCTGCCTCAGTTACAGTCACAGTAGCTGTCACCTGTAAGTCTTCATGGTTGCACAATTACAAATGAGAAATGCGATTTTTCTACCAGTGCCTTTTCAGTCAGGTTCAGAAACATAATTACAAAGACTGACTCCTAACAGCTAAGATGAAAACGTTTGCCTCCTGCAAGGAAGCTTTTCCTAAGGAAATTGCTTTTAACTGTAGCTGAACATAAGATACTCAGGCTTTCAAGTAAGCCAAAGACTGTATCATAGTTTAAAATAATTTCTGTAGGACTTATACCTGGAAAATGCCCCAGATTACAAGTAACCCAAATTACTCATGGACTTATAAAGTGGCTCAGAATTTAATTGAATCTTTTCACTGACATGTAACTTACTAAATGGTTTTAGGGTACCAGTGTTCACAACACATTACTGGAAACTCAGAATTTTGTTTCTAATGCATGGGAAAACAAAGAAACAATGCACAACTGCAGAGTCACTCGGTCTTTAAACAAAACCCACACACACCACATTCTTCCACTCCACACAAACACAACTCGCATTTGAAGTCAGTGGGTCCAACTCAGTCACTACTCACAGAATTACCACGTCACAGCAACTCCACAGCTTTCACATGCAGGTCAGTACTACTCCATCAAAGTATTAACAGCTCACCATCTGCATTGGAGTGTGTGACTCTGATGTGTGTACATCACACTGTAAAGCCATGCAATAGGTTTACTGATTGCAAAGTTTACCACAGAATTATTTTCATGTACTTCTACTTTTAACTTACATGATAATGGTTCCTCAAACTACTTGGAAAATCAAGGATGTGAAAACAGTGTGCAAATAACTGAATGCCAACTGATCATGTGCAAGTTTCAGTCTATCACAGTGTAGAGATGCGGGGCTTCATTTGATGGTGCTACACATTTTGGGCCTGACAGTTCCTCAGATTTTTCCAATTTCCCTGCCTGTAATGCACTCAAACTAGGGAATAAGTACTTTTTTTTCCTTTTATAAACAAGTAGATGGTTAAAACTTCTAGTCACAACTTGCCATCTCCTTCAGAGCTGCAGGTCAATCCCTTTTTGCCCAAGAATTTGTTATCACTGAAGGATAGAGCAGTAAGTCATTTCAGCTAACTAGGGACAGAAAGAAAGGGTCCTTGTGGCTGCAATGCAATTAGCCATGCTTCAGGATAAAACTTTAATCAGGGTGAGAGTTCATTGCACAGATACTGCACAGATAAAACGAGTATGTTCAGCCTTCATTTGGTCTCTTTGGAAGATAAGCGGGAGTTTCTTTTACCTGCTAAACATTTAGAATAAGCTTATAAAGTGTGGCAACAATTGTCAGCCTTTTGGAGCCACAGTGTTATTTTTCATTTTCCTATTTTTACCTTGTAATTGTGAGGGAACTACAGCTCATGAAAATGAGGATCTAAGAACTAAGGTAGCAAAAGAACAAGCAAGTGAGCGCCATATATGCCTTAAGTCAATGCTAATGTTTGAGGAAGGTTTACAAAACAAAAATACTTCTGTTCTGCTGTCACTGGGTCTCTTGTTCAAAGAAGTTTCACCAAAACAGGCTGTGCAGTGATCTAACAAAATGAACAATAATGTGTGAGAGAATGAACATAATTGTATGTTACAAAAACATAGCTTCGAATCCTCTATCTTTATCCTGCTTTCATTCTCCCGGTACAATTAATGTTGTCTATATGAAATTTAAACTATTCACATTTTGCTTACTGGCTGTGGTAGGAAGGGATGGAAGTAGAGCAGCACTGACAACCAGGACCTGGCCTGGCTGTTTCCTGCTCCTCAGAACAGCTATGGCACCACAACTGAAACACAACTGACTATGAAAGCTTTAACTGTATCAGAGAACATTTCATAACTTTATACACAAACCAATCTGCTACAAATTAAAATAAATCAATTCTCAGTTACACAAAGCTCTAAAACCACAGCAATCACATTGATTAGCAGTAGTCTAGGTATATACGTTTGCTGTGTGTGTAAACATATCACAGATTCAAAAGAATTAAAATACCCTTTAAACATTTGTATTTTCTAGCCTACTCTGATTGTTGTTCATGATACATTAAACCAGAATAAAGATGAAGGAGCACTGATCAATAAGCACAAAACCTTTTTTTGCCTTTGCTTTCCATCTTATACCAAATCCATTTTAATACTGTTGAGAGAAAAAATAAAACTCATCAGTCACCTGATGGAGTCATTCAAAACTTAACCAAACAGGGCTAATGGGTGAGAATTGAATTGAAAACACCTTGACAAAGAAAGCAATTTCTTTTCTTCGCACCCCTCAGAAGCTGTGGGTGATCACTGTAATCGAACCATCAACAGCAAGGGCCCATCTGTCCCAGGGGCCCTCCACGTGAGCAAGAATCAACAACAAAAAATTTTAGAGGCTGGCCCACACGCGTTCAGCCCTGATTTGTCTATGATAGGCAGCATGCAGCTGAAAATCAATGTTTTGACATTTTTCACATACCAATCCTTAAAAGTCAACACTAAACTTTTGATAAGAACAAAACACAAGAGTAGGTTAAGAGGTGGGTTATAGGAAGATGCATGTTACTCCAACAGCTAATAAACCTTTAATCAGCTGAGATTCTCACTCTATCATGAAGCACTCACGTTTCAGTACCCAGTAGCCATGTTGAGGACAAAAAGAGTACATATAACAACATTTACATTAGCACTGATATTATAAGTCCCCTCTAGTATTAGTCTGCACAGCTACTGAAGATACCCTAGTCGTTCACCAAACCACTTACACAGAATCCCCAAACCTTGGGTTTTTTCCACAGAAAATAAACAAAATATTAAGATCTCCCAAAAGTTTCACAACGCATGCTGAGACCAAGGGGCTCAGGCTGACCCAGTAGAAGCACCGTGGCTTTGGCAGCTGATGTCCCAGGGAACGGAGACCCCTCTGATCCCCACCAAGGACCTCCCAAGACAGGAGTACAGGCTTCATGGCACATCCCTTCCAGGGATGTTCCCAAACCTGGCACTTTTTCCTTGACAAGCTTTTCGAAGGGGAACAACAGACACAGCAGAAGGTTAATCCAATTTATTTCTTTGGTGTTTTCCTACTAGAAATATATTGATCTTTTACTAAAACAAACTCTGACACAGCCGCACCTCTCCGCACCTTTCTCTCCAACTGCTTCAAAGCTCTGAAGAGTCACAAAGTAGTTACAGAAGACAGAAAGAAAAAAGATATTCTTTTTTGTTCAGCTTCATTAATGGTATTTGTCCCTCTTTGCTTCAGCAGAGCTGGAACATGGGCACAGGCAGCAACACGCTAGGGATTAGAAAACACACACTCTGATTTTCAGTCCTGCCAGTTACCTGCTACATGACCTCGAGTAAGTGATTCCAGGTTTCCAAATATCATGAGATCTTGGAAAAATTAATTCTTTTTGATTCAGAAGAACATTTAAATGCATAAAAAAAGGACATTTCCATGCAAGCCCACGGTTAGTTTTTTTAAAGCACAGGCCACACACACACATACACAAGTAAAAGCAAGTCAAAGGGTTTTCATAAAATGGTTTGGGTTGGAAGGGACCTTAAAGATCATCTAGTTCCAATCCCCCCTGCCTTGAGCACGGATACCTCCCACTAGACCAGGCTGATTCTTTTGATGCAGCCCAGGATACTGTTGGCCTTGGGGCTGCAAGGGTACACTGCCGGCTTACATTGATCTTATCATCAACCAACACCCCCAAGTCCTTCTCCTCAGGGCTGTTCTCAATCCATTCTTCACCCAGACTGTATTTGTGCATGGGATGCTTTGCTCAAGTCCAGGTAGATGACATCAGCTGCTCTTCCTTGTGCTGTAACCCTGTCGTAGAAGACGACCAAATTTCTCAAGCACGATTTGCCCTTAGTAAAGCCATGCCGGCTGTCACTAATCACCTTCTCATTTTCCATGTGCATAGTTTCCAGGAGGATCTGCTCCATGATCTCACCGGGCACAGAGGTGAGACTCACTGGCTTGTACATTCAAGAACTCTTCAAGACATTTCTTGATATTACATACTTCGGTGACAAATCAGAAGAGTTATGTTTCTCTACTGATTTCTAAAGGACTATTTACCCAGAACAGCAACGTAAGGTGATGCAGATGCATGATTTCAATTTACATCCTGTTATAAAGTAACTGTGATGTGGTTAGAGTGCAAAACTATTTTATCTTGTAAAACCTCAGTGCCTGATGCCTGTTTCATCCAGTGGAACCTCAAATAAACTGTGCACAAAACAGTGAAAAATAATTTAACAGTGTGATAATAGCAGACAATATATTTCACTCTGATAGAAAAAGGTAAAGTTCAAAACAACATGCTGCACGTGCATGTCCCCTGAGGGGTCGGAACTCAACACGTACTTTGTAAACTGAGCCTTTCCAGAAGGCAAGGTCAGAAGCCTTCCTCTCCCATTTCAGCAGTCTGCATTCAAACTAGCTGTCCTAAAAGTATGAGAGTGTATGTCAGAAGCAGTTACATCAACAAAGGCACTCTGCAAGGCACACACAGCCACACTGCTGGGCAGGAGCCAGACCCAGGCCCCGCTGCCTCGCTGGCCAGAATGCTGGGTACGCCAGCCGGCCTGCGGGCTCCAGTTGCTTGGTTGCCTGTTCTAAACTCATTATACTCTAGGAATCACCTGCACAGGTATGTCCAGCAACAGCCACAATCCTAAATCATTTAAAATCGATTTATTAAACAACCCTGCAGATTTGACAAGCTTTCCACTAAAACACTGTATTTTGAAATCAGTAAACCCATAGAGGTTTCTAAGAATCATGAAGACAATGAAGAGTCTTCTCTCTCATTTGAAGATGTGTCAGATCATGGAAGTACACTTAGTAATACCTTTCTTAGGAATTTAATACTATACCATTAAAAAGAAGATGGATGTTTATATGAAATTGAGAAATGAAGGATTAAGCTCAGACAAGGGTCAGAGGAAGCATCACATTCGAGGTTGTTCTATTTCCAAGTACAAATAAAATCAAGCATGTACCAAAATATATATCCCCGAGTGCTGAGAAGTCCTGACACTGGCTGGCTGAGGAATGCTGCTGGTTACTGATCACTTCTCTTAATGCAAGGGGCCTAAAGCTGACCAGGTCATAAGCAAATATTTGAAGATGTGACATGTGAAGAGGGTCAAGAACAAAGCCTAGCTTAAATCCCTTTGTGATGAAGCAGGAAGAGGAATTTACCTTATATAAAAAACACATCTGTGGGCAGTGAAGTATAAAACTTCCAGAGGTACACAAGGCATTATGTCTTCTTTGCTTTTTTGCATGCTGGGACAGACCAGGAGAGAGGAGAGTAGTGCTTCTCAAGGGCTGGATGTAGTGAAGCACAAGGAATGGCTGTATGCCAGGCAGGAAGCTTTAACCCACCACATATATTAATCACTGCTGGTATCTTCTGCCAGCCTCAGTCAAAAGTGTAACCAATTAGTCCAAACGGGTGGGCCTGAGAATATGGGAGGTTTAACTATTAGTTAACATAACTTCCATCATTTCTAATTGGATTGTAACTAAAATCCCAGCACTGATAAAACCAAAATGAGATCAGAGGGGAAAGTCTCCATATTCCCTTTGCACAGAGATTGCAAACAGCTCTCCCCTGCTGTTGTACAATAGCACTGACCACCCAAAGACCCGCAGCATCAGCTAAAGAGACCCATCTCACTGCCTATTGAATGACTGAGAGGAGGTTAGTGCTGTGATGCTTCCCTATGAACTTCAAAAAACAACCCAGAAACAGTGGAAACAGTTAAAAGGCAAAATGCTAAATGATATTAACTTATGCAAAGGAAGATTAAAATTTAAAAAGTTAAATTTAAAGAAGTATCTGATTTGGGCTGGGGAGGAGAAGAGCAGAGTAACTGAACTTTTAAGGGTTGCTGAAAGATTCAATTTTCATTTGGGCATCTCTTTACCAAGTATTTGAGAAGAGAGAGCTATGCAAGCTCCACACTGTAGCAATGGGCAGCTAAGTCAGCACATCTTCGGATTCACTTGTGTCCCATCAGAACTCCTGTAACCAGTCCTGACACTCATTTGCTTGACCCATTTTTGATAAACAAAGAATGGAGTACTTGAAGTATTTTTCCCCCTTGTTCATCCCATTCTTCGGTAGTCTCTTATTTTATGGTCAGAGGTTAAACTGCTGACCTCTCACCCTCAAGGCAAGTTTTTCCCCCCTTCCATAAAAGGTTTTTCACAGTGTGCAGCACTCGGATTAGCCCCTATCCCCCTGAACAAAAGCTATGCCTTTGTACTACTGGTTTGGGCATGGAGTCCGTACATCAGAGGAAGCTGCTCCTACTTACCATTCACAATAATGATATTGTGAGGCCCCTCTAACGCCTCCGCCTCTCAGTGTCTAGACTTTCACCCAACCAGCCAGCAAAAAGAAAATCCTGTCAAGCACTCAACTGAAAATTAACTATGGTATCCTGTTGTGAACCTGATGAAGACGTTATTTGAACATACGGTAAAACTTTCCATTGTTTAACATAAAAATAAGAGAAAAACTTTTAGAGCCCTAAGATTTAAATAGTCATAGGGATCAATTCAATCATGGGTCAGTAAATGCATTTGATTAGCAAGCAGCTATTGCTTATGAGTGTCTTCAAAATAATACACAGATTATCAAATTATACTCAAGCACCTAACATTCTGGATATCTACAGAGGATATACTACAGCAAAGCTCAAGACATAGGAAAAGTAGTGTATCTTCCAGAATTAATTGGAAGTATAGCATCAGTATTGCCCAATGTCCCAGTTATCTTCAGCAACTCAAACAACAGAAGTATGGCAACAGAAATATTTTATGCTTTGCTGTGTAGAATAAGACATGTAAGTGCTCATCACCTGTCATCAGAAAATGAGAACTCTGGGCAAGAAAGGGTATCTGTAAAGTTAGAGTGCAAATAAACCATGGGATGCAGCAGGGAGGCAGGGAACAACCCCACGCTGAAGTGACTTGTATTTTGTTTCTCTGTAACACTTGAATTTCTATAGCATAAATAATACACAGTGGCAAGAGAATACACTGAAGTGGACTAACCTTAGCTAAAAAACATGCTTTCATCTGAAGAAAAAAAAAATCCACAAACCGGTCAGGAAAAAAAAAAACAAAAACACAAAAACAAAACCTAGATCTGAACAATATTTTAATGTTTGAATAAGCATATAATATATTGTAAATCACTGAAAAAAATCATTATTGCAGACAAATAGATGTTTGCATCTTTACAGAGTTATTTTGGCCTCTCCCGAGTGTGTATTTTGGAAAGAGTTCCCAGGACTTTGCTAGAAGAATAAGCCACAGCGGCAGAAATGCATCTCTCACCAGTTTCACCAATCTGCTTTGAAAAGAGAGCCAGCATCCCAAAATAAGAGGCAAACAGATTGCTGTTTGGCACAGGTTGTTTGACTGGCGGAACATGAGGGTGCTTGCTTGAGTTTTGGGGGTTTTGTTTGGTTTTTTAAAGTACGTTTTGTGATGAAACAATGAAGTGTGAAATCATCCTTGTCATAACAGGAAAACAACAACCAAAACAAAAACCCCAGACCACTCTTCTATCCCCTTATCAGCTACCCCACAGGACCTGGTCACAGCAGCAGTATGTAGAGAGCAACAGAACTTGAGAGCCTGGAAACAAATGCTACTGTGTAACTACAGTGGCCCAGGATGGGGATAACAGCAACCTTAGTTCTCTCAACAGGTAGGAAAGGTTGGATTTGTGAAGGAAGCAGAAAACAGGACATAACCTTCCCTGCCTTCACAAAGTATCAGACCTCAGGCACATGCCACCATCTCCCTCTGCCACACAGGACAATCATGCTCAGGCAGCCCAAGTATTTTAATATTCCTTGTAATGCCCTTTAAAAAAAAAATCCCACACAGGATAGCTGCTGTCATACCAAGAGACCGCTAGGTGTTAATATCTTCAACTCAAAAAATACATATGTCAATCTCTGATGTGTTTTAGGGCCTGTGATCTTTCCTAGGACTGACCACTGGACCCGCTTCCCAAGGAGACAGGGATCGCACGCCACAACCACCAGCAGCAATGCCTGCTGCACTGCAGCAACAGCACAAACACCCTGGGGCTGGGACCGAACTACTTCTGCTTGGCGTTATCACACACAAACCCCACCAGAAGATTGCTAATCTCCAGAAGCGATACAAAGAAACAGTAATAAAGAGGCATTTACTATAATTAAATGGGAAAGGAAAATGGTTGCCTTCTACACCACAGAGTATACGCCTCCTGCTCCACACCCACTGCGCTCAGACTTCTCTGCAGACAAGGCTCCTCAGTGCAAGATAGCAATGGATGCTGAACGTGACACATCAACATTCAATTTACTCTTAAACAGGTTGGCCAAATCAGTAACTACAAGAGCGATTTTTCAAATAAGAATTTAAAGGCATTAAATTCAAAACTACAGAATAGCCATTTTTCTCTGAAGCTGAGGAGTGCTACACAGGAACTTCAGCTTCCCGAAACAACAGCTGCCAGAAGAGAACAACAACAGCATCGATTACTATAATTCTGCTCAGGGTACCAAAGAACTTGCTTGTTTGTAGATGTTCACTGTGAGTGTGATTCAACAAGATGCACATTTTCACACATATGTAGTCCAGTCCAAGAGAATATAAGCAAACTGATTTTAGACAGACAAAACATCTGAGAAGAAGCAAATCCAGAGCATTAACTCAAGAATATGATAACAGAAATAAATTTCTTTTATTATGATTCATTACTACTTTTTACTATTTAAACCAGGTTGCTGATAGGAAAAAAAAACAAAACAAAAACACAAAAACAAAACACATTAACACAGGAGATTTAAAAATCAGAACACTTTGAGCCCCATTTGGACCACTTTTACATTCTCTTCTCTGACTCACATTTAGCTCCATAGCATCATACCAAACAAGAAAAAAGTATTCTGAAAAACGGCACTATGAAAAACTGCACATGAGATCAGACGACCTGCTGATGTGAAGCTTTAGAAACAGACATAGAATTATTCAAAAAGTTGTGGTTTGGGGAGGTGATGTTTGTTTATAGAACTCCGTATATTTATAATCTTGTTAGAGAAAGAGCAGTAACAATAAACAGCAGATCCTCCATCATGGGTAAAAGTGTTGAAACACTTGCTTACAAGCATGGGGGAAAAAAAAATAAAAAAAATTGTGAATCATCACTCTGCTGCTATAGAAAACCACAACACAATGACATATTGGATACTTCACACAGGTATAACCACCTTCTCCCCCTAAACAACTGAGAGAAGACTATGAAAGGATTGCACAGATATGGAAAAACACCTACTCATGGTCAGGCTCAACAAATTACAGTCTTCAGGATAGGGGGGATAAAAGACCACCCATGGCACAAGTGAAGGGGAAAAGGAAATAATTACTCCCTATTTCTTGCAATACAAAACTTACAATCCACATAAATCAAGAGTAGCAGGTTAAAAACAAACAGGAAGAAACTCTGCTGACAAACTGTACCGCAGCCGAGGAGAGGATGCTGCAGAGGCCAAGGGTATAAAGGGGGCTCAGAAATAAGCGTGTTTGCACAAGATGGGCGTACTGCTGGCCACAAGAAAAAAATGACAGCTTTAACCAACTTCCAGACCTGAGCAGCTTGCCATGGGTACGCACATTAAAGAAAGGAAGCTGGCACAGACCGAGGTGGGCTTGGGCAGTGACACAAGGCACCAGTCACCCACTCCTGCCACCACCAGCTGCCGCACACCGGTGGGGGGAATGAACTCCTGCAAAACCTGCTTCCAGTTTTTCTTCTCCGCCTAGAAGGCTAAAATCTGTATTTTGACACATTTTCAATTTTTCTTTCAGTCAGAAATGTAAGAGTAGAGTCACACCAGGAACATGACTGTAAGGAGCAGGTCCCGGGAGGAAGCCCCCCAAATCCTTCAGTCAGGCCCACCCCCTTTCATCCGCACTGAGGAAAGACAGAACAGTTTTCATGCAGGCAAAAGGGCAGCCTGATGCTTTTGGAGACCACTAGGAATAGGTAATGGTTTAGTTTTGGATTCATGCAGGAAAGAAGTTGTATCCAGTGCAGGAAAGGATTCAAGTGCTAGACCCAGGGTGCGGGTGTTTTGTTCCAAGCAGGCAGCCTTGTTTTCAAAGACTCCACGCTGAGCTCCTTGCAGCAACATCAGACCTACTTTAAGCTGCCAGTTCTGGAAAGCAGAGTTCAGCACATCTCAGAAGAAACTTTCAAGATAATTCAGCCAGACTCTGGCTATGCTGGCCAGTATCACCAAAGCACTGAATTGCCACACCTGCTGTGGCTAACTTCAGCTGGGTTTATCAGCCAGTGCTCTGACAGTTATGAGAAAGGGGACACGTGCCTTCACACCGAGATCACATACACAATAAACAAGGAATGCACAGCTAACTCATCAGCAATGAAAAAAAACAGATTCTTTACTTGTACTGACTATGAAAAGCACCATCTTTCTTTTGCACAGAACTGCTGAGAGATAACTTCTCAAACACAGAAGTCGAATTTAAGAATACATTGCTGACGTTCTTCAAATTACAGAGGATCTCCTTAATTAAAAGCCTCAGTCACAACTTCCTCCCACATACACTTGCACCCAAAATTAAAACCAAAAACGAGAAGACAGTAAAATGAGGAACCGACTGCACTATGATAAGGGGATATTTCATTAAGCTACTACATAATTTCTGGGATACTAAGAAAAATTTCTTCTATAGACAGTTAGAAACCAAACACACAAAACACATATTTAAGAATCACCCTGCACAGATGACTTGCTTGACCTACTTCGTTCTCTTCTTCATCTATATGTTATTGTCTATCATTTTGTTGTTTCCTTGTACTTAAGAGACAAAATTACTTACATTGTTTTTCATCCCTGATCTACAAGCATATAATCAAATTAATATCTAAACAATTATGCATGTAAGAAAGAAAACTCCACACAAATGTACATCTAAACTCCTTCTTAACACTGACAGATACACAAAGAATTACTCATCTACCATCTTTTTTAGGCTCTTTAATAGTTTCAACCTCAGTCTGTTACTAAAACTGCTTCAAAAAATGGGAGTTAGTTCTATAGATACAAAGGGATAAGTTTTTAAGCTGTGGTACAATGCATGAGTCACTTCAAGTACCATAAGTACCACCCAGCAGCTAAATTTATAAAGGAAAAGGTTACTGGATATAATTCTTCAGTAATATTTGTAAACTACTTAAGAAAATTCTGACTACAAATTGTTCATTTTTTCCCCTAAAAATGTTCTAATATAGGGTAAGTGAATGTGTCACCTATTTGTTTTGCTTTTGGAATGAAATTCTACAGCAGTTTTAAAAAACCCGCACTTTAGTGTTTATTTCTTTGCTAAATATACAGGAAGGCTTGGATAACAAAAAGAAAGCATAGCAGATAAATCCATTTTTAGAGTTCTTTAAAATATTGATTTATTTTTAAATCTTGTGTTTTATATAGAAAGCAATACTGATCTGATATTAACAGAAGCAGTGATCAGATGCTCTGAAATGCTAAAAACGCATGATAAATGCAGCAAAATTTCAGCCTGAATTAACAAGACCTCATAGTCTACCTCACTACTCTCTGCATATTAACCAAGCTCTTATTGAATAAAAAGAAAGCAATCAAATATATAAACTCTTATCTTAAATGTAACACATCTGTGTGGTACCTTGAATGCTGAGAACAGAGTTCAGCAATATTCTCCCATCCAAAAACAAAGACGTGAAGAGTGATGCTACACACCAGCGCAACCCTAATCTGCTCCCTCTCTTAAATCAGTCATTGCTCATTGGGTTTTATTGCCATGCTTCCTAGCTGCTCTCCATATGCCACAGGGAGCCATTCACCTATCAACAGTCACATAGACCTACTAGTTTTGCTTGGCCAGCTTTCTTACACAGGACAAGTTTAGAGAAGCAAAGCAACACTGGGACTGTAGTACAAGGCGACAGGAGTTCTTTCAGCTTCCCCTGCCACAAAGAGGATCAAAAGAAAGAGCTGCCAAATCACACCTCTCTTGGCAAGGCATCCAAGCCCCTAACAGCAAAAAAAAAAAGAAAGCAGAGCAGGTACCATTCTCACAAGAGTGATGAGACAGTAAACAACTAAGCATATGTTTGACGAGCTATGTGTAAAACAGCCTGTAGTTTTTAAACTGTTAATTCACTGATTTCCCTAGATTATGAGTCTCTTGAAACAACATCTTGCAAGTGTGTTGTTGCATCGGGCAGCTTTTGGTAAATTTCCTACTTGAACAAAGCCTAGAACAATTTTATTTTTGAAGTTACAGGTCAGCAGGAAGTTACAACTTTCACGTAGGTTTGCAGTTGAAGGGCTGCTGTGGTGCAAAGGTAGTAACAATACATAGTCTTGTTTCATCTTTTCAATAGTAGATATTACAGCACTTCAAGGAGGTCACAATCACAGTCCCCTCATATTTCATGATACAATAGCTTGTAAAGAGACTTTCCTTTTTAAAGGTTTTCTACTGCTTAAATATGTTTAAAAGGTTATACAGTAATTCTTCTCCACTGTCTTACCAACGAAACTCAGATTGTGTGAGGTGAAAGTGTTGCTTAACCATAGACTTCGCCCCCACTGGCTCCTTGTTTGAAGGGGAACTCATAAAAGGTGATTTAATACATACAGCCAAATACATTGCTAATTAAGATCTAGTCACCAGTGAACAAAACCAAACAAACTCAGGTCATTTTCTGATAGTATAAAGATTATATTTCTAAAAAATATTTACCTCAGTGACATGAAAAGCTAACAGAAAAATGATGTAATTTCTCTATATTGCACTTGTATCTTAATTTTCAGCAACGAGAATGAGCGCGTATCTGCCACTTTCCTCATGGCAGTTTCAGGAGCACTCATCCCCTCACGACTACTTCACTTACACCAACACAATTTCTGGCCACAGAGTAACTAAGACAGCTCCTGGTTTCTCCTAGCTGCCCATGGAAAGATAGGTTGTAGAACAGAAGGCAGTAGTGCTTACCATTAGCAACAGAAAACTACTACCAAGAAATGCACTGCTCTCAATATTAGTCATTCATTTCAAACCCAAAGCATCTATTTCCTGGAAAATGCTATTTGAAGCTTGGCCTTTTTTTGCAGAACCTACCTAATGGATGCTTATTAGCAGTAAAGCTCGTTGATGTGGCCCACAGTAATGCATCACTCAGGCTTTCAGCAACATGATCCCGGCTTCCTACACTCCCCTTTGGGGGTGACTGGTGCCTGCACTTCCTACTAACATACAGTATGTGTTCTATCTTTGTGGAACCAGTTTTTCCCCAGTTTGGCTGAAGCTCAACATCAGCAAAGTCCAACAGGGATCTAGGATTATGTCTGGCCCTTACAATGTGTGTGTGTGGGTTTCCATCCTTTTCCCTTAGTGCTCCTAAATTAAATGAAAACAAACCTCACACAGGCAAAGGAGGAAGCACAGACAATAACAGGACACTCAAAAGGGAAAAAAAATATCAAAGCTAGCTCTGTAAACATATTCCAGAGCTGAAAGATTTTGTATCCTATTAATAGGGCTGGGCTCAAAGACTGGTGGTGAATGGAGTTAAATCTAGTTGGCGGCCAGTCACAAGTGGTGTTCCTCAGGGTTCAGGATTGGGGCCAATTCTCTTTAATATCTTTATCAGTGATCTGGATGAGGGGATCAAGTGCACCCTCAGTAAGTTTGCAAATGACACTAAGTTGGGTGGTAGTGTTGATCTGCCTGAGGGTAGGAAGGTTCTGCAGAGGGATCTGGACAGGCTGGATTGATGGGCTGAGGCCAATTGTATTGAAAGTCAACAAGATCAAGTGCCAGGTCCTCCACTTGGGTCACAAAAACCCCACGCAACACTACAGGCTTGGGTAAGAGTGGCTGGAAAGCTGCCTGGCAGAAAAGGACCTGGGGGTGTTGGTCAACAGTCGCTGAATATGAACCAGCAGTGTGCCCAGGTGGCCAAGAAGGCCAACAGCATCCTGGCATGTATCAAAGAGTGTGGCCAGCAGGACCAGGGAAGTGATGGTCCACCTGCACTTGAATACTGTGTTCAGTTTTGGGCCCCTCACTACAAGAAGGACATTGAGGTGCTGAAGCTTGTCCAGAGAAGGACAACAAAGCTGGTGAAGGGTCTGCAGAACGAGTCTTATGAGGAGCGAGGTTGCAGCGAGGTGGGGGTCGGTCTCTCCTCCCAAGTAACAAGAGATAGGACAAGAGGAAATGGCCTCAAGTTGTGGCAGGGGAGATTCTGGAACATCACTCAACAGAAATGCACTTTCTCACTTTCTGTTACTCTATTAACTGCTATGCTAAGTAACACATACTGTTCCACATATCCAAAGCAACATTAGCTACATACAGGTCTAAAAAAAAAAAAAAAAAAAAAAGGAAGTTAAAAATAAAAAGGAAAACACCAAAATCACTTTGGTCTCATTGCATACAGAGCACTTTGACACATCACTTTGTTTGCAACTATTGTTTAGGCTATTCAGGCACTTTCTGTCCTAGCAAGACTTTTTGTCTTACTCACTGAAAGATGAGTATTTCAAGATGTGCTGACAATTAAAACATACTGTTCATGCCTGGATGAAATATTTCCAGTGTTAAAATACACAGGAGCAGAACTCATGTAGCAGAGGTACCCTAGCAGCATACATCAGAATCAAGTTTCCCTGTTATACTAAGACACAGGGAGGAATATAGGTGAAGCAAACACGCACTTTTACCAGATTATAAAATCCCATTATGTTTTTAAGACACAATGTGAGCAATTCTGATTTGGGTGCATACACAGCCCAGTTATGTTCCCAGCAGCGATCCAGAAGAACTGCATGTACTAAAGGTATATATTTACTTTACACAGATCGGCTCTAAGTCCATGTTACAATAGAACTGTAATGATTGCCTCTACAATTGTCCTAAATCGAATTCACTTCAGACTCTCTTTTACTAGTTCTAGTTTCAGTTCTGTGAGTTACTGCATGATACCAACCTAGCATAACTGCACTCTTTAGACAGAATTTTGTTTATGCAAAATGAAAATTTAATCTATCTCTAAATGGGCAATGACTTAAAATGACCACGGGTGACAGGGATCTAACTTTGAGTATTTGGGGTTTTTTTCCTTAAAAGGTAAACTTTACTATGCAAACAGAAAACTGTACCAGTGAAGTTGTTGAACCCATTTCCTTAAAGAAATGACAGGGTTTTAACGTAACCCTGACACAATTTCTTTACTCAGAGTACCCTAGAAGCCCAAAAGCCATCAGGAAGATGGTAGGAGAAAGGGGTTTTTTTCAGTTTCCTGAACTGGCAACACGTTTATTTTAACAAACCCAAAAAACTTGAAATTAATGCTCAGAGGTGAAACAACAGCCTATGCTACACGGCATGACATGAAAATCCCACCAGTTCCTCTTCATCTGACCTGCATGAGAAACATTTCCTGTCAGCTCCAGAAGCAGCCTCACCAGCCGAGCAGCGAGCGCACCCGCAGCGCGAGCCTGCCCGGTGCTGCCAGGCTCAGGAAGGATGCTTATCTCACAGACTGCTTTTAGCCAGGATAGCTGCTTGAATAAAACACAAGCAGCAAACACACAGTTTAGCAGCCAAATGACCTACAAAGGATAGAAAGAGGATGCATGACCCATCAGTTCTTGCTAGCAAGACTAAGCTACAGTAACCGTTTCCCTCGTGTCACTCTGAAGGCACAGCAGTTTCACCCCATTATTTCAAACCCCTTACAGACCTCCAGGTAAGTTTACAACTGTCACACAACCCTTGTCTTTTACCTCTATGCTGCTACTTTTTCTTATTTTGCATTCAAACAGAACATAAACACACTCACTGTAACACAAAGCACTCTTACATTTGCTTTTCTATACTGCATCTTAACCCAAGGATCTGAAAATTATCATAATTCTTCAATAACACAACTCCATTCCTGGAAACAGCTGCCTTAAAACATTGAGCTTTCCTTTGCAACTTCTGAGGGAAATGATGCTGGACCTTATAACCATTATCAGCACAGTTTCTCTGTGTCAAGTGCAGCTCTCACAAATTCAACATTTAGCATCCAGTATTTAAATACAAAGACAGCAGATATTTGCATTTAGCTTGTCCTGTAACACAGCAAAAGAACTGCCTCCCCTTAAAGTAAACATTTGATTCTGTCTACACAATGACACCGTAACTTTACAATATTTAGATGTGTTCTAAACAGGTTCAACTAATACAACAAATAAAGCCCTTGATGTGAACAGCATCTAAAGTCAGATGAATAGGAATTTCTTGTTCACTATTAGAAGGTAAGCAGAAGTATTAATCACTCTTTGCATCACTCTTTCCCACCTGGCCATTAAGGAAAAATGCAATAGTAAACCAGCTACGACAAAATATCTTGGTTATGATGATTATGCCTATATGATGGTTAAAACTTGGCAGTAACTAAGAAAGTTTGTAAAATATGTCCTAAAGTAAACACAGAAACTCTAACTATTATGCTATTTTCAGACACAAGTTTGTAATTTTAGCTAGGTTTTAACCTACATCTGAATACCCACTCAAATGTGTAAAGAAACCAGATCCAGATTCAATCTCCAGGAAACATAATCTAAAGGTGTTGTTCAAGCCTTATTTCTAATTAAGGATTTAACACTTGGACAGTACCTTCCAAACAAGGATTAAGAATTTTGCAAAGGAAGACAGTATGACTGTAAACTGCTGCCTTGGCTTTTCCAACTCAGGAAGCACAGATACCACACCCAAAATCTTGTCCAGGCCTTCTTTTCTCTCTCACCACTTCTGTTTTTCTCTTCTCTTTTCCACATAAAGTTCAGTATTAAGATTTAATCTTTTCTCCTAAACCAGAACCATGAAATATAAGCAGACTATATCCACTCAAATTATTCAGTTCTAAATGTAGAGCTACAGTTCCAAAATACATGGAAAAATGTCAAAGGCAAATATAAGAAGTTAATGTTTTCAGCATTTTAGTACTTTATCTGACAGTCACATAGAATCTTCCATCCTAAGCATATGCCTCTAAATATCATGTTTGTACCTGGATCTTGGAGTTATCGCATGTCAGCCTGCCACGAAAACCACAGATTCTTAACACATTAGTTGCAAAGCAGAGCTACTCAAATTGCTCTTGCTACACAAAATCATTTTAAGGAATAGCAATAGCATTTCACAGAGAAAACTTATTCTGGCTTCAGGGGTTTTTAAGCCCTTCATGAACAGTTTTAGAACTCTTCCCTTTGTAGCCCTGATCGCATTTTATTTACAAACAAAAGTATCCATCCCAACAGTTATATGATGAGCACATGCATGTACGTGTATCTGCACGCCCAGATCATACCACCAGTGGCAAAGGAAAAAGATTTTAAAATACTATTTCTGTGAACCAGACAGGAAATCCTACACTTCAACCTCAAGTCAGTGAGAGAGAGAAGCATCTTATGGCTTTGCAAAAAAGCACTTAAAACCTTGAAAGTTTAACCAGTTTTCAAGCTTTTTAAGCAGATTTTAAATCCTCCATACATGAAAGACAAGACATCAAACTACATATGAAGAGAGCTAGCAGCATAACATCTCCTCAAAGAACGATAAACCTCTGTGTAAGATGGACTGTTCAGTGTGTGGGAGGGCAGAAGCATGCTGACATTAGCTTAGAAAAATATGCAAACTCTTAACACTTCTGAATGCGAGCAATTTAACAGCCCACAAACTATCCCCCAGGCAGCCATCTCAAATAGTTAAGTACTAAAACAAAACTAAAATTAAATTTGAAAAAAAGCACAAGAATGTCAACTTTCATACTGATTGACTATGTGACATGAGACAGGGTGCTGTTTTCAGCTCATATTTAGTTCTATTAATACTCGTGCGTTCATTCTGCTGAATTTTATACAAAATTCTTTTTATAACAAGTTAGTATTTGTATTAGTTAACTCATCAGGTTTTTCCCTTTTAATTTCTCTGTCCAAAACGCAATCACACTGCTGAAAGTAGCATATGGCACTACATGAAAAAATGACACAGGCAAATGCCTGCAAGGGAATAATTCATCTCCACCAGTATTGATACTACAGCGCCTGCCTCCACACTACTACAGCTGCAATCTCTGGAGTAGAGCAGAGCATGTTGCTCCTCCCAGGACTGTCCTCTGGCTGCTGGGGAGTAGGGTCATCCCCCCCCACTGAGGTCTCTTCTCCCCGGTGAAGAATGCAGAGGAGATAGGAGAAAGGGCTTCCTTGACCTATTTCTCCAGCAGCTCTCACCCTTCTCCCTCCTACATATACATATCTGCATCCACCTCCAAATTACACATACATCCAGGAATCTCTGTAGGTTGGTGAAAAAAAAATATATGTAGGAAATGAGCACTGAAAAGCACTCGCATTTTCCTCCACACTTTTGCATCTATGAAGCGAAGATGAAAACTGGAGCAACTACCCTCTATTTCTCTGTCTCTGGAGAACTAAGGGAAAAGGTAAAGAGGAACAAAATGCCAATTTTTATCTTAGGTGCAAAATCATAGTTGCCTTAATTGTTTTGGTTTTTCATAATTCTCCAACACCCACTCTTTGCTAGTGGCAGTCCAAACACACAGAAGACATTGTTCATACCCTGAGGAGCTTTCCAATTAAATGAAAGAAATTTGAATATAATTAAAACATTCATTTAGAGACAACTGGAGGGTTTAAAGTTATACAAAAGATTATAATTTATGAAGGATTTACAGGTATGTTTGGTGCTCTTACATGAGAGATCTTCGCCAAACTCTAGCTTATATTCTTTGGTTTTGTCAAAAAGCACGAGAGTGTTGCACAATCTCAGGCATTACCTGCTTTTGCTCTCAAAACATTTGCATAATCCTCAACAAAGGATTGTGAAATATTCTGCTCCTAATCAATTGATAATCCTGCAGAGAAACCAGGCTAGATTAAATGTCCTTGTCCGAGCTTTTTAGGTACCATACCACTGTTTGAATTTCTCAACAGGAAAAACAAGAAACAGCTACGGCAAAGTAGCACTAGCCTAAATAACCACGTGTGAGTTAATGAGTTGAGGCAGGGAGGAGTGTTAAGCTTAATGAAACTTCAGGGGAGTATGAAAAGAAAGCTGCAGGTTTTTGTATATAAAAATGAAGCTAAGTTTATAATCAGATGGCCCATGTTCTCAAATGGCATTGTACAAACTGAGAAAGTATTTTTAACTTCTTATTCACATAAAATAAATTCTAATATAGTAACAATATTTCAGAATAAAAAAATCTACAAATAAATATGTGACTTGTAAGAAAGATATTGAAGTGCTGGAGCATGT